>CM052544.1:49482582-49519025 GCA_028533065.1 Trachops cirrhosus | reverse complement strand
TTCTGTGAGCATCCTGAGCACCAGTGCTTTGAACTGTGCATCTGATAGGCTGGTTATCTCTTCATCACTTAGTTGTATTTGCTGTGGAGCTTTGATCTCTTCTTCCATTTGGGCCATTTTTTTTTTTTTGGTCTTGTCATGCGTGTTACGTATGAGAGGCGGAGTCTTAGGTGGTCACATGGGTGAGGCAACCCAGTTTCTGGGTTGTGACACTGTATGTGGGGGTGGGGTCTGAGCAGGAACAATGGCTCCTGCTCCACTCTCTGTAGGACCCCAGTCCCCTCCGCTGCTTCCCCCAAGCAAACTGGGCCCTTCTGGTGCTGATTCCCATGTGGGTGGGCCTGTGTATCTTCCGGGACCCTGTGGGTCTCTCCAACAAACTCTCCCGTGAGGCTGGGAGTCTCTCCCTGTGCCTCAACCTCCACAGGTGTTTTCAATTGGTGTTTCGAGGCCTTATTTCTCATTGCTGGGACCCTGGGCTGCACATTCTGTCTCACTCCCTAGTTTTGCCTGGTTTATCTGCACGTGATTGTGGGACTGCCCAGTTAGCCAGCCACCTGGTGCGCAGTGCCTCACTTAACAATTGCTGCCTCGCTGGGTCTGCCCCTTGGCACCCCATGCCTGGGGTCTGCCAGCCACCGCCTGCGCACCCAGGGTCCGCCTGCTGACATCTTGCGTGCTGGTCTTGCATGCTGGGGTGCCTTTCGTGCCCAGTGCCACTGCTTTTTGTGCTGCGATCCATCTCTGCCTGGCAGCCCGACTCTGCTCCACCTACCGGTCTGGATGAATGTGTCTATTTTAACTCCTTGGTTGTCCAACTTCCATACAGTTCAATTTTCTGTCAGTTCTGGTTGTGATTTTGTTTCTAAATTGTTGTTGTTCTTCTTTTGGTTGTGCGAGGAGGCACAGTGTGTCTACCTACGCCTCCATCTTGGCTGGAAGTCTGGTGCCATTTCTTAAGCATTAAAATGTTTCTTGGGAACAGGGAGAATGGGGAATGGGGGGAAGGAAAGCTAAGTTTAATCATATCTCCTTAGACCTGACCCTGCAGTCAAAAGGATTCAATGAAAAGGTTTTAAAAGAGTCCATCTCATACCTCAGGTTAATTCAATGCCCCATTAGCCCAAGTAATGACTTTATACCTACAGGACAGAGTTTATTTTTTCTTTCTTTTAAAAAATAAAAAAGAGCCCAGGCTAGTATGGCTCAGTGGAGTGAGCACTGGCCTGCAAACCGGAAGGTCACAAATTCAATTCCCCCTCAGGGCACATGGCTGGGTCGTAGCCAGGTCCCCATGGGAGCATGCGAGAGGCAACCTGTCACTGTTCTTCTCCCCTTCTTTCTCCTCTCTAAAAATAAAAAAATAAAATCTTTAAAAATAAATAAGAAACCTTACAAAATTAAAATCACTGCAAAAAGGAGCAATAGGCTCTAAATTTCTCCTCATAGAGCATGCACTAAGTCCTTATTTTTAACTCATGCCATTTCAATACACACCTGACTTGGAAAGGCAAATAAAAGGCTCTCCCCAGCTCAGTATGATATGGCTGTCTTAAATATACATAAAACACCTCTTGAACATTTTTTGTTTTAACTTTTATCAGTGATAACATGAGTTGATTTTTTTCTCTTAGTTATATTTAGTAAAATAATTAATGGAAATAAATATCAAATGTATTAGGGAAAAATCAGAGATATCTGTCTGATTAATTATATCTTGTATATCTGTTTAATTATATAGTGTCCACAACCCAACTCCCACCTACAACATAAACTCAAAAAAACAAACACATTCCCAGTCACCTGCACCCAGAACATGCCTGATCAGAAGTAGGCACTCAATGATTCTTTGATAAATAAAAGAACATTTATCTCAGGCTTAAATCATCATGACCAAAGCACAAAATAGTTATACAATTCATACTCTGACATCTCTTATTATAAAACCCAAATCATCCTCATTACACTTATTAACTGCTTTTTAAATCACTTAGTTTAAGAGATGAAAGCTTAATGTTTTTTCGCCTTGGAAAAATAACATCCATTTGCCCAAATCATAATTCAGTATGTAAGAAATTCACTTTTTAGATAATATGGGTTTACAACTGTTGATATTTTAAATTTTAAAGATTTAATAACTGAAAGAATACAAATCAAAATGAGCCCTGTATATTTAGACAGAAAATTAACAAAGAATATTCTTCAATTATACTTTAACAAAACATTAAAAGCAACCTAAGTGATAAAAGCAAACTTATACTAGTTAAGGAACAATTGTACAAAGTAATATGATTAATCAATGTAAGTGTTCAGCTCATAACACCATCAGGAAATGTTTAAGACACAATATCCAGGAGAAAGCAAACACACAACATAAATACACAGGGTCCGGCACAAATAATGCCCCTTCTTTCTTTCAAAATCTTTATTACAAAGTTATCAGCATGTCATTCTGTAACATAATAATGTAAAACTCAAGCACACCATATTACATTTTAGGTGAAACATTCAAATGAAAACTATAAATTATTACACCCATATTATTATCCTACCAACCACACCCACTTCTGCCAAGCTGTTTATGCGCATATAAATTACAAATGTATACATAAACGTATGTAAGCTGTATTGCCTACATTCTAAGATTCTATGAATTCTGAAATACACATTTTAATAACAGCTTTTATGGAGGAAAAAGAAAGAGCACCACATAGAAAATACAACTCTAAAATGCAGTAGGACTACAAAATAACCCAAATGTGAGAGAAGGGTAAGTTTTATAATAAAGAAAATGCTGTTTATGTAAGGGTACAAGGGTGAGCACTGATAGAGAACCCGGTGGAAGAACAGAACTGGAATAAAATCCACAAACTGTCAACAATAATAATTTCTATTTCTCACTTTTTTCTTCATTTTACAACTTCTCTATACTGAGCAAACATTGTCTCTATATTCTTAAACCATGAAATCCACTTTAAAGGTTTATTTTCAAAGAAGAAAGTAATATTGCTATATAAGTTTTACTAGAAAAATTCCCATCTTTTCAGTTCAAGCCTCAATTCTGTTGAGCGCAGTTTGAGACATTTTGAGCCAAAGCTTTTGGAGCTGGTCCATCCTAAAAATTCCACTCTGCTGGCAGCTGGAAAATAGTTACCATTTTGCTTTAGTTTGTTTAGTTTGCTTTATCTTCCTTGATAATCTAGGGTGTCAGGAGCAGCTGGACGTATTTTTAAAGAACACAGAAGAGTACCACAGAATGCCCTCATGTCCACTGCTTTCTGTGCATCTGAAGTGAGTCCTACTTTCTACAGAAGCAAAACTCATCTCTATCTAACAATAAATATTTCTCAGACGTAACCTACATGAGCTATTTATTATAGTTAACACATCAAATAAAATTTTCCTGTCACCAATAAAAATTAAAATTTGCTACGAAACGAAAATCCTTATTTATTTTCTCAGTGATGTTCCTTATTAAATATCAGCTTCTTAAAACCCATAAATGAAAGTTTTAATTATCTTATAGGAGATATACCTTGTTAGTTATAGATTTGCTTACAACACTAAAATTTCTCTGATAACACACTAATCAGAAACTTGCATACTTCTCTCATTCCTTCCTCAATTCATAAAGCACTAGTTTCCCAGGCATTTTAATTAATATGCGCTAACTTCACACTATTGCTCACTTGAAGACTAGTCCATTAAGCATGAAAACCTTAGATTTTATACAGCTCCTTTTAAAATGCAATCTTTCAGAATTCTGGTAACAAAGACACTAATAATATGTTATCAATTTTATTTACAGAAACACAAAACAAGAACAAATTCTAAGTGACAGTTTTAGCAGGAGAAAGCAAAGGCAGAAAAAACCTAGGGAAAATGGTAATAATACTCAATGTGGGCCAGTCATTAAACATAGAATACTATGAACTAAAATTTAGTCAACTATTTTTTAAAAGTTTTTCTACATTGATATTTGGTTCAAAAGGTCCAGTCCATACAAGCAAATGTAAGTCATTACATGCTTAAGGAATCCTCTTTACTTAAAAAATTCATAGCCATAAACTCCTATGTGGAGGTTTATCATAAACTGCTATGTACAGGTTTAAAGGGAAAGACTTGTTTTAATCACCCAGAAGCCAGAATATCATACTGCAGGCACATATTGCATATCGCAGTTCATTTTAGGCCAGGCGTACAAAGGCAGTCAAACTGAATGGAAAACAGAAAATTCAGCCTGGCCAGGGAGCTCAGTTGGTTAGAGCATAGTCCAGACACACCAAGGCTGCGGACACGGTCCAGTAAGGGCACATGCAAGAACGCATAAATAAGTGGAAGAGCAAACTATCATTTTTCTCTTTCTCTCTATTCTCTCTCACTCCAGAGTCAATTTAAAAAAAACAGAAAATTCAAAGTCAAGCTAAAACTTACTAAGAGGTTAAATCTAACACCTTATTTTGTAATTACAACTAAACTGAGCCTTTCAAGGAAAAATCAGCATACACACACACACACACATATACAATATATATACATTCCTGTGTAGTTTCGGTGGCCTTTAGTTATGGTCAGGACCAACCTCTAGAATTAATCACTTAAAACAAACATAACTGTTCAATTGATCTGAGGTAGGTCAGCCAATAGCACAACCTTCCCTATTGAACTGCTCCTCGCATACTAAATTTAAAACAAGTTCACAGTTTCTCTGGATTCTTAGTCTAGTTCCCTCCTGTTCACCACACCTGGAATCTCAGGTCAGTCATTTAACCTCCCCCTATGTTATGGACATGAATTGTGCCCCTTCCCCCAAAATTCACATGTTGAAGCCCTAATTCCCCATGTGACAGTATTTGAAGATATGGCTTTAAAGAGGTAATTAAGGATAAATGAGCTCAAATAGGTGCAACCCTAATCCAATAGGATTGCTATGTCCCTTTAAGAAGAGGAAGACACACAGCAGATGGATTATATGAGGACACGAGGAGAAGGTGGCAGTCTGCAAGCCAAGGACAGAGGCCCCAGGAGAACCCAAACCTGCCCACGCATTGATTTTGGACTTCCAGCTTCCCAAACTGTAAGAAAAAAAATCTGTTATTTAAGTCACCCAGTAGGCAGTATTTTGTGATGGCAGCCCTAACAGACTAATAGAGCTGGCTTCAGTTTCTTCACTGATGAGCCTTCCAAATTGAACAGTAAAAGCACCTAGTAGTTGAAAATTAAAAAGGCATGAAGCAAGGTGTCTGGAGGACAGAGCACAGTAAATAGTAGCTGCTGTGCTTGGTATGACTAAGTACCCTAAGTAAAGGAAGCGGAGAGGGAAACCTAGTAGCTTGTTCTGGAACTGGGCCTACCCTCCCTTGTATACCAACACCAGGCCCCAGAATATTACAATCTCAAAAGCATTCACCTCAACCATTTATTTCCAAGGTGGAAGGCGAAGCATGCCTGTACCAGAGAGGACAGAGGCTGGTGGGTAAGACAAATAAGAGGTACATCCCATAACAGATTCATGCACCAAGAAGAGTTTAAAAAGAAGAGACTGGGAAGGGGAAGACTTCAGTGGTAGGGCCCAGTCAAAGCTCTGAGAACAAGGCCTGTAAACACCCAAAGAGCCATTAAATTGCAGAGGGTCCCAGGTAAGCGCATTTGTAACAAATGCTCAAAATAACCCTGATGGAAAACCAGGGGTGAAGACTACATGTGGACTTCAGGCTGCCAACAAGGCCACACCATCATGGACTTGCATGGTGACAACAGTATAATCTGACTGAGGCAGAAAACTGACTGCCACGTGACACTAGTCGCAGCAAGGGGTGACCTGCAGCTGGACAACCTAATCCTCCTTCTTGGAAGACAACCTGGATAGAGAGTCACTGTAAAAGAGCCACCAAAGGTAATACAACCTGCCTCTCACCCCATGGGATAGAGAGATCTGGAAACTCCCAAATGACAGCATAATTCTGAATACAAATGCAAATAATCTTTCAGTGGACCTGATGCTTAAGATGCTAGACTTAGGTGTACTTCTGTATTTAGCTAAATTCAAGATGAAAAGCAGTCAGCCCTCACTTGTGTGGCTCAGTGGGTTCAGCGTCATCCCACAAAGTAAAAGGTTGCTGGTACAATTCCCAGTCAGGACACATGCCTGGGTTGCTGGCTAGGTCCCCGGTTCAGGGCTTATGAGAGTGATTGATGTTGCTCTCCCACATCGATGTTAACCTCCCTTTCTTTCTTTGCCCCCCCTCTCTCTAAAAATAAATAAAGAAAATATTTAAAAATAAAAATAAAAAGCAGTCAAAGGGAATGTCGATATGAAACAAAGCCCAAAATATAAATAAATAAGCCTACAAATTCAGGCTTCATTGACTAAGAATAACAATTTAGCTGAAATAAAATCTAACCTTCTAAGCCTTGAACTCTGCATCTCTGATATGTCCACTTTTAAAAAAACTTTGAGGATGAGAAACCAAAATAAGCATTGCACATCCGAACCAGATTTTTAAATAAATTAAGCCCAAAAGAAAAGAGAGTTTTGTACTGTAAATTGCCCCCCTACCAGGGAGAATGTTTTTGAGAGAAAAATAATCTTAAGGCCAAAAAAAAAAAATCTTCATGAACAAACTTGACAGTAAAACTCTTCCAAATGATTCTAAGGCCAATTTTTATCAAAGCTGATTCCAACAATTGTAACTGCAGGAGATGGAGTGTGTGTGTGTGTGTGTGTGTGTGTGTGTGTGTGTGTGTGTGTGTGTGTGTATACGAAGAAATGACTTGAGGGAAGCAACCTGTCAAAAAAAGATGCTATAACAAATAATTTCCTTTCAAGGCAAATGTCTTTTTTTGACAAATAAGCTAAAAGAAAGAGAGTAAGAATAAGCTGTCTGAAATATTTATTTCCCCTCAAAAAAGTCCTCCTGAAGTCCTGAAGCTGACCTTCATTTCATTAATCGTATTAAGTTACTGTGCTGTGACTAACTGAAACAGTCATGTAGATTAAGAAATTTAAGAAAACCCATAAACTTGTGGATTATAATAGCTAACATTCAGACAAAGACCTCCTTTCATTGATGAGCTTGCATGGAAAACACGTTAGCACTAAAATCATGAAATACAGAGAAATGCAGGGGAAGGGGCAGGAGATGAAGGACACACCTAGGAATTGGTACCCGAGTTGGGTACAACCCTGAAGGTTTCTCCTTCTGTTAGTTATAGAATAACCACAAACACTGCCCCAGGCATGAAATCTAAACTTCTGAAGTTAACTAGATTAAAGCAGTAAAAGCTCTTGTGATTTTTCCTGAGTTTCTTCTAAGTAGATTTTCAAAATGAAAAGTCTGCATGCCCAAATTTGATAGATGTAGCAAATTGCCCTGCAAAATTATAAGTATTAAAGTACACAGCCTATAAAGTATTTAGGAACTCGTGTATTTAGAATTCATTTAAAAACTTCCAATCAGGAGACTCCACCTACACCTCGGGCCAATTGTACTCCGTCTGCCCAATAAAGAGCAGCAAATTAGAGGATAAGAGTACAGACTAGCTAGTCCCAGGGAATTAGTCTGAGTCTCAGTTTTTTCAGCTGTAAAATGAAAATAATACCTACTGTTTAGGAGGCCTAGCGGAAATAGGTGAGAGAGTGGGAAGTAAGGGCCTGGTCCCCTGAAGGCAGCACACCACAATGGGTTAACAGTGCTAGCTCCAAATCAAAAACCCTGGGTTCAGGTCAAGACAGTCTCTTACGGTTGAGTGAGCCTGGGCCAAAGGAGTAACCTCTCTGTACCTCAGGATTTCCATCAAACATGATGAAAACATGTACCAGTACCTAACTCGTAGGGCTGTTATTAGAATTAAATGAGTTAACAAAAGGCAAAGAGTTTTCAGCAACACCTTTATAACAAAGAAAGAGGGAAAGATATCGTCATTATTTTCGGCAGCAAATTCAACATTCCAAACCATATTTCCAAATACAGTAATTTTGAAAGTGGAGCCTCTATCACCATGTCAAAACTAAAAGCACAGCTGTGGGGAGAATATGCCTGTTACAGCTAGATGGAAATGTGAAATCATTTGCATGGGATCGTGTATGCAAAGTACCTCCTCCTTCTTGTTAGGCTGAAATACATGATTACACTTATTTTGGCTGATATAATTTCTTGATTGACTCTTTCTGGGGAATTTTATAAGCTACAAATGTATAAACCAATGTATAATAAAATCTTTCATCTGGAAATATTTTTAAAATACTAAATTTTTAAAACCATTCCACTAAAAATAGTTATAAACAATTAAAATGTAAGTGTATCCTCTTTTCTCTTTCAGTAAGTAATTTTTTAGTCTCATTAGAGGCAATTAAAAATACTTACCACTATAAATATGCATCATTTTGATGTATATATAGTATGTCTATATATATAGTTATATGTATATATACACACTGTTAAAAATCAACAATTCCTACTAAAATTTTATCTCCTTTTTCAATGGGGAAAATGTCTCAAAAATAACTCCCATAAGAGAGAAACCAAAAACACCCAAAATTTGTCTGTTTTACTGGTCACTGGCATTATCCCAACTCATTCATTCTTGAAATTCCCAAGTAGGAAGCACTTATAGATGCAGCAATCAGATTAACATAGTAAAAACAAGGTGGATGGAATCCATGGGAGGAAAATGAAGAGCCAAAAAAGAAGAATGAATGGTAGCCTAAGTCTAAGTTTGCTTTCACCTGGGTTAAGTATCAAGCAAAGGAAGTGATAAGGGGTATTTAAAAAAACAAAAAACAAGAACAGATATCACCCAAATTAAAAATGGAACAAAAAGTTTGTTGTTTTTGACATACCTACATTGGGTGAAGATTACCCAATTGTTCACTTGACTGCTGTACTTTTTAACAGCTTCTTCCTTCTCCTTAGCATTAATGGATAGTGTGTTTGCTGACTGTCAAATTTTGTGAGACAGATGTTTACACAGGTTATTAAAATATTTCAGTGAAAAAGTTTGCAACAAAAGCTAGGACCATGCTGAGCTTTGCCTGAATCTGAGCCCTCCGTAAAAATATAATACATAACCGTATGGCATTCCATCAGCTTTAAGTATACAGATCACTAAAGAAACATACTTCACAGCTAAGTGTTCATCACTCTTCTAATATGTTCCAAAAACTTGAGAATAGCAGACAGTGCAAGTTAAGGCTTCAAATGGTGAACCAGGACATCTGTTACTTAAACATGGTCATTAGGTTTTAATGAAAGGAAGATGCCAAACAAAACAAAGCCCAAATTTCACTTTGGCTCCACAAATCATGATGTGCTGTTAGCTCCTGGTAAGAAGAACTATCCCCAGTCTTAACCAATGTAGTCAAAATGGAGAGAAATTGTCAACAAATCTGCGAAGGAACAGCCAACCTAGAGATGACCTTAAAGGTGCTTCCTGTTAAAAAAACAAATATACATATATGTAATATAACATGTATGTTCATGTTTCATATATGTTTGTATATATACTGAGATATATACAGAAATTTTGTTTTATGGCTGATATGCTACCATACAACTAAATTAAACATTATTGACTTCAAAGATGATGACATCCTTCAATACAAGAGACTAAGACAGTTTACACCATATAATTCCAAAGCATAGCAAAATTCACTGTGAAGTTCCCAAAAATATAGCAACTTTGATTTGCTACACAGGTTTTCAGAACTGACAATGTTCCTAGGGTTATGCCAGATGACATCACAGCATTTCTCAGAGCCAGCTGTTAAATTCATTTTTAAGTGAATAACTCTGACCAGGCTGTGATGTAAATGCAACTTTTAGGAACAACTACTGTGTATAACAAAGGTGCTGTCATCACACTGAAGGATTAAAACCAATCCAGGCAAAGGTTTTCGTCTTTTCTGTAAGATGTGCACCATCTGGAGGGTGAAGAGCCTTACGGCATTTCCAAACTAAAATAAATGAAACGGTCCTCCACAGTTGCAGGCTGAACCAACGGAGCCAAACAGATCACAAGCAAGACAACCTTGTACTCCAAGTTCAGGACGATGATCAACCAGCAAACTAAAAGTACTAAACAATTTTCTGCACTGCAGATCTCTTACCTGAAGGTTGACAGAAATGTTTGGTGCAAAAAAGAAAAAGTAAATTTGCCACACAAAAATGGATAACAAATCCCTGCCAGAGTCATCAATGTGGGAGAAACTTTTTTCTGTGGATTAATACACTCTCCATGGCAATACTGTCAAGTGAGCCAATTCATAGTTTAGTAGAGTCAAATATGGGGCATAAGGGGCAGGGGGTGCACAGAGGCAGGAGAGAGGGTCAGACGGTATTTGCTTTTGAAACAATTAACCCAGGAAGGCTTTCTTTGGGACTGATCCTTAAAGTGGGGGTATACCCCTGGTGGTGTCCTTGAAGGCAGTGATTGGCTGAATGAGGTGTGATGAATGGCCCCCAGCCCCCAACGGAGGTGACACAGGCCCTGGCCATGGACACAGAAGGTCATTCGTTACCCAATGTGAACGAACAGATGAATGTTTGTGATAAATAATCGTCATTATTGAACTACAATGATCTCTGGGAATTCCTCAACACTTTCTTGACATAAATGTACTATTTGTGGAGAACCCAGCGAGGCTCACTCAATATTATTTAGTGTTTCATCCTTTATGTGGCACGTCTCATACCAGAGACATTTACTTCTTCGTTGGGATGCATGTGTCTGAACAAATACAGACGTCTTCATTTCTCATATTGCACAGCAAGTCTCTTCCTCCTCTCTCACATGTACGTTCACATCCACACACACATACACTCCGGGCTGACACCAACAAAACCTAACACTGAAAATACTGGAGAAATGGTCTGTTCTAGGCTTTATCCTCTTCTGAGTACAGGATCAGTCACAATGGTAAGCACACTATACCCATGACTAAGAGGGGAAAAAATAAAGTACAAAAGATGTTAGTCCAAATAAAGAAATCTCTCAGGAAAAAGAAAACCACAGCTCACCTCTTTTTAGATAATCTTTGCCACTGTGTCTTCTTCACATAATAAGCTGTTGTCATTGTAGGCAAAGTACCCCCAAAGTCTTTACCAAGCCAATTCTCACTGGCCGAAGTCCAACAGCATCCTGTTTAAAGCCTTTCCAACACACCTCACCCTTACATGCACATTCCGTCACCCCTTCCTCTGGGTTCACATGAGAGTAGCTCCTTGAGAGACTACACACAGCACCTGTTGGGCACAGGGCAGTGGCTGGTCACAGGTCCATGCGTTCACTCAACCACTCTTTGGTGTTCACCACATACCAGGCACTTGCAAATAAAAAAGAGGTCAGGCCCTGGCTGGCGTAGCTCAGTGGATTGAGCGCGGGCTGCGAACCAAAGCATCGCAGGTTCGATTCCCAGTCAGGGCACATGCCTGGGTTGCAGGCCAGGTCCCCAGTGGGGACCACATGAGAGGCAATCACACATTAATGTTTCTCTCTCTCCTTCTCCCTCCCTTCCCCTCTCTAAAAATAAATAAATAAAATCTTTAAAAAAAAAAAAGAGGTCATACAACATATAAAGAGACCTTGTCTACCTTGTTCCAGTCTGGTGGAATTCTCCCCACAAAGCAGGGAAGACCTGTGACTTCTTCTGTGCACTCCCAGATGCTACACCCCCATTTGTAGCTGCACACGTGATTACACGACTACAAAAAAGGAAGCACAGGTGCACACACACGCCACAATATCTGTCCTAGTGTGTCACCCAGGCTTCATTACCACACAGGGGAATATAACTTCCCCCTTTTCCAGCTAGGACTCTAAACCTTTAAAATGTGAAAGACAATTATTTTATTTCATAGAAACACTGGTAATGTGCAATTCTAACCATCTTGAGTTAACATACTGAGAATAAATAGCATGAAGGGGAAAAAAATCACATACCACAAAAATGTAGAAATGACTGTACTAACAGCAAAACAAAAACTAAGTATAGTACATGGAACATAAGTCAATAATGCATAATTGCCTTGATCTAATAATCATGAGACCATTTAAGAATGATTTAAGAAAAAATGCACTGTAATGGTGAGAACAATACCTAAGATGTCCAAATAAATAAAGACTAAGTAAGTATCACTCCTAAAGTAGTACACAAGATAATGTGATATTTTAATATCTCTTAATATAGACATTGTTAAAAGTACTTATGAGAGCAGCACATACACTATTCCAGAATTAATTCTAAAATGTAAATATATTTCCTTGGATCTCAAGCTAGCTATATAAAGAAAGGACTATCAGTGACAACCTATACTTTAGAATAGAAAATCTTTGTATTTTATCTACTTGGTATTAACATTTATATCCTTTATAATTTTATAATCTAATACTAGGAAGTGGATGGAGAAATGAATGGATGAATAGACAGCTAGATCCTTCTAGATATATAAATATATGAATATATTCATATATACAAATACATATATCAAGAAACTATCTCTATAGCCTGGGACATTCCCATGGACTGAGGAACAGATCAAGAAAGTCAATGGATGCCAGGAAAAGAGTTGTCAATGGTGAGATGTTACCTAGAAAATGCCTGCCATTGCAGCTCTAAGCGAGACTGCATTCCCACAGTCTGTCCTCCCATCTGATGCAAGCTGCTATCGTGGTGAGTGGAGGGAGGAGATGAAGTCCTATTATGTATAAAGTGTAGAAAGATCACATTGGAAACCAGGAATCAAATCTCCTCTCCAAAATGTGTATTAAAGTATATTAAAGCCTAAAATTGGAATTCTTTATTTTTGACCCATATTTCCCAGGGTAAACTAAGTTATGCTACAGAAACAAAGAGTCCTCCAAAGCAGAAACTCAAGACAAGGTGTTTTCTTGCTCATGCTGCAAATGTAGCCTCTAGGAGACTAGGTCAAACATCTCCCTCACTCAGGTGCTGAGGCTGAGGGAAGCTGGACCTTCACACATGCCGGACTGCAGAGAACTGTAAAGAGGCTACACAGCAAAGCGTGTACCTGCTCCAAAAGCTTCCACCTAAAGGTAGCACCACTCACACTCACGCACGTGGCAGATGCGCACTCTAGGTCTCAGGGGCATACCCAACTCAGAAGACGGCAGGAAAGCGTAGTGCTGCCTAGAGGTGTGTAGCTAAAAATATTTCTTGAAACACAATAATTACTACTCTGCTCACCAAATGATTTCAGGACAAGTTAGGTTTTCCTATATGACCAATTTGAAAAAAATTTCCACTTTCAGAATTTTTGTATTTGAGCATTGTGTCTAAGGGACTTTAGGCCTATAGTTCTTAACAGATGCAGAATGGTGGACTTACTCACCTTTCTCAGGAAAAAAAGTTTAAAAGGCCAGTGGAATAATCAAGTGTTAGGGTGAGAGGCAAGTATTTTTATCATATAGACACAAACACATTGACAAAAAAAAAAAAAAAAAACAACATTTAACTCTAGGCCGCCACTAACATAAACATTAAACATTTAACCATTCTTACATTTTTAAAAAATGAGCAGCCATCAAAAGTGGGAAGGGAAGAATAGCACAGATATTTTAAGTTCTGAAAAATGTGGAGAAATAGTCTGGGTGACACAAAGATTATGTCAAAAACTTTTGTGCAGGTGGGAGGGTCAAGTGAGAGGGCAAATGCACTGCCCAGTGATCCCCAGCAACCTGCATTAATCACCAGTAACTCCATGTCACTGTCATGTTAGATCCTCTTAGCAACACTGTGAGTCAGTCTCCTGGTGCCTCCATGATCTGAATGTACCGCAGTGAATGTATGTCCACCATATGCAACACACCATGGGGGAAAGAAGTCCCTCTGACAGAAAAAGGATGAATGTTTTTAGCAGATAGACTCTGAATCTCCAGAAGATAAAACAAATGAAGAGGCTTCTCCAGGCCACAACCATCCAAAACCCACACTCAATAATATTCTTTTTATTTTTCATGTCAGAAATCTATTTAATCCTCTCAAAACTATACAGATAGTCGTTAAAGATAATTATGACCAAAAATTTTTGAGTACTCTCCATGTGTCATGCATACTGCTAAATAATTTACATGGATTATTTCTATGAATCTTATGAAATTGTTACTATTATCATCTTATTAAAAAGATAATGGAATTTTTTATAATAGAACTCTGACCAAATCTTGGTCTTCCTCCAATTTTGTAAAAATTTAGCTAACACACAATATTATCTCCTTATTTTTTAATTAACTATAATATACCTTATAAAATCACCAAATCAATGGGCATGAAATGTTCATATGTCCACATTCCCCCTTTGTACATTCTGGTTCTCACTATTTCCATAAATTAGGACAAGAAGCAAACTCATTTCTTAACTGACTGCAAATACCTACTTGTATTTTTCTGTTTTTGTTCTGTGTTCAACATGACCAATCTTCTACTTGAAGCATTTAATTTACTGGTTTCAAAATAAAACTTAAGAAGATGGTCAGCCCACTGGGTTTCTCTGAATATACTGATCTGTGTGGTGTGCAATGTTATCGGGTTTTGACAAATAACCCAGAAAGTCTCTCCACCAATGGTAAGTTTTCTTTCTGGTGCATCTTCAATGTTCTGAGCCTTCTCACAAATCACCCTCAGAACAGATGAAGGAGCCAGGGTCAGAAGACAACCCCTTTACTCTGGAATGTCTCCTTTAACTTGTCACCACCCACATCTCACGATAGGCTCAAGCCACACCTGAAAAACCAACTGGCTGTCAAGCACTTTTCCCTCACTGTCGTGGTAGCTGTCTTCACTGGGTCCTGAAACCTAAGGAAGCCAAATGAATTTGTATGGCTGATGAACATGAGAAACGGCTTGTTAAGGGGTTTTAGTTTACCTCTTGCAAATTTTATTGATCGTGTAAAATCAAGAAAATCATAGTTTTACTTAAACATCTCACAGAAAGTGAGAACAAACTTACAGCTATGTTTTCCCTGCTGCAAGAAAAGCCATCTTCAATGCAAATTTTGGTTTGCTTCTACCTAACTCTCCCACCTGAGCAGCCGCACTGCCCTGTGGAGTTTGTACAATTTCATCAGTCAAGGAACAAACAAATAAAATGCAACATGGCTTCCCAGGCAGAATGAACATGTACATCTATAAATATGATAAGTATTTTATATGAAAAAAGTCTATAAAATATTTTAAAATAACTCAACAGAAATACTCTTATAGTCTAGATTGTGAAACTATTCAAGGTATCTGACCCAAATCTCCCAGTGTCAACAAATTTTTCAAAATCTTTAAAATATTGATATACATATATCAAATCATCATGACATATACTTCAAATATCTTCTGGTTTTATTTACAAATTATACCTTAAAAAAGCTAAAATCAAAAGAATAATTTTTTTAAAGGTTTTATTTATTTCTAGAGAGAGGGTAAGGGAAGGAGAAAGAGAGGGAAAGAAATCAATTTGTGGTTGCCTCTTGCACACCCCCTACTGGGGACCTGGCTTCAACCCAGGCATGTGCGCTGACTGGGAATCAAATCGGAGACCCTTTGTTTCACAGGCCCGCGCTCAATCCACTGAGCCACTCCAGGCAGGGCGAATGAAAATTTTTAAATCACACTAATTTTAAAACTGTTGGACATACAAACCCAAGAATTAAAGATATTTCTCTGTTCTTCCACTTTATTAACTTCTACTTGGATTATGAATCCATGTGAATTTTATCTCCATGAGGAACAGGATTGTTTTGGTGGATTTTTTTTTGTTTTGCTTTATTTTCTTTTGTTTGGCCTAATCTCTAGTTGACAAAATAAAAATAATATAAATTACCACAATAATCTTTGTTTTCCATCACCTCTGTTAAAATCTATTTCATTTTACTTACACACATTTCTTACACCAAAAATCCAAACCACAGTTAATTTCTACTCACTCCTCTGCACTGACTAATACCATTTCACTGATTAATAACCCTTGACAACTGGTTTTTTAATTCCAACTCCATCAATCTCCCAAGTAACCAAACTTCCAGGTGCAAAGTAACAGGAAGAGGTGAAAGGGGGAAAATATTCAACCTGGGGTTATCAAATGCCCCAAGAACTCCTGACTGAAAATACAACACAAAGATCTCAGGGAGGTTGACCTTTAACTGCCAGAGAGAATGGACATTCACCCTTGAAGAGAAACACAGCTCAAGTGTTCTCAAACACCCTCAGCCATATAAAGGATCTGTCTAAAACAAACACTGCCTTTCCTGTGTCTTCTTTTGGGGGAAAAGGTCCGAGAACACAGTTACAGAAGAAATTGCTACACCTAAAACCTGCAACTGTTTAGCACCAAAAATACCCTATTGGTGACCATGTGAAAAATAATCTTGCATTGGAAAATTCCTCATTGCTTAAATTGGAAAGTAAATTTTGAGGCAATTAGAATCCTTACAAATAGAACATTCTCAAGATGTAGCTCCTTTCCTTCAAGTGCCTGATTTATTTTTCTTGTCTATTTGATTTTGCCAAACAGGAAGGATCCCTGGGAGAACAGAAAAGATTTTTTTCTTTCCTTTTCTACAGAAGGTCACTGTTCTACATTCATTACCAGAACTGGCTGTGAATGCTTCCATCAGTGAATTATTAGTGAATAAAGTTCAGGGACAACATTAACGTGTTACTACTCCTCATTAACGGAAAAGTTAACTCAAAAGCCAGGGACAAGAAAGATATTCTCTAAACATCAAGCCAAGATTCCCAACAGGCCAGATTATTTTCAGGCTGCCTTTTATCTTCCCCAATTATAATGTGAAACCCAACGGTGACTTTCTTCATACTTGGGAATGTGGATGGAAAGTGAAGACGAGAACAATAAAAAATGGAGAAGGAAGTCAAAGAGACAGGATTGAAGAGACAAGAATGTTGCCTGAGAGGAGCTATTCCAAAAACAATCTCACCGAACAACTCGGAAGGCTTCTCAGTCAGAAAACAGAGACTCTTTCTCCACAGTTACTTAATCTGTCTAGAGTACAGATACCTACACCTGGAGAAAGAGTAAGCCCCATGACTATGATGGGAGAGAGACAGGTAATTATTACTGTGTCATGGTCCTACACTGACTTAGCTAAGCCCGCCCAGGACAAGTTACACAATATGCTAGGGCTCTGTTTGTTTACTCATCTGTAAAATGAAGGACATAACAGTGACCACCTCATAAAGGTGCCATGAAATTTAGCGGCACAAAACTACAAAGCTCTTAGCATACTTCCTGGGAGAATGTTCTCTATCAGTACAATCATTAGTAGGTCATCACTCCACTCTTGTCCACATACTCTCTGCCATTTACACCTCCGTAACCTTCCCGTCTCTCCCACTTCTTAAGCCTCTTTCTTGTACCCTAGTGTCATCCTTTTTTTTCCTCTTTAGCTTTTAACTCATAACAAGTCTCTTATCTTTTAAGGCTCATTTTTTTTGTATTGAAAATGAAAGAAATAGGGCCACAAAGGATTGAAAAATACAAAAAAATTTAAAACTCTGAGTTTCCTTCAACCTGAGGAGGGCACACAAATGAGAAGTGACTGAAAACAAATGAGAACAGAACAAGGATGATTTTGTTGTTATTGTTAATACTATTTTAAAAATTAAGTCCTAAGGCTAAGATTAGCTATCAATAGCTAAAGTAAATCCACATTGAGATGGATACTAGAAAACGTAGAAGTCCGTAAAAAACATAGTATTTTAAAAAAACTAAGAAGTTTTTTAAAATTTTGTTATACAAAAAGGAATAAGCCCATTAACGTTCACAGTGAATAAAAAAAATGCAATTGTCTCATAAAGGAGTTACAAGTAACAAGTAATCAAGTTCTTCAAACCGCCTGGGAACCCTAGGAAGTCACACTCACATACATTTTCTTACTACCCTAACAAAAGAAGTTCAAAAAAGGAATCCTTGAAGGTGAATACTGTACATGTTACTTGAACAATCCCTAGCAACCAGGAGCCTCAATGTACTGAGCAGTAAAACCTGCGTTTTCCATTTTGATGACCACAGTGATTCAACACAAATGAATTACTGTTTGATCACCTACGGCCGAGGGAACCAAAAAAACAAGGGAATGGAAATAAAAAATGTGTTTTCTATGGTGATGATTAATTTTATGTGTCAACTTGACTGCTCAGATTTTGGTGAAACGTTACTTTTAGGTGTGTGTGTTTGTCAGGGTGCTTCTGGATGAGACCAGCATTTCTATGGATGGACTGAGAACAGCACCCGGCCCCCCTCAGTGTGGGTGAGCACCATGTGATCTGTTGAGGGCCTGCATTTAACAAAAAGGCAGAGGAATAAGGTCAGTCTCTGCCTGACTGTGGGTCTTCACGGGCCTTCAGACTCAGACAGGACCTACACCAACAGCTCTTCCAGGTCTCGTAAGACTCTTCTGCCTCCAAAATCAATCACCTGAGCCGACTTCATGTAACAGTGATTTTCAACCTTTTCCATCTCACGGCACATATAAAACAACTACTATAATTCTGCAGCAAACAAAAAATATAGTGCATTTTCCTGTAGATCTGACCAATAGGCCTAATTTTGATTCGTTTACACACCAGATGACTACTGTTATGTTGGCAGGGAAAAGAGGCCAGTGCCCCCGACTACAGTGCAGGTGTTGCACACTTTGAAAATTCATACAGCATACCAGTTAAAAATCGCTGCCATGGAACAAGTCTCCCATTTCAACTTGCTTTATGTACACATATGTGTGTGTATATATGTGTGTGTGCATGTATATATGTAAAAATATGTATCCTATTGGTTCTGTTTCTCTGGTGACCTCTAACACACATATTAAATTTAGTGAGTTATTTAGCAGCCCATGTTCTCTCTTGTCATTCAAACCTTTTCTTCCTTAATTTATTCTTTTTCATTATTACTAAAAAAGCCAAACTATCATAAAACACTTAAAAATATAAATTACCGATTCCTATACATCCAATATTCACATTTTCCCAATTACACTATAATTTTTTTTCAATTTTTTTATTTGGTTGCTTGATTCAGATTCCAACAAATCAAGATAAACTAATGTACTCTGAAATCCTTTTAATCTACAGGTTCCTTTTTCATCTCCTTTATCCCATCTGTTTTACAACTAAATCTTTTGTATTATAAAGTTTCTGTGTCTAATTTTGCCAATTTAGGTGAATAGCCCTGTGGCATTAACATGTTTCTCCATCAATTTTCTGTAAGTTGATAGATCTAGAAGCTCCATCAGACTTAAAGCTCCCCGTCTTTTTGACGAGACTACTTCACAGGTTGTGTCCTGTACATCTAAGTGTCTCCCTGTTTGTAAAGCTAGTGGCCTTTAATCTAGATCCGTGGGTTCATCTGGGGTGGAAAAGTGCTATCACCACTGGTGTGATCTTCACTGAATCCACCATAAACTACAATCGTGATCACAAAGATAAAACTGCGGCTTTGTAAGCCGAAATACTTCTATAAAGAAATAGATCCTTCTTCAACCTTTTAGGCATTTGCCTGTACTCAGATCATCAGTGCTTCCTCCCCAAGTTTGAAGGTAGTCTGAAGCTTGTTGAATTCTTCAAGAAGAGTTCACAGGAATATTTCCTAATTTCTGGCACCTTCACAACAATCGGCCTGCTGGTTTATATTTGAAGATCAGTTTGGCTGGTTATAACTTTCATGGCTCACATTTTCTTTCCACGATTATTTTAAATATGATACTCAATTGACTGTTTTTTGTCATAAAGCATTGATGTTCAAAAAGTCTCATGTGAATCTAATTTTCTTTTCAAGGTATACTGATAAAGATGGTGATAAAATCTTTTGCCTGGATGTTCAAAGGTGTTTTTTTATCCTTTCATTAAAGACCACACTTGGACTATCCTATGTCTCAGTGATTATTTGATATTACTTTATAAGGAACAAAGTGGCCATTTGAATATGTAGCTTCAAGGACTCTTGTTTCAATAAATTATTTATGGCTTTTATATTGTTTCTTTCTGTTTAATTCCAATTTCTGCTTGTAGGACTACCCATGTATATATTTGGTTCACTTTTAGATAGTTTCTATACAACTTTTCCTCAAGTATGTTTTCCTATCTATATTTTTCTTTGCTTATTAAAATGTTCCATCTCCTCCGTTTTTCTTTAAATATTAACACTTGTGTTTACTTACTCTTACATTTTTTCTACTTTACTCTAAATTTCCAAAATCATTTTATTTCTATTTTCCTGAATTCTGCCATCTTTCTCTTAAAATCTTCATTTCTGACGTTCTCTAATATTGATGTATAATGCTCCTTTAACATCTCTTATCATGTTCTTAATATTTTTGTTGTTCTAAAATGTCAGGTATATAGTTTTCAACTCTTGTGAGTACTGTTCCTCATTTTCTTTTTAATTATAATAACTTTGCACAAAGTTCAACTACAAATCCTATTGCTCATTTTTTATGTAAAATGAAAATTCCCAAACACTGGGGCAAGTGAGGTTTATGGCTGAGATTCTCCCATTCAAAGGTCTAGATCCTTTGCTTTTATCATCCTCACAAAGTGATTCTAAAAACTGTAACCCTCTGGCTTTCAACAGATCAGTGTTTTCAGCTGACACACGGTTTTCTGAGTCTCCTCTTTCCTTGACCCTCACTGCTCCATCTTGGTCAACCCAGGTTCTACTCCCAGCACTTTCTCCTCCATGTTGAGTTCTACCATGGAAGGGACATTTGGTTTGTTAGTTTGTAACATGATGAAACCCAGACATCACCAGACCTGGCTCCACCGTGGTCCTGCCCTCACCCAGGATGGAATGTCCTATGAAACTGCCCTCAGCTTTGGACACACGTTCCCTACGCGCCCACCAAGGTTTCCTGTGGGTATCTGTGGCTGATTGGGGAAATTTAGATCCTCCCTAGCTCCTCTCCAGGGCCAACTCCACACAAGGCTCAGCTGTTCGGTGGTTTCTCCCATCCACACACATTATTCTGAGACTGAATTAGATACTTTGTAACCTAGTTTTGTTGCAGATAGTTTGTGGTTTTATAGTTTAGTTTTCCTAGTTGCTCTATTTTTTTTCAGGGACAAATTTGAGATTTAAAATCCGTCAACACTGGTGTTGTCTTTCCAGAATTCACTACAAATTAAACTTATAATGATTCTAAAGACAAAAAAAAATCCATCTTTTTCTATTTTTAAAAATTACAAGTACATAAAAGTATTTCAATTGTCCCTGAAATCAAATATTCCTATACCTACCAATCAATGTATTCTATGAAATTTTTCAATCACTTATTAAAATTTCTTCATGAAATAATTTTAGTGATTTAAGTGAAATAGGTTTAGGATTACATTTTTTAAAGTATCATAAAAATATACGCAAAAAAATTAAAATCAGTTGATGAAACCTTTATACCTACCAAAAAGCTTCACAACATGAAATTTAAATTAATGTTTTCAAAACATTCCCTCCCCTCGAAGCTCCACTTCCACATGGACTCACAGATGAAGCTGTTCTGAGCAGCACAGGAGAGCGTCAAACCTGTCTCACTGCTGCGTGAAAATCTGGGTGCTTCTCTGTGTCTCCCCCATCGTCACCCTCACCCCAACTTTTGTCACCTCTCACCAAGAGAGGCCACTGCAAAAACAGCCACCAATGTCCCACTTCAATTTATATTCAAATAATGTATAAACAATTTGAACATCTGTGGCCAAGGAGTCCTTGTTCCCAAAACCTTAAGAGGCAGTAGAACTGGAAGTGTCTAGTAGATAGATGGATAGAGTGAGAGTCCACCATTTTTTCTGGGTTCATGAATTCCACTCAGGAATGGCAAGACACAAAATAGCAAGTCTGAAGCTCTACTCTGAACTAAGTTACCTGGCTATTTGAACTTCCCCTCCCTGGGCCTCAATTTCCTCACCTAATAAATACAAGAGCTTGACTAGGTGATCTTTAAGTCATCTTACAGATTTCATAACAAAGTTAGGGTTATTCAACAGCAGGCGAGAAATGCCCAGGGAACTAAATGCATCAGTTTTGCTACTGAGAAATCTTTATTCACAGTGGTATTTTCAGGGGTTAAAGATGGACTATAACCAGTGATATATAAAATAATATAGCCTACAACTAAATAAAAATAATGAGAGGTCCATTCTACTTATGTTTCTAGGGCAAACCAGGAAACTGATCTGCTTTATGAACAGCTGTCCCCCAGCACCTATCACAGTGCCCAGCATGGGACAGGGGCTATATATACAGGGCTCGGCACAAATAATGCCCCTATTTTATTACAAAATCTTTTATTACAAAATCATAAGCATGTAATTCTGTAACATTACAATATCACACTCAAACACACCATATGACATTTTAGGTGAAATGTTCAAATTGCGGTCCATTTCATGCAAGAATTCACACACCCTAGCAACCACACTCAAGCAAGCCTTACTTCTGCCAGACCCTGTATATTTGTTGGATGGATGCATAGACCCCCTTAACCTTATAAACAGCCACTGTATCTTTCATCTCGCTTGGTAATGACTGAGACCATAGAGCAATACGGTTCTCAATAAGCACTGGCAATAAAGGAGGCATAAACTACTTTTGCTCAGTAAAACAATGAAGCCCATCATCTGGGTCCCTACAATCTTGCCAATATATAAGCTCGTATGCTCCTATTAGCTCAGATGAGAGATGACACTGCAAAATGGTTATCCCCATTACAATGTATTCCATCTCTAGGCTGCACTGGAAACAGGATTACAGCCAGTAGAATGGGATTTCTTTTAATAATAAATGAAAGTAAATCTGAGAAAGCAGCAGCCGTTAACAACCAAACTAGCAGGCAGGTCACATAGAACCTGAATCGGAGACAACCCTGCAGAAAGAAAATGTACTGGATTTGGAACCAGGCAGATCTGAGTCTGAACCCTGTCTTCACTATTGGCCACCATAAGCTTCAGCATCTTTATTTACAAAATAGGGATAAAAAACCATAACTCTGATAGACTTGCTGCCCGGGGTAAATGAGATCAGGCATGCAAAACACACATATGCAAGGTACTTGGCACAAAGCAGTAAGGCAATGAAATTTATTCGCCAAAGTCCCTCCCAGTGATCAGAAACAAATTGAGAGAAACATGGAGATAGAAAACAAAAGACACCCCATAAGGATATGCATTTTTTAATATATGTTCTTTCTCCTAGATAACTAATCCTAACTTTATATAATTTTAAGCAGCCTTCCATGTAACTCACAGTTCCCTAAGGTCAGGGGAGACTTCAAGGGTAGATTTTAAATTATAAACAACAACAACAACAGTAACAAAAACAAGTAGGAAACCTACGAGGCTGCTAAACAGAGGCTGGACTATACCAAGTCAAATTTGAACAAAGCGACTTATTACCAGACATTGTTCTACTGGAGCACAGATTTGCTCTCTGTTAAAAACAATCAAAGCTTGTCTTTAAATATGTTTTTCCATAGCAGAGGTGGAACAATGTCATGGCTACTGAACACAAGCTCATAAGCAAGATGGTCCGACTGCACATACAGGGCCACCACCAGGCCAGCTGGTTAGCACTGGTTAGCACAGTTAAGGAGCCTACGGGAGGAGATGGAGGGCCCAAGTTCAAGTCCTCCTCCACCATTCACTGAATGTGACCCTTGGACAGGTACCTTAACTTTCTCCACTTTAGTTTCCTCACCTGTATAAATAATATCTCATAAAATTTCTGCAAGGCTCAATGTAATAGTTAAAAGGCACTCAGAAGTAAGCTTGGCACATACTATGAAAATACTACCTAGGTGTTTGAGACATAAAGACACCACTTTGTTTCTTTTGCCATGTGAAACATTATTAACAGTGCCTTCATAAGACTGCTGGGATAAACTGAACAAGATATCCCATGTAAAAAGTAGAGCACTGGGCTAGGAATACAATGTTCCTTCAACAAATGACTATCAGTAGCATAAGTGCAACTACTGCTATTATATTAAAGGCATCCAGAACTCTTCAAGTAGTGACGGTTGAAAAACAAACTGGGATGATCTCACACACATACACCCCCACACATGCAGATTTAAATTCATATATTCCTCACTCTCTCTAAAGCCTCAGGCCCCACCCTCTGCCATTACGGTGAGCTCCATGCAATACCCCATGCTGGAGGTTTTACTCTGTTCTACCTTATTACCTGGCCTAGTATCTCAAAACCCTGGTCTTTGCTAAACAATAATGGATGAGAAGCTGTTTAAGGTAATCTAAGCAATTGTTCGTTGCGCATAACAATACAGATCATAGGATTTGAAATTTAAATGTGCCCATAAAGCACGGGGCATTTAAGACCCCAAGACAGATATGCACATTTAAATTAATCCAGCATCCTGAACCAGTAAGCATACATTAAATATTCATAAAACCAGTTTCTGATAAAATAGTTTTGACAGCCATTTTGATCTGCCTCAATGCCCTAAAATACTTCTCCCACTCCTATCCCCATCGCCAGATTAAAACTGGGGGCTGGACCAACATGGACAGGACTGAGTATGGGCATCAGGGGAACTGTACAAGGGCACAGTAATTATTTAAAGACCCAGAACCATTTTGCTGATATTGTTGCCCCTTAAGAACTTCTACTGAGGAAAGCAACTAATTGAGGAGCTACCTGGAGTTCTAGGAAATTTAATGATGAATCTGAATTTAATGTTTGTTTAGAATAACCCTCAACCTATATTATAGAAAGCTGCTAACTGAGGCATCATGTGGAAACTTAGGAAATTTAACAACAACTCTGGGTTTCAAATGATTTTTCATTGTATTATAAAATGTACACATCCATTTGCATTAATTGTCAACTTGTATGAAAGATTATGCACACACACAAAAAAAACCTCACTTGATTGGGTCCTGAAAAGAAGGCAGAGAATAAATATTTGCTGAATGGCTGACAGATGGATTGACAAAGTGAATGAAGAATGTCAGTACTGCTGCTCAATTACCTTTGAGACAGTAAATCTAAAATCATGGTTATCACACACACACACACACACACACACACACACCCTCTGAAGCTATCCAGAAGAAGCTGCCAGAAAAATCTAACCTTTGCAGCAAGGTTGTGCTGTATCAGGGTACCGGCCCCTGTTCATGATGCAAAACTATATGCATTTTAAAACTTGCTCCATCCTAGCAACTTTTCCTTCTGAGACACTGAGAGTCAGCTCAGAGTTTTCCCCACTCTGTTCTCAAGCACATTTTGAAATATAAGCTGCTTTTGAAGAAGGGCCCACTAATAAATTAAATTACTTCTGTTATGCCACAACTAACGGAGAGAAAGTGCAGAGCTCAAGAGGAACAACAATGTAAATTGTCAGATCTGATCGGAACCTGGCATGCAAACAAAACGAACAAAAGGAACGTGGGCTGTAACACCAGGCAAGGCGTGTGGTCGGCACTTGAGGGAGTTTTGATGTTCTAAGCCTATGGGAATTTAGAAAAGGTCTGTAGTACAATTTTTTACTTTATCTGACTGGCGCAGATATTATACCTTTAAATTAAGTCTAATAAAGTATATTGCCTTTGTTAATCAGAACATGAAAGCTAAAGTTGTATTTTGTGAAAGAGCAGGTCATTTTATTACACTGGACACAGGCATGATTGAATAAGGTGCTTCCCTACATTCTGGCTTCAGTCAAACAAGCAGGTTACAGGACTACAGAAGAAACTGATTTAATTTCCCACCTTGCTGATCACTCTGGCTCCTTCCCTCAGCGTTCTGGATGAAAAGCAGATACAGTGCTCAGTCTGGAAGCTGTCAGGTTTCTGCTACAATAATATTGTGTGACCCGCTCCCCCAACCCAGAAAAAGAACGTTTTGGTGGTGGACAACAATCAGGTGTTCTGGATGACAGCACTGAGCAGCAGGTTGGGGCCAGACCCTTCCACCATCTCTCATCCTGGGACCGGCAGCAACCCGAGAACATGGGGCATGCTATCTCATGGCAGGTGGCAGAGCAGAGCCCAAGTAGAGCTATGCAAGCACAGTCAAGGCCCCCATTCACATGTTTCCACCAACCAGAAGAACCCCAGAGCTCAGCCCAAGGTCAACAGGGCAGCAATGTGTCCACCCACCAAAAGGTCAGAAGAATCAATCACTTGGCAAAGGCTCTGTGTGGCTGTTACAGTGGGAGAATATCAAACCTGCATCACAATTCCATCTGCCACATGTGCACTGCCAGACACCCCAACCTGCCCTCCTGCTGACAGCCTCCCATTCCCCACGACACGGAGGTGGAAATAAAGCTAAGGAGGGACTTTAGTTGCAGAAAAGATCATTCACAGGTTGGTAGGTGACCAGTCAGATACACATTCTGTCTGTGGTGTCACCTTGACAGTAGAGCACTAAAGTGAAGGTCCACAAAAACAACTTCAACAGCCCTTATAGTCCTTCTTGGGGACTGCATTTGTCCTGGAATTCCTTATCATACTTTATAATAAATGCCTATTTCATTCTGGTTAGTTTAAGTGGGTCACTGTCACTTGCCAGTCGAATGGCCATAGTGGAGACAACTAAATTTCTCTCCTGGTGGAGCTGAGAGGAGATAACTGCCCAGAAGAGCTTAGACTGACAGTGGCAGCCACCTGGGAACCTGTCTTCACCTGGTGGTGTACAACAGGCACATGGTTGGTTCTAGTAAGGTCACATGCCCAGAGGAGACGAGGGCTAATGAGCAATACTGAAAGTGGTGGTTTTTAAAAATGTTAAATAAGATACCCATTGGTCACTGGCACTGCCTAGGACAGGCCCCTACAAAGCAATCATCCTGTTAGGCTTGTTGTTTGGTTTCTGTCCCAAGGCAAAATGTGTAATGGGCTTCTGGAAAAGGTCTGACTCTCAGACAGAAAGAGAGGTGTGGAGAGAAACTGTTTTTCTGCTATTTGCCCAGGCAAGCTACTGATGTCCTGAGAGGACAGAGCTTTGATGCTTGTGCACCTCATCAAAAAGCTTCCATGGTTCCCAACTGTCAAGTGAATAAAACTTACATGCCTCAGCTCAGTATTAAAATGCCTTCACTATCTCTATCGCCAAATGAAGTCTTCCTATTCCCTTCATGCCAGTACAGAGTAATTATATGACTAGCCACTGGCTTTGAGAGCTTACAAGGTGCCAAACAGCCTGCTAAGCACATTACACACAGTGTTCATTTACTCCACACAACCCCATGTGGTCAGTGTCATTTTGCCCATTTCACAAAAGGTAACAAAACAGGACCAGAACTCACATGCAAGGCCCCATCTTTTCAAATATATTTCCTGGGTACTTTCCGTATGTCAGACACTATTACACCATATCATTACCTCTTCCAGTTTGTCCTTCTGTGCTTTCTCTCCAGATGCAGCAGCAAAAAGCCATAAGCAATCACATTCTCCTCTTCAAAAAAGTGCAATAATTTTTCTCTTCTTCCCTTATGGCCTTCAGCCCTCCCTACTTAATACAATGGTAATTTAATTACACCTTCTGCCAAATCTGAGGGCAGAAGCTCTAGACTAAGGCTGCCATTCAATCATCTGTAACTTTCCCCACACCCCACACACCCCGGGTAAGAACAACAGGCAACAGTTATTGAGCCATTATCATGTGGAAGACAGTGAGCTAACACTTCACATATTCCTTTATTTATTCCTATAATAAGCTTATGAATTCTATTACTCCTGTTTTACAGCATAGGAAACAACATGTGAAAACACTGAGTCCACCTGCCTAAGGTCACACACCTAATAGGTAGCAGAAACAGATGCAAACCCCAGAGATTCCGTAAGAAATAAGTAACAAAATTTAAAAATTGTTATAGCTCAGTTTTTATCAACTAAAATACAAAAG
The DNA here is from genome assembly GCA_028533065.1 of Trachops cirrhosus. Lineage (NCBI taxonomy): Eukaryota > Metazoa > Chordata > Mammalia > Chiroptera > Phyllostomidae > Trachops > Trachops cirrhosus. The sequence goes on along the minus strand of CM052544.1, from coordinate 49,491,141 downwards.
GTCTAACTCTGAAGCACCTGGATGAAAAGTCTCCATTAGGCGTGGACTCAAGTTTGAAAGCCCTTTTAACTGCCAGATTTGAACAACAGCCATGGATCTGAGAAGAAACTGCACCCTGGCCAATTTCTACTTGGGAGGGCAGGCAAGGAAGGGGTTTAGTCCAGTGTTATCTAGGTCAGCGGATCTGTGCCCAACACACTATACATTCTGAAGACTTTAGACCTAACTTAATCTGTGTGTTTTGTGAAAAGGATGGTCTGTCTTGCATAATTAATTTTGCTTTAATATCCAATATCAGATGATGGAATTTAAATGACTTACATTCAAAGAAATTAGTTCCTCCGTGGGAAGGCTACGATGTGGTTGGTGACCTATTTTAGGAGCTTCCAAAGTGGACCAAGGTACTACCTGAGTAAGAATTGTCCGGGGTGCTTGAAAAGAATATTTGATGTCACAGTTTCAGAATAGGCTTAAATGCCACTTAGAAAGGGCCCCAGGGGTTTCTGATGAGCTGTAAAACTTAAGAACCACTGAATTCAAGTCCCATCCACACTTCCCAAGTGCCAACACTTGTTTCTGTCACTTAGTTTAAAAATAACCCAACCAAAAAATCAGATGGTCTTCTCATCATTTTTGGCCTTAGTCTCCAACGACTGCAATACTGAAGCACTCCAGGCTGTGGAAGTTAAGTCTCCTCAATATTTGGTTACATCCACATAAAAGGCCTGATCAGAAAAAGCCCATTCTCTGTGTTTTGACGGTGCCTGTTCAGAGTTCTGTTTGTGTAACGATATCAGGATGCTGTCCGGGTAGGAGCACATCAACCCAGGAGTAGGAAGGGCACACTGAGTAAAGCAGCTTGCCTTTCCATAATCTGATAAACAGGTGTGAACAGAAGCACCACAAGTGCCAGACACCTGGGCCTGCACACCGTTGTTGAACCATATGTCAGAGTGTTCGAGCTCTATACAAGATCAAAAATGCGGCCTCCCAGATGAAGTCATTCTCCGAGCTTCCTGCCAGAATCTGAGGGAAGGAAGGAGCTTTGCTTATAAGAATGATATACAGTCTCAACACACAGTTCAGAGTAGGGAAGAATAAATAGCCTGATAATATTCTCTAATACATATATACACAGACACATTTAATTCTGTCACCAATGTGGCATTTATCAATATGGTGTTTGCACGCATGTATATATGTGTGTACTTGTAAGATTTACATACATTCACACAACACATATACTAGGAATTTCCTGGCAGACTTAAGAATATTTCAACTTGAATCAGTATCAGCTAAAAAAATAAAGAAAGACATAAAATAATAAAACAAATAAATAAAATGAAGTTAACCAATGGGACTTATACTGATCAGGATTTGTGACAGGGAACTGACCACAACTGAAATACAATTGTTAGCTCCCAGATGATGAGGGAGAAATGGAAAGAGAATAAAAGAAAAATCCACAGTCCTTACAGTCAAATCTAAGTTTTGACAACGTCACTGGCATAACATATACTTCTGTCCCAGAGACAGAGTGAAAGCAAACTTGAATAATGACTAGTAACTTTAATTGAACTCTCCATCTGCTTATAAGCTTGATGAACTTCAAAACGTATTTGCCCACCAAGTCAGGGTCTCTTCCAAACAGAAATCTTTCCTTACCAATCTTTGACAAACTATTAAACTTCCCATTTTACCTCTGACCAATGGTAGAATGCCCTCTCTGTCTATGATTTACAAGTAGTCTCAACAATTAAGACGTGATGTACAGCTCATGTAATTCATTTTAATAGGAATTTGAATGGCTCCTCTTTCCCTTTTCAAAGTACAATATCCTGCATTGTTCTTTCCGTGCATGTGATAAACAACTTGGGCACAGAAAATGAAGACTTTTTAAATGGCAAGATGAAAAGCAACATTCTGCATTCTCTGCTTATGAAGGGCCTGTGCTCTGAAGTGATGACAGCTGAGGTCCTGCTGTGTTTCCACCTGCAAAACTCTATTAAGTCTAATAGACCTTACCAGGTACACAGGCCACCAAGAATGAAACCTAATTTCCATCTCGGTTCATTTGATTTCCTAAAATTACATCAACAGAAAAATCAGATATGGTGGATACTGGTTTTATGGGGCTTCTAATAGGTAAAAACCTCATTTAGTATTTAAAGAATAATTACCACACTGTGATCCACCCAGGGCCTACTGAAACCTGTGCTGTCTCCTTCTTTCCCTTCCTTTGCCCACAGACATAACCAGCAAAACCTGCTAACTCCTCTACAACACTGTCCGGAACCACCCTGCCTGGTTTAAGGAGCTGTAACCCCACCATGGCTAAGGTTGAGTGAGCGACCTTGGGACCATCAGCCACTAAGGAGACAAAGCTTATCTCCCTGGCGGGGGCGCAGCCTCTGCTCCTTTTACTTCACCCTGCCTGGCCCGCAATGCTTGATCGGTTAGCCAAAGACTGGTAAGATTCCTCAACGGAGGGATAACCTAAGACAGGTAAGATCACAGGGGGCCCCAGGGAAGGACTTGGGGGTGGCTATAGAAAAAGGGGGTGATGGACCCTCGCCCCCCCGCCCCGGCTTTGACATAGCCTGAGTCCTCATTCTGTCTGCAAGTAGTCCCCTAATCCCTTGGCTGCCTTACTTCCCCTGCCTGACTTAAGCCTGAAACAACTGCCTTAAGCCTGAAAAAAATGCCAGGGTGCGTCCCACCCTGTGCTGGAAAGGGTGGGTTCCCTAGAGCTATCAGGCCTAAGAAAGAATGCATAAAATCCTGTGAAGCCTACTTTGCTAATACCCTCAATTTAAATAATAAGAGACCAAGTAGGAAGTGAGTTTGTTCCTCAAAGTTTTATGGCCCATTAGCTATTTGACCCTGACTCAGAATAAGTCCTCAGAGTTCTTTGAATGTTATCTATTGTTTAATCATTTCTGCCTGACAATGATTGATGAGCTTTATTCCTGTGCAAATTGAACCCAATAAAAGCCTGTCAAGGTAAGAGTAGGCGCTCTCCCCTAGAGAGAGTGGCCGCACCATCCCTTTTCTTCCACAGGACTCAGTAGTCCCTGTGAATGTATCTTGTCTCATCCATAATGCCACAGACACTGTGGGCCAGTGTCCAAGTCACAACATTTTGAAGAGAACTTAAGAGAAAAATAATATTCATTAAGATGCACTGTAAATCCAGAAGGACAAAAATTCCCAAGACTCAGAAATCAAAGTGCCTTAACCATTGAATTCAATTTTCATTCACTACACCTAGAACAAGTCCCAAAGCAGATAGGGCATATATGTCCTGTATTTTGTATTTAGAACTTGGATGAGGAGGATGGAGAAATAAAGCCTTTAACCCACCCTTCACAATACCCTGTGAATTATTCTGGGGAGACATTGTCTAGATAGAGATGCACTTGCATACTGGCTCGCTGGCTTTGAAACCCAACCTTATTTCTCATCAATACCATTGTTGTCCATGAAGTCCATTCTGAGATCATTCAATCAAGCATGCTTACTATAAATGGATTCTCTCCCTCCCTCCAACCTGACAGACCAAAGTGACAATGCTGAAATATCCTGTCCCATAAGCTCAAGCTAAAAATGGTATGCTAGGTCTAGCAGAGACTTAGGCACACAAGATTGCATTCAGTACATTTGATACTTGTCAATTCAAAAGAAACTAGCTCCAAAGGCCTGACCCAGAACATTAGCGATCATCCCACAAAATTTTGCCACCATGTACTTATATCCGCAAAAAGGTCTCTGTTTTCTTTTTCTAAACTGGCAAAGAGGGACTATGATCAGCAGCTTAACACAAAACACAATCCACAATATAAAAACAAAAGGTCGTGTCATATGTTGCAGAGGGCAAGATTTGTAAATTCATTCCCCCTCTTTCACTGCACAGCATCTACCCTTCATAAGCAATCACATCAAAATGAAAATAGAAGTTTTCCTCTGCTAAAGAATAACTATCCCTGGCTGGTGTGGCTCAGTGGACTGAGTGTGGGCCTGTGAACCAAAGGGTCGCTGGTTCGATTCCCAGTCAGGGCACATGCGTGGGTTGCAGCCAGGTCCCCAGTTGGGGGAGTGAGAGATGCAACCACACATTGATGTTTCTCTCCCTAAAAATAAATAAATAAGATCTTTAAAAAAAGAATAAGTAAAGAGCATCCCTTCATTGTCTTCCCATCACAAAGTAAATACACCATGAGACTTAACTGCAGTTAACACTCATACGTCCCAGCAGGGTGGCCACCTGGGCACTCACTCTGTGGCACCCTTTAAGACAGACTTCACAACTTTCTGTGTCTGTTAATCACCCTAACCCAGAAGACAGTCCTCAGAGATACCATCAGTGGGTAACTTGTACCACGGAACCCCTTTCATATTTTTTTCCTTTCCTTTTTGCAGAAAGAGTAGAACTGGAATTTTCCTTAAGAGCAATTTGTTATGGATATAGTTGGTGGCTTTTCATTTATTGGCTTTTTTTTTTTTTTTTAAGAAAAAACAGAAGAGAAGCACACAGGCCATATAGCCCGATCCTAGAAAGCATCCCTTATGCAGGGTTTCTCAACACTGGTGAGAATTTGAGCCCAATAATTCGTTGTACAGTGTAGGATGTTTATCAGCATCCCTGGTCTCTGTCCCTTAAAGGCTGAGAGCTCCAGTCCTATTGTACCAACCAAAAATATCTCTGGACTTTGCCAAATGTCCCCTTAAGGATAAAATTGCCCCCAGTTGAGAACCACTGCTTTACAGCAAAAGAAGTGGGCCCGTTTAAAGTAGCTAAGGCTAGTCCTGGCACTGTTGGTGGAGGAGTGCTGTGAGTCTGTCCAGCCCCCGTGGGTTTCTGGCTCCTGTGTCTCCATCACCAGTGAAGCTGGGAGTCAAGATCACTAGCAAATGTCTGTACAGACCTGTACCCTTCTGTCAAACCCTTCATGATGTGCTATTGTAAAACTAAAGCCCACAAGAAAAAAATGCCTGTGTCTGCAAAGGGAGGAGGAGAATTAGCATTTATACATTAGGAAGGGGGAAATCCTACGTGTCACGCTGCTGCTTTGGCAAATACCTACCGCTCACAGACCTATTTTTAGAAGTTGGGGAGGAGAGGAGCAAAGAAACAGAAAAGTCAAAGTATGTTTATAACATCTTTTCATCTTTTTGACATATCAATGAAGCTTTTTCTTTTTCTTTTCCTTTTTTTTGAGAGAGAGACAGGAAAAAAGTCAGTAACCCCTGCAGTAAAAATAAAGAATGAGCATATGAAGAAGTAAAGCTAACCATCAGCACTTTTAAGTTGCCCTTAAACAAAAAGACTCTGATGAGACCAATTTATTTTAACCCCTTGGCAGAAGAGGTTGCCAAATACATTCTATATATCACAAGGTTCCATTGGGAACAAGAAGCAAAACCAAGTCTGGCAGCTTGAAAACTAAAATCTGGAATTACATTCCTTGCCTAAGAAATTGGGTCATTCACACCCCAGTGAAGAGGGTGCAAAGCTAGTTCTAACCATTAAGCCCCAGGTTGCCCACGAAGTTAGCAACTTTATAACAGGAGAAGGCAGGGAACTCTGGGCCATAACTCTTTATATATCAAATGTCAAACAGTGGAAACATGGGACTAATCCAAAAGTATTTTTAATAATGAGTTGGTCCAGGGTAATTAACACTCCTCCCCTGTTCTTCTAAGTAAGATGCTAGAAAACCAATCCACAGACCACCAGGTTGATACTACTTAGAGGAAGCTCAGGGGAATCTAAGTAACCAAACACTTCTTCTCAGGGGACCTGGAAACTGTCATTTTTCTTTACTTCAAACCTGCATTTCAGTCCTTCTCAGTCAGTAAACATGATCATGTTTGCACCAAGCATTTTCCAGAACTTCCCACTGAACCAACCGTAAATCAACTCTCAGGGAAAGGCAGTGATTACCACAACAGATGGATTTAGCCATAGCAGATTTTTCATACCTGACAGCTATGTCCTAGAGGAAGTACAAAAGACCCAGGCATTGCAACTTTTAACTCTCCAAACAGACCCAGAAGACCCACAGCAAATAGATGTTTTTTAAATCTCTAGAGAAAGAGACAACCTGCAAGGACCAGGAAGTGGGTGCATAAAAGCATGTCACCCACTGAGAGAGCCCAGCAGACCACCAGACCCTCACATCCGAACATTCAGGAGGCCACAGACAAAATCCTCTGGGCAAAACAATAATACCCATCATAAAATGTGAACATAAGTCGAAATGGCGCTGTACTGTGAGTTGCAGGATTCTCACAGAAATGCTTCAGGCATACCTTCTAAAACCACATTGTCCAATACAGTGGCTATTAGCCACATGTGGCCAATCGGGCACTTGAAATGTGGCTGAGAATTCAGATGTGCTCACAGTGTACAACACACACTGAATTTCAAAGACTTAGCAAGAAAAGAGAATGTAAAATATCTCACTAATAATTTATTGATTTGATGATGAAATAATATTTTTGAGATACTGAGTTGAATAAAATATACTATTAAATTTAATTTCACCTGTTTCTTTTTTACTTTTTTAATGTGGCCACTAGAAAGATGTAAATTATATATGCAAGTCACATTTTGACTCTCATGATATTTCTAATGGTCAGCACGTTCTCGAACAGGAGTCAGCAAACTCTCTGCAAGGGCTGGACAGTAAATATTTTAGGCTCTGTCTCTGGTGCTAAAGTAGCCACAAACAATAGATAAGCAAATGGGTGTGGCTGCATTCCAATAGTATTTTATTTATAAAACAGGCAGATGAATTTGGCCTGTGAGCCCTAGTTTGCCTTCTTGGGTCAGAGTGGTTGACAGTTCCCTATAAGAGGAACATAAATACACCAGTGGCCCATGACATGAATTCAGCCTAGAGATATGTTTGTGTTCCCAGCAGGGGTTTTAAGCAAAGCTGTACTTGAATGCACTGAGACTGGGCATGGATGATCCACCTCCTCAGTCGACTATCACTCCCCAAATGGGCCTGGCCTTCTACACACAATGACCATGCACACTTAGCATTCCTGCTATAAAACTGGTGTCATACAAGGAGCCAGACAGTAATGGAATAAGATAATGGGAGTTCTATCAGAGGCCAGGTGAGCTGACCGTATAATTTATCAACCCAACAAAATCAATTCTGAGAACGAAAGGAGATATAATTAATAACTGTATCTGGGTAACAGGCATGCACCAGAATGTACACATCAGTATCCTACTGATAAAGGAAGCTAGGCCAACAATTAAAAGAAATAAAAAAGGTCAACTTTCTCCAAAATGCAGACATAAACAAGTATGGGAACTGTCGGTGGCACTTCTCTAAAGTACACTGTATTAAACAAACCCTGCCGAACATATCTGACAGGGCTGGCCTCCCTTAACGTCTGTGGAATGAACACTGGTGGGCTGCACCTGCTCTCTGCTCCACTTCCCACACTCCATCTTCATACTTCAACGCTGGGTAACAATCCTGGTTTCAGTCTGGGTGGTCAGTGCCTTCCCCATCCAAGTCAGGGACTATGATTTTAAAAAGTTCCACCCAGGCTGGGTAAAGTGTACATGGGATTCAGTATACCGCTCTCCCTGCTGCTATTTATCAATGATAGTTTCCATAGTTTAAAAAATATTTGTGAAGATTAAACCGGGACTTCAGGGTTGCAGCACAGAACTCGGTTAGCCTAAGATGACGACATGCACAAATAATGGAGCCTGGGTGCCCCTGACACAGCCTGGAACACTGAGCTACCCGGAGACCTGGGAAAGCCCTCCTCCCACACAGTCCACTCACCTCCCTTGCTTTGGACACAGACATGGCATCATCATCATCATGATGGGGGGCCAACATGAGGATAATGCTGACACTGGGTGACAGAAACCAGAGACAGAAATAAACAGCAACCTGGCCTCAGTCTTGGGCTGCTGGACTGAAATATAACTGAAAGCAACACAAATTTTATTCTTTCTTGTTCTGTTGAAACCAACTGGAGTTTCTTCTGCTTGCCTCTGACATGGTTATTCCTGTGACTGGCTCCTGTCCTCCCCTTCTTCACTTACCCCCTCCCCCTCCCTCCTGCACCCCACTTCTCTTTCTCTGTGTAAAAATAATGACACACAGAGACATCCACATATTATATATTACTCCCCTCCCTACAGTGGTCAGTACCTAACGGATATATGTGTGTGTGCAAACATAAGCACACACCATACACCCTCCAGGTACAGACTCCTGGAGAGGAATCATGGAAGGATATGAGGTTTTGAAGCTAAGTTAAGCAGTCACAAGCCATTCCCCACCTCGCAAGCACTCCCTGAGCTGCCGGTGCATTTGTTTTGTAGAAGCAGCTGGTGACACACTTTTTACCTCACCAGTCACTTCCCACAGGGACACTGAAAGTGGCAGTGCTGAGTCAGTGGCTCCACAGGAGGAACACCACAAAGCTCTTAACCAATTTCAGCTTCCCCCTACCTTTCTCCTTCCTTAAAGGAAGTGAGCAGAGCTACGTCCACACCTCAGGTGACTCTCCTTTCTC
>CM052544.1:49427228-49482082 GCA_028533065.1 Trachops cirrhosus | reverse complement strand
GCCAAGTCTGAGGACAGGGTTAGAAAGACGTAAGTACTGGGAGGTTCCGAACCTGGGAGCTACCATCTTTGGTTGCTGCTACAGATCATTTCTTTTTCTCAGACAAGCTCACCTGTCGATAGTCTCCCCCATGTCAGGGGCCACCTTTAAGACAAAAGGACAACAGGGGAGACAGTATTCTCAGGGAAAAAACAGCCTAATTTCAAGACTTTTAACAGAACTCCACTGGGTAATGAGGTCTATTACTACAACCACAGTGGGCATGAATACCTACCAAAAAAAATGGTAATTCTTATAATAAACGGAAATAGCTTTACAGCCCATCAAGTCAATAAAATGACCTTTTATGAAGTTTCTAAGAACAAATTGACTTTAATAACTCCATAGGAACCATTGTGATATAATTGTGTCCATCACACCAAAATTAAAGGCTTCTAATAAGCAATGAACATTAAGGTCCAGAACAGGCAAAGGGAGACTTTTATGGTCCATGGGGTCAGTGATGAAGCATTACAAGCTGCCAGAAGGGCCTAATAAAGCAGACCATGGTGATTTGGTCACTGCCTATACTGTCCTGCTTTATGTAGAGACCTTTTACTTCCCACCACACTGAAAATCAAAAAAGTAATGATACCACTCAGAATCCTTTCAGTTTCAAACACCAATGAGATAAGGCATCCATTGAAACTAAAGGAAGGAAAGTATTCTCAAAGACAAGATGATTCCATCAATGCTGCCTGAGGTCCACCACAAACAAGACAGAAAAGGGAACAACATAAATAATTCCTTGCAGGAAGGTTTTTTGTTTCTGGATTCCTTTCAAAGTAATTTTCCTTAATCTTAATCATCAACAGGAAATATAATTAAACACTGAATAGCCACTAGAAATTATGCATCATTGTGATTCCTTTAGAATTTTAACTTTTCCATACAAACAATCCAGTTATTAAGAGAGTATTAGAAATTATTTTAGTCTGTGTGATAAAACACTTTTGAAGAAGCACATTAGACCACCTATATTTTCCCTTTTGGGTAATATGTTAAAAACTGAAACTGTGCTTTGCTTAGAAAAACCAGCAGTGAAACATCGAGACCGGGCTGGTAATACAGAAAGGACTCAGAACACATCTATCTTCTCTGTCATTTCAACGAAGCATGTAAGGCTTCTTCTACTCCCCCTGGGGAATTTCAAAGGCACTGTGCTAATTTTCCTCAGATTTAGCATATTCCAAATGTGCATGATCTAATCAGACAGAGAATAATCATTTTTAAATATATTAGTTCCAAAACTTGATAGGCATGTGTAATTTCCGATGTTTAAAGAGAAGGACCACAAAGGTAAACGTGGGCCTTTTCTCTCCTGCTGCTCCTGACAGGACCACCAACACACACTCCTGTTGGGGTAGGCTCTTTCCTCTTGTCCCGACTCCCCAGCCTTGACTCTCCAACCACCCTTGAATTCCTCCAACAGTTGGGACAACTAGCCTAGCCACTTTAAGTTTTCTGAAGAAAAAGGATGATAAACTCCAGACCAGCTGAAATGAAATACCTCATAAGGCTTCAGTAGCAAGTCAACCCAAGCCAAACATGACACAGAACTAAGTCTGGTTTTGTCATCTTCCTTCCTCGTCACGAGCTGAGCCCAAACTACAATCTCTTCTCTTTTCTCACATTAAGAGCTAGGAACAATCAAGAAAGAAGAAAAAGAACAAAATGAAATTTTAAAAGCTAAAATACAGCGCCAACTGCCTGGGGCAAACCTTCCTTGTTCACTTTCTGAAGGACCACTGTGATGGGTACATCTGACCCCACCTTCTCCGAGCCTCTCAGCAAACAGGTTGGGAGGGTGTTTTTAAAATTCCATAGAAAATGCAGGGGGGTGGGGGAGCCCACAAGCCAGAGGCAATTAGGATTTGGGGAACCTACATATGATGTTTACTTTTAAATCTAATTAATAGTTGTCACTTTCAGTTTAAAGAGGGGCTACAGGAAACGGGGAATGAATAGAGGGAATAGGGAGAAGGACTGACTCCTTACAGCCCAGGAGAGGACAAAATCAAGGCAAGGGAAGAGGTGGCACAGAACTGGCGCTGGTTCCTGTGTGTGTGTGTGTGTGCGCGCACGCGCGTGCACGCACATGTGTGTGAGAAGCAGGCTGTTCACTAGAGAACATTATCATGACCCTACATGTACGCCCAATACTGTTTACATAATTTCTAACGTCTTCTCTACTGCCCTCCATATATTTCTGAATGTAAAGATGCTGGATTTCAAGATCTGTCACTATGACTGCCAGCATGTTTTTAATTTGATGTGCAATATTTTATATTTTCCATATTATTTTCTCCCTGACAGACATCTGTTTATTTTGTGGGCACTACCGATTAAAGGCAGATCTATACCAGCAAAGCAGCACAAGACCAACACAAATCGTAAAGCTAATTGAATACCAAAAAATTAGCTTTTATGGGAAACATGCAGCTAATGAAGGTCTGAGGATTTGGGAAGAACTTTAATTAGCTTGAATTATCTGGATAATTACATTGATTTTTGCTAAAGTAAATTCATTCTTAATTGAATGAACTTAAAGCTAACTATATAAAAATATATCTCTTCTATAATTTTTTGGATTTTTCAAACAAGAGTTTTCCATTTAATTTTTCTTGGTAAGTAATAAATTCTGCACGTAATTTTATATTTGTATAAACAAACCTTCAGTGTGGACATGACCTAAAAAAGCACGTGTATCTCCTGAATTGTCTGCCTTCTAATTACATCATCCTAAAGACCAAATACAGAGGTTAATGTGAAAAGCCTGTACTTAATTCATAAATGTGGCTTGGAAAAATGGTTAGCAATTGCCTGTTAGAAGCACAGCCATGGAAATTTCTGTCACATTTCTGCATGTAATTAGCCTTTTTCCCCTCAACTACTTATAAATGCGTAAATGTACCTGTGCTCTACGTAACAAAGGCCGACGGTGACAACATGCTGATACACAGCAACACTTCATACTCGGAAATGAATATTTCAGTAGCTGGGTTATCACTGCTGGGTTATGACCTTCAACTCTAATTTTAAATTCATTCATTTTCAGACTATTAAGCTGTTCTTGAGCACACCACAGAAATTACAGATGTAGAGGTAAATTTTCAAGATAATTTTTAATTCCAAAAAAGGTCAAGAATATGTATAGTAAATTCTTAAAAGGAATTGTATCTCATAATGAGAGCAAATGGGTCATTTGGTTGTTAATGGTATTTGCTTCCACATGTAAAAATGGAAAGGCAGAAGAAACAGATCATGATCGTTGAATGAAATTATCACACTCCTAATTACTCAGTCCAGCACACAAGAACTTGAAAAAAATTAACTACTCAAAAGATCAACTAACTAGACGTAGTGTATGCCTTCCAGAAGATGAGAGTAAAACAGAGACGTCAGCTTCTAAGTCAGCCTCAACTGCCCCATTCCTAGTTCTCCTCCCAGGAATAACTTCCCCATTCCTTTTACACACTCACACTTCTGAGGTTATAAAGATGTCTTTGCAGGCTCAGAAATATTTATATTTATAATAGTGGGCATTAAGAAAACCACTAGTTGAAGGACAGCTGCTTCTTGCCCAGTGAAACCTCCCACCACTCACTCACTCACTTGCCCACCCTCACCTCCCACCACCACAACAGTGCTTGGCTTCACTGTGCAGGCAAACTACAAAGAATAGGCTGTCAGGCTCCTGTGGGCGAAGGCCCATTGACACCACCAATTATTAAAACTGTGAAAGCTTTTGGCTCATCCCACACTCTTAACTTCACCATTCCTAGCCTTTCTGTTCTGGGCTCCTCTCCCTTATCAGCTCTTTAAAAATCGGTGTTTCTCAAGGGGATGTCACTCTAAATTCTTCAATTCGTCTCAGCTAATCCCAAATCTTTGTTCTATCTCAAACCTGAGCCTCAAAAACTCAACGACCACTGTACTTTTCCAACAGGACACCCCCTGCACAGCTCCCTTTCACAGCTCTCCATTTCCAAGTCCAAAACATGGCACACAGGATCCCAACGATGAGGCCCCTGGTTGGCAATCCGAGCTCATCCTTCTCCACTGCCTACCCTCAAATTCCTTCCAGGGCTCGGGAGCTGCCAGGGACCCCAGCAGGAGCTGGGCCAGAGCTGACCTCAAGACCTGGCTCATACTCTGTCTACTGCATCAGCTGCCACCAGCCCCCATTCCACCCAAACACTCTCAGTCTCTCCCCTCAATATAGCCTCCTCACCCAGATGGCCTCTATTCGTTCTTTATGGTTCAGTACAAGTATTGCCACCATCCCTCCAAAAAAACCACACTGCCCACTAAATCTCATCTCAGGATGATTACAGCTAAGTCCCATACACTCATCTACATTCCCTTATGGCAGTTCTCACAGGGCGGTCATCATGCGAGTTGTCATCTGTGTCTCTCCCACCCCAACTAAGATCAATGGGCAGCTTTGAGTGCTTTAGTACTCAGCACAATGCTTAGAACACAGCAGACTATCAATAAATATGCTCTAAAAAGTGAATTACAACATAAAATAAACAACCACACTCACGTAACTATTACCTTGGAAAAACGTGCAGATCCTCACCAAGACTCTCAGGTTAAATATGACATCAGTAAGGAACGGCTCAATGATGCCCCAGGTCAACGAGGTCACAAATTCCTCTTAAACCTCTTTGGCCTTCATCTCTCTCCAGCCCACTGCCTCCATTAGCACCATCAATTACTCTCCTGCAGAACTTCACAGCATCTGGCTCACCCAACACCCTTGTTTAGTGCACACTACACTTCTTTGCACACATCATGCTTTTTAAATCAATGACTGGTGGAAGTATTTGTCTCATGTCTGTGTTCCATACCAACTAAGTGTGAAAACAGGATTTGTCAAATGGCTGACAGTTCACACTCAGTTTATGGACTGATGTAACACATGACACAATTGATGAATAAAAAGCACTGTCCTCATCTATTACTAATGTGGCACTGACTGGTTTGTCAAATGTTCCTAGTGATATTTGAAAAATAAATAGCATCTGACATTGAGGAGATGGTAAACGAGACAGATACATGTGTTTCATTTAAAACAAGTTTTAATGTAAGTCAAAGGAACATAGAAACACGAAGTACCCTGCTCGTTGGCCTTAGAAGTCTTAAAGTCATAGTGGAAACACTGTTCCCCAATGTCGCAGAGACCCTAGACAAAATAACTACCAACTGAGTGTCTTTGCTTGCGACCGTACTCATATCCATTCAGTAAGACGGCACATTGGTCCCCTTGTGCTGAGCAGAACCGCTGAAAGATTTAAATCACATTTATTAAGAAAAATGGGAAGGGTAATAATAATTACTTAATGAATTCACTTACTTTAAGTAATCAACAACCTCATAATAATTCAATTGAAATGCACTGTCTATATGTATTTAAAGCTGGATGGTGCAACTGTGCTGAGAAAAAGCCCACCCTGGTCATGGACAAAACTGTGTTCAGTGGAGGGGTCCAGACATGGGAGGAGACGACACGTATCCCAAATTCCCTGTTCCACACAACACAGAGTATTCCTCATTAGTTTCACAAAACCCTAACAGACTTAAAATAATTATCATCCAAATGATAGTCCTCAAACTGATAGGTTTTTGCCTATCATTTATTCCTACAGGAGTAGACTCAAAATCAGATACCCACTCACCCCTCAATGTTTAATCTGAAAAGTACACACAAGTAAGCTTATTTTACAAATTCCATTTCACTGGTTCTTCTACTCCTAAAGGTTTATGAACTTTTTAAATGTAGGTGGAAGGAGGGAATTCATCATGAATATCCCAATAGATACAGTCGCAGGACATCCTTTCACCTACAGAGGTCATCACTAAGAATTTCCTACCCACATCCTTTTAACAGCCACATGTTGCCTCAATTTTTTGGCAGACACTCTGAAGTCATCTGAAATTAGCTAACATAACTAGAGAGGCCCAAGTCAGATACTCTAAGAGCTACATAATTACAAAAATTCCTCCCATCCCCTCTAGGGTCACGTTCTGGGAGACCTCTCAGCTAATCGATGTTTTTGTTAACAAAATCCCATTAACTTATAATATCATACCATCAAGTAAATCACCCTCTAAAACAAAGAGGATGGACACAGACACACATTTTAATTTCACAGATCTTTTATCTTCATATTTAAAGCTAATTGGCAGGAGGGATTAAGAATTAAGTTTTTCAAATAGTTAATGAACTGAAAACAAATTTTGACATCACAGATGCAAATGCACATGTCCCACGGGGTCAGGCACATGATACAGAAGGGGAAGTGCAAGGAACTCCTGAGCAGCAGGGCAGAAGACAGCAGGGCGCTCAAGCAGAAAGGAAGGCCTAGTGTTGCCAGACTGCCTGATTTTAAAATTTCGTTAACAGTGTGCACTGTGATTTTAATGTAGGAAAGATATTAATATTGATCTTTTAAATTAAAGCCCCAGTTTTCAAATGCTGAACACTGATTCAAAGATGTTACAAACACCACGACCTCTGGCTGAATCTCAAGCAGGAAACACACAGGCTGCATCAAGCCTTCTCAACATTGTTACACCAGGCCAGAGCCCATGCCTGCACCCCACTCAAGATTCTATTTTCCAGCTTCATATAATGGTCCTTCCTGAAAAACAACAAAACAAAATCTGACTGTCATTACTAGAGTTTTTGATTAAATGACTAATTTCAAGCAACTTGCCTTCACTTAATTATACTTTATATAACAACCTTGACTTTGTCTTATTCAAGGAAACATACTTAGGTTTCATATGTGACTTCCATATCTGGTAATGAAGCTTTGTGGCCATTAACTTGTTAAGTCAACTTCTCTTAAGACAGAGTGTCTTAGTTTAGGGGCTACCCAGAAAGAGGTCCTGAGACAAAGATTCAAAAACAGTTGACCCTGAACAAAATGGTGTAAACTGCATGGATCCACTTACACATGGATTTTTTTTCAATAGATAATATAAATACATTTTCTCTTCCTTATGATTTTCTTCATAATATTTTCTTCTCCTAGCTTATTTTATAGCAAGAATGCAAAATAAAATACATACAAGATACAGAATACGTGTTAATGAACTGTTCACATTATCGCTAAGGCTTCTGGTCAACAGTAGGCTATTAGCAGTCAAGTTTTTGAAAATTCAAAAATTATACATGAATTTTCAGCTGCACTGAGGGATGGTATCCTTTGGAAGGTGACCCAGGGGGGTAATAAGGAAGGGGAAACAAGACAGAGAAGTATCATAGGACACTGATCAATCAGTCCCTGAAAGCTGCTGGCTAAGGGGCATGAACTTGCCCACCCCTTTCCCAGTGCCAGGTGCAAGTACTTGTGGCCATAGAGAACCTGCAAGCAAAGGCCTGCAGGAGCCAGCAGCAGGTGGATAACAAGGCAATGTGAGCGGGGAGGGAAGTCCTTGAAATGGAGAGGAGGAAATAGGGGCAGAGTACTAACAGCATTTATGCTACAACTTCTTGGCATACCCTACTGATAATGAGCAAAGGCTTAAACAGGAAAAGTTAACAGATCAATCTTCCTAAGTCCAGAAGGTTTGGTGGGAAGTGTACACTCTGAGCTGGCTCATATCTATCTATCTACCTACAAAAGACCCTTTTACATACTCCACATCCCTCCCTCAGCCTCTACCTTTCTGCATCTCCACTGCCTGGAGGGCTACAAAAAAGGTTCATCTTTGGGAGCTATTTTAAACTCGTCTCTCCAGGGATAAGTCATCTGTGATACACAGTGCCAAGCAGCGGGCAGTCAGCCCCCAACACCAGTGTGTGTAATTAGGAAGGCAATTAGGAGCAATCACACTCTTCTAGCCAATTACTGCCTCTCACAGTGGGCTCACTCTCAGAATTAGACCTGGAGTTGAAACCTACTTGTGTAGCATTAAGTTCTCCACTTTTGTCTCTCCAAGGACTCATCAGATGTTCCCTGAGTTTACTTAGCTCCAAGCACACCCAAGAGAATATAGAACTCTGTGCAGTTTCTTAATGGATTTTAATCTATAGCCAAAACAAGGGTGTGCTTGACCATAAGAAATGTTTAGTAACTCATAAAATGAACTAAAACTTCACATTTCACTCTTCATAAGGGTATGTGTGTGTGCTGTAAGTAAATCTTTTGTAAATGTAAATATTGCTCATCTTTAATGATTGCTCATGATCCTGAAGGACCCTTGAGACATCCCTCATAATTCTGCAGAATCTAGTTCCTATTTTCCTCCATCCTTCCTCCTTGTGGGACCTCATTTCACATGACTCCCATCTTGCTCACTTTACCCCAAGCTCCATGGACTTCAACCAGATGCTACCGCAAGCCATCCCGTGTGCTTTTGCCACCTCATGTTCCTTGTTGTACTCACTACTCCTTCGGCCTGGAACTTTTCCCCCTGATGCATCACATGACTGGGAGACATTCACTCATCATCCACTGAAAACAGATGCTACTGCGGCTAATTATCACAGGCCAATTCATTTCCTTCCTTCCTGGCTACAATAGATTAGTTTTAGCTGTGTCTTGCCTGACTGCCCCTCTAGGTGTGTCTCATGGGAGTAAAGACCAAAAGGGTCACATTCTCTGTAGAGCCACAGTGTCTGCCATAGAATAAGTCATGAAATACCTGCTGTACAAATAAATCAATGAATGAATGAACTTAAGTTGCCTGTGCACCTTTGCGTGACAGGTATTGCGCTAAGCACTGGAGATTCAAATATAAGCTAAATGCCCCTGGTACCTAAAACTCTAGAAATTTAAGTGTCAGGGCTGAGAGTCAAAGAAATGGGCAAAGTAACAGAACTTAAGAGCCCTGTCCTTTAGGAAACTTTCTTCAGATATGGTTAACACTTAATTCCCATCTACCATGTTTCACATATCTAGAAACATATCCACGCTAATGCCCTTTCACCAAGTCCCACAAAATATGCTCATGTCAAGTGATCCTCAACCTCCCCAGTCTTGCCCCAGATTCCATGGTTTTGGCTATGAACAGTCTTTAGCTTCATACTACCCTCTTCTATATGCCCCCAACTCTCTGATTACCCTGACAGCATCACACTTACCATCCTGCATTAATGATTGATGGAATCTTATCAGTCTCTCTGCAGGACTATGAAAGCTTTCTGAGTCCTGAAATTAATAATGCTTCTTGGTATCCCCAGGGTCTAGAAAATGCACTGTCACCTAATAGGTGCTTAATAAAGATTGCTGAAATGAAAAAGGAAAAAATCCATTTAAAGCAACTTATTTCCCTGCCTGTGCTGTCCAATACAGTAGCAGTAGCTATTAAAGCCAAAACAAATTAAAATTAAATAAAATTTAAAATTCAGTTCCTTGGCCACACTTGCCATATTTCAAGTCCTCAGTGGCCATGTGGTTAATGGCTACTCTAATAAATAGCACAGAAGAGCACTGCTTGGTGCTGCTCAGTGGATTGAGCACTGGCCTCTGGACTGAAAGGTTGCTGATTTGATTCCCGGTCAGGACACATGCCTGGGTTGTGGGCCAGGTCCTCAGTTGGGAGAGTGAGAGAGGCAACCAATTGCTGTTTCTCTCATACATCATGTTTCTCTCCCTGTCCCTCTCTTTCTCCCTCTTTCCTCTCTCTCTAAAAATAAATAAATAAAATCTTTTAAAAAAGAAAAGAAATATTTTTAAATAGATACAAAATGATTGATAGATAGATAGATAGATAGATAGATACCACAGAACAGAACAGTTCCATCATTGTAAAGACCTCTATTGGACAGCACTGGTAAGGCTCTTTACAAAATAAAACTATAAAATAAACACTAATTATTTATTGACTAGAAGAAATGTTATTTCTGTATTCCACAGAGACATGTAATTCAATACATCAAATATTTATTTACGAACTTCTCTATGTGTGGTACCCAGGTAGGCCCAGCAGAGATTCAAAGAGGAATGAAACTTACAGCTTGGCCCTTTTAGGCAAAGGAGTGGTTTTTGAGATATGTCTTAAAGACTGGGAGGATTTTAACAGACACCAAGAGGCCATCCCAGATTCAAAACCTGTGTATATTGGATTCAGATGCAGAAAAAATCAGAGAAATTTCAGGAATGACACGTTCTCAGTGCTGATGTATGAAGTATAAGAACAAAATATGAGGCTACAGATCATGGCAAACGGAGATCAAGAACCAGCAGCCTCCATTCAAGGGATGGAATTTCCTGTGTAGGAACTGTTGAGTGGGCCAGCCCTAGGAAGGCCCAAGGGTGGGAAGGCACCTTCCCGACTCACTACTGATGGGAGCTTCTCCTAAGTTTCCTGAGGCTGAGTAACTAGTCTGATCAAAAGAAAATATACACAAACTGGTTCTTTCCATAACCATCCAGGGATACCTGGGATTTCTACTCATTTTTGGCAAAGGGGAAAGCACCAGTGTTGACATAAATCTGTTCACTAAAAGTATATTAAAATTTTAATAATGATGAAAATTTAGGGCCAAAAACCATCTAATGTTGTAAGGAAGTAAGTCAACTTCATGACCCTCATTCATCCAAAACACTTTTGGATTGAGCAGCAGTTCCATTCCCTGAGTAAATAGTGTCCACAGGCCCCCACATCACTCGCCATGACAAAGATGAATATCAGGAGATGCGGAGGGGCCAGACTAACCTCGCCCAGATGTCAGAGCCTTCTAGTCTCAGCAGGAGCTAGTGTTTGCTTTACATATGGATGAGCCACTTACTATGTAAAGCAACTTTTTAGTGTTCAACATTTAAAAAACAGTATATTTTTTTTATATCAAGTAAATCATTGAAAAGATTTCCTTTATATGGGCAAACATTCCTCATGCAACATCATTTCAATACTATTGAAAAGATATATCCATATGCAGGAAACAAGGCAGGCCATGGTACTTTGTGAGCTTTCCTACGTTCTTGCAAGTTTCAAATATTAAAAACATTTTTCTTTAAGGGGTAAAATATCGCAATCACAAGCTCATTAAAGCCATTAATTAAGGGTCAGGGGAGAGGGAGCACCGTGGGAACTGAGCACACAGAAGGCACAGGCAAGGGGCCCAATGTGGAACAAGACAGAGCAGGCGCGGGTCAGACACAGCGCAATCCCTGGGTCATTGAGGCATCCATTTACTTTTTATTTCTTAATATATTTTTATTGATTGATTTTTTTGGAAAGAGAGAGAGAACAACATCGATTTGTTGTTACACTTACTCATACATTCACTGATTGACTCTTGTGTGTGCCCTGATTGAGGGTGAAACCCGCAGCCTCGGTGTATTAAGACAATGGTCTAACCAACTGAGCTACCCGGCCAGGGCACTTAGGCATCAATTTCAACCTTGTTTTAAAGGCATCCATTTCAATATTGTGCTAACCAATAATCATTTTACGGTTGTGCTTTCACAATCACCTGAGGGCCTGCTCAACAGCCATATGTGGATGGGGAGGGAGGAAGAGACAAGAGCGGGCAAGTATCCTGCACTCTTTGCGACCTACACGCACAAATTCACTCATCTCTCTGTGTTGGTTATATTCATACAAATTGTAAAACGATTTCCACGTTGAAATGTCCCAAGAGTGGTCAAGGCACAGTCAGCCTACAACTTGAGGCCTGCATCAAAGTGAGGATGCCAGAATCAGCATGTCCAGATGTCCTCATGCGACTCACAGTACAGATTCACATGACTTATATCAAAAGCCAAATTTTAAAATGCTAGGAAATCAACTACAAATAAGGTATTTATATCCATACTAACTTCTGCAAAGCATAAATAGTTGAAACATGTAAATGAATAAACTATGCAATCTAGTTCCAGGCACACTCGCGCACCGTACTGGCCAGACTTGTGTGAATGTCTCACATTTTGGAGGCCCCTCTGTCGCCAAACTCATTTAGACTTCGCCCTTGTGAATTAACTAGGTTTTAGAAAAAAAAATCTTCCTCCAATATCATGGTTTACTGTGTTCTGTGTGGTCAAGTTGCAGAAGGACTACAATCTCAGATGTTCTCGACGACTGGGATGCATGAACAAGTTAACAGGTAAAAGTTCTGAAGTTTTTCACTTATGAACAAATTTTTATTAAGCACTCATTGTGTGCTTAGGATGTCAGAATACAGTAGTGAGTACGAGCAAAGTTACTTAACTACAATCCTTGATTTTCACACTTGTAAGTAATATTAATAACCACACCCACCTCTCAGGATCAGTGGTTAAAAAAATTAAGATATTATTCACCTAAAACAACTTTACACATAGAAAATGTTCAACAAACTATTATTTAGTCAATAACTGCCTTCAGTCCCCAAAGTCTTTCCATTTGGTCACATGTATCAAATTTCCAAATCTGCAGTATCCCTGGAATGTTCTTCCACTTCTTTCCCCCACATTGAAGTCCTTTATTACTCTGCCAACACCGACCAATAGTTAGCTATTCATCTTTCCTCCTGCTGTCTTCTCTTCTTCCGCTCAAGCAAGTAATACTTTTCAAACTTATGAACAACGTATATTTCAAAGTAAGCACTGGATCACTTTCATTTCTGAAATACTGAATCTCGCAAAATTCCATCACCTAAGTCTCTAATGAATAAGAAATTGTTACTATGTGGTCTTTGTAACTTTATGAATAGTTTCACCTTGACTATATTTTAGCTGAAAACCTCTAAAAAATTATACAGGATAGACTCAGTTCCCCCAGACACAAACCTACAATGATACCACCAGACCTCCACACACATAGTTGTTAAGAAATGCATTTGCAGGCTTTTATTTTAAACTCAGCAAACCAACACCTGATGTTTCAAACGTTGTTTTGCCTAAAAAAATTCCTTTACACAGTTGATCAATTCACTTATTATGTCTATATATTTATGGAGTTGTTCCTTTCGTTTCTCCCATCCTTTGTGATGGAGGAATAATCTAAGTTGAATAGCCTTGGACTAAAGGGTATAGGAAAAAGAAACACCATTTTCTTTCATCTAGGAGGCCCATTTTGACAATCTCTTCTATGAAAATAAAAGCACCAGTACATAAGAATGAATACTGAAGCACTTTGGTAGTGTCAAAAACTGGATACAATGCAAATGTCTATCAATAAAGAAATGTTTGAGTAACTTATAGTGTATCTAGACTATAAAATGACATGCTGTTATTTTTTTTAAAAAATCATGGTTCCCTGGCCAGGTGGTTCAGTTGGTTGGAGCATCATTCTGTACACCAAGCAGTTGTGTGTTCGTCCCCAATCAGGGCACATACCTATCAGGGCTCTGGGATCAATCCCCAGTTGGGGTGCACACAGGAGGCAACCAATCAATGTTTCCTTCTCACATCAATGATCCTTTCTCTCTCTCAAAAAAAAAAAAATCAATAAATATATCTTCAGGTGAGAATTAAAAGTAAATAAATAATAAACAAACCAACCAACCATGGATCTGTATGTACTATCTCAGATGAATATCTACTCTACATTGTTAAAAGAATGATGTTAGCAAAAAAAAAAAAAAAAGTTAAAAAAAGAATGCTGCATAAGTGTTGTGTGTGTGTATGTGTGTTTATGGACAAGAGTTAGAATAGTTATCACAGTTTTCCCATCAGTTCGAATTATCACAATAAGCCAAAGGCTAAAATACAAATTGTATATGCATAATAATTATTTTTGGTATTGGATTTAAATCTCATATCCATGATAATTAAACTGCAAAACCAAAAAGAAAAAAAAAAGAAAGGAAACTAAAGGATTCAAGTAATAACCGTAAGTGTCTTAATGACATTCAGATGTGAGTTAACAAATAGACCAAAGTCATATGTAAAGATCAGCTCTATGGTCAAAATGAAACTCAAAAAACTACCAGAATATGAAAGTAATATGAATTTCAACTTATGTAGAAACTAAAAAAAAAAAGACAAAAAGATAAAGCACTCAGGTTTCTACAACCCCCTTTCTTTCCTCGTTTAGATGCCAGAGCAAACTGGCACTGAACACAGAATAAGAGGTTTGGCACATTTTCTGGCCGCCACTCAACATTATGTAAATTAAAAGCTTCATTATGGTCAAGTGTCAAAGTTTCATCATAATGCATCTTATTTTCTCCTTGTTCTGACTTTTTTAAAGGCACTGTACAGTGTAAGAGAGATGAATCCACTTTCTTTGCACTGAACTTGACTGCCCCCCTTACCCCTGCATGGACACAAATGAACACAAACAGGAGAAATAAAGGAGGCCATGGCACGGGGGCCTCAGCAGAAACAACAGCCAGAGAGGAAGGAATGCCTTCTCTAGGTCCAACAGGAGGTAAAGAGGGAAGAAAGAAAATTCTGTCAAACAAAATTTAACAGCTCTAGACACAAAGGGAAATAAATGGTAAAAAGAGGTGTCACAAAGGGCACAAGTGTCCAGGCCAAGGAAAAAAATATTGCTTGGCAGGTACAAGACAGTTTAAGAGAAAGCTCCCTTTCTGCTCCAAAATTTAAAAAGGCAAGTCTTAATTGCATTAAAATATGAATTTGAAAAAAATTAAGTTATTAAGCTATAATTCCAGGTAAAATTCTAACCCAGATAAATGCAATTTCCATTTTTGAAAAGAAGAGCTTAAATCACAGCTTGTTTTAAATTCTTTGTGAAGCCATTTCCACAGAAATTAGAGATTATCTGAATGAAATGAAATTAAATGCAGAAGAGAAAGAATATGCAAAGTTAAGAAAATCACTCAAAGAATAATAAATTCTACTCCAGCCCATTTGTTACAACAAATGGTAAAAAAAAAAAAAACACTTAAAATCGCCCACTTGCAACAAGGAACCTTTTACAATTACCTAAACAAACCTGTCCATTGAAACACCATGGTCAACCTTACTGTCTAATATTTCTACATTATTATGCACTGTTACTATCTACTACTATGTGTCTTACTCGCTCTATAGCAGTGATTTCCAGCTGAGCACGATTTTGCCTTGCATCCCCTGAGAGGACACTAGGCAATGTCCAGAAATATGTCTCATTGTCCAGATTGGGGGACGTGCTAGTCTTTACAGTCAGGAAGGTAAAGGACAGTGAGAGAATCACGTCACCATTTTTCCTTCTCTTTCCATACTCTCCAATCCCAGCTCATTCCCTCTTCTCTCTAAAAATTTCATTTTCAAACTTAATCTTTCCAGGTTACCCTCACTGCTCAGGCCCAAGCATATGCAGTCTGGCTTGACTAAAATCTTTCTTTATGTCAAATTCAGTTGTTAGCAAGTATATTCCTATCATCTAACCATTTCTTGATGACAATTCTATTATCCCCAAATTCAGTATGACATAAAACCATTCCACAACTCTTTAGGAAAGTATTATATAAGATGTTTGCCCATAATTTATGTGTAATCATTTCTAGTAAATATTTTTATATATGGTAACATAAATACGTACTTTCATCACATTAAACTAAATGGTGTTTCATCCCCCAAGGAATTCTTTCATACACAAATGTTCCATTTCCAGTAAGTAAGGAAGAAAAACAAAAATATTTCTAATGTAGACTGGCATGGTTTTTCCTTTTAATCAAACACATCTCTGCATTTTACTTCATTGTGGACCTGTAAATCATGTGGAACTCATCGTTCCAGACTGAAATTTCCCTGTGCCCATACTCTGCACCACCAGCCTAGCCCTCCCAAAGCTGTTAGGAAATAATGACAGAAGACACTGATCCAGCTCAAGAGACCCAATCTCCTACCCATACTCCCACACCCTCCTCTGCCTCTTTTCTCCTCCCCTCCCTCACTAATGAAGTATATAAGTGCACAGTAAAGATGAAGAGCCCAATTTGATTTAGGAGTGGAGCCTTAAATCTGAAAGTCTTGTAGTAAAGAAACCTGCACTCCTAGGTTTATCTCAACAAACCCCTGGCCACAGGACCCTCCGCCCATAAAAAGCCTATATTAACAGGCAGCCTACTGAACTAGTGATCCGGGCCAATTTGGGGACAATGCTCTCTGAGCAATTATCTTTACTCAGTCCCTTCCCAAGGACTTCTTACACTAAAACTCAGTAGAGGTAAACACAAAGATAGCAGAATAATTCTGGGTTTTGGGTGTTTTTCCCACCCATAGAAACCCTACTCCCAGAAGACAACATCGATAAATCAGTAAAATTATTTAAATCTTTAGGTAACTAATACTGAAAATGCCTGGAAAAGTCTCCCAATATCTAAAATTAATCCTTGTAGTAAATGTTGCTACCAAAAAGACATATATCGTACCAGTGAGTTACAGAGATATAAATTCACAATTCCTTGTGATAAATGGAAGGACTGGTGCTCTTCTGATGAATAACTCCCTCTCTCTCAATCAAATTCTAATACCATAAACATGGATTCTAATAATAGTATTCATGACAAGTATTTTATAGACAAAAATCTGAAATCAATTGATATATTTCTAATTATTATATTTCCTGTCCTCTGCATACATAAATCTATTCTGTTCTATAAGGAGAGCTGAAAATCAAGTATCAAATATTCATATGAACCTGTATTTTAAGAATTCTACAACTCACTGTCATGCCTTTGAACCCTGAATGCATATATTTCCTAACTTTTATATTATGGCTGTACCTAATTTATTAAAATTAAATAAAACATCTAAATGCCAGACAATTAATATGAAAGAATGAATATGTTAAACGCTCTTAATATCCTGTAAAACATATTCTGCGAAGGGCAACACTCGGCTGGAGCTACCTTTAGACCAATTACTTAAATGAGAATCACTCAACTTTGGAGTTGTCTACATGAGGCAAATTAGTAGAAAGAATTTACTATAGTGAAATCATTATGTATTTGAATAAGACAGAAAATAAACAAACCTGGTATACCATTTTTACCACTAAAAAAAAAATTAAAAAATGGAGTGTGGCCATCTTCCTAATCTAAGTAACAAATTTTAATAATAAATATCCATTTTATAACAAGTATTTTTAGTTAAGAAAGTCTATTTTAATATAATAGTGGTGTTAAATAATACATTTGTGATAGAAATAGACACCTTTTTGTAATGCGGTCTGTGTTTCCACCAGAGAGATTTGAAATTCCAAATCTACTCTTTCATATACAGATGGAGACCTGCAAAATGTGGTGTCAATCAAAGATGTGAAACTCAAAATCTAAGAGAAGAAACCTAAAAGAAAAAAATACCCCCAAATAAAGTCTCTTGTCAACAGCAATGACTGAAGGAAGTCCTTTGGAATCAGTTTGAAATATTGTTTTATTTTTTTTAAAAGAAAAAAAGATGTTACAGTAATTCCAACATCCCTTTAGGAGAAAAAGTGGGTCACGGGTCATCAAGAGGTGTCTACACTAGAGTTCCAAACTATAGGGTCCATGGGAGCTAGAATAACACGTGTCTGAATACAATTTAAGTAGCTATGTCAATAATCTGGTAAAATGTTATCGTTCCAATTTAAAGAAACAGTATTTCTGGATCAAACTTTTCAAACTCTCAGTAGACCTACAATAGGTGTACCAGGATAAATATATTATATCTTGGTGTATTTAATCTTCAAAGTCACTGGCTATCACTGGTGATGAAACTGTTTTCAGAAGCAGAAGATAAAAAGAGCATATTGGGGGCAGAAACCACATGAATCTGCCTTTACATCTAAACATGTACAAGAGGAGTTGGGACAGAGCAAGCACATAATAACCATCTGCTCTGCAGAAAGCTAAGGGCACCATGACATGTGCAGATAAATATCCTCGCATTTATACTCCCATACACAGTGCAATTTTGATTTAATCCCTGGACAGGAAAAAAAAAAAAAGGGTGAGGAGCCCATTCTTGGAGGAACCTGCAACCATTATTGTAACATTTACGTAACTCATATCAAATATTAAATTGCCAACACTTGACAAGAAGTTGGATCACGATGACCTGTCAGTCACCATTCGTAGCTCTATTTTCTTTCCCACTCCCTTTGTTAAAAATAAGCACTTATAAAACTGTCCTATGCTCTGCCCAGCTTTCAAGTGACTTGTCAGGGTTCACACTGGGTAACTGTACATTTTCTATGGTGCTACAGTGTCCTGGTCAGCTCTTCTGGAGAGTACTTCCTGGTTAGAAATACTAAGACAAATGTTATTTCATAGCAGCCTCTTAGATCAAAGGGTTGGCACATGGAATAGTCTGCAGGGACCTCAAAAGTAAACCAATAATAATGAAAGCAGTCTCACTGCCTCTTTACTGGGGCACGACTACCATTCATTGCTTTCACACAAGTGCAGGGTCAGCTTTTACAAGGACCAGAGGTGTGATTTGTTTCTTTATGATTTCATGCATAGATACCTGGAATGGTCAAGTTGCCAAGCTTTCCATTTCTCCTCTCCAATCTCCAGAGAAGTCTGAACACAGTGCCACTCACTTGATTCTATAATGCCTTAGCCATCCTCCTCAATTAAGGACTTGGATCAATAACCAGCTGGTAAGGTGGAACTCTCACAGCATCATGGAGACGCACTGCACAAAAGCAACAAACTCTGACGAACCTTTAGCAAAGGGTTTTCTCAATCTGGACACTTAACATTTGGGGCCAGCTAATTCTGTATCATGGGTGCTGTTTCGTGCATTGTAAGATGTTGAACAGTACTCTGGGCCAATCCAGGTTCTAGAGTAAGACCAACTAAAATTAGTAGAGTGATTTTAGGTTCAGTTCATCATTCAATCTTTCTGAGTGCCCGCATCTGTGTCCTGTGACTGGAAAGCCTGCCCCCATCCCCACAGGGCTCGGTCCCTCGTTATACTCAGCTCTCCCCAAATATCTCACCAGAGAGGCCTTCTCTGGCTTACCCCCTAAAATAGCACCACACCCCACTTCATCCCTCTGGACTGCCTTACCATACTTTACTTTTTCCCATAGCATTATTTGATGAGATTTCATATTGTTTTGTGTATGCTTCACTGTGTGCCTCCACCAGGTAGGAGGGGAATTTTATTTGTTTTATTCTTTGTTGTGGCCCACATGTCTAGAACTGAGCCTTCCTCATGGCCAGCATTTGATAAATACTCTTAGTGAGTAACTCAAGGACTTGTAGACTGGCAAGAGGAAGACGTACACAGACACACGTCCCTGACTTACTGAGCCAAAGATACAGAACCTCGGCAAAAATGATGCTTAGTAACTGTAACAGCACAACTTCTGAAGGCCACCAAAGAAAAGAGGGGCCTACATGGGGTCTTGCTGGATTTGAGGAGCTTGTGCACATGTAGCATATGCAAGTTTTTCAAAAATATCTTAAATCAACATCTACACCTAATGCTTTCCACTTAAAAGAATGTTTGCAAATATCAGGTTTTCCCACTTCCAAACATAGCTCCAGTGGCTAGGAGGGTAGGGAGGGCGGACAGGTGTCAGTACTCAGAAGAGGTCTCAAACTTGCTTTGAGGGAGACACTTCCCCACAAAAAAGGGTTTTCCTTTCTGCAAAAGGAGCATATTTCTGAGGGCTGGTGTGAACAGCAATTAAGACACACAAAGCAATGAGCCCAGTGCCTAAGACAGAGTCAGTGCTCAATAAATGTTACCTGCTGATTTCTCTGCAATGTCTAAATCCTCTGAAGAGCACTGTCCAATACAGCAAAAGCTCTACTACAAAAATGGGAAACTTCCATGCTGTTTAAAAGAGTAACCATTAGCCCTGGCTTGTGTGGCTCAGTGGATTGAGCATCAGCCAGCAAACCAAAAGGTTGCCAGTTCAATTCCCAGTCAGGGCACATTCCTGGGTTGTGGGCCAGGTCTCCAGATGGGGGCATGTGAGAGGGAACTGATCAGTATATCTCTCATACATTGATGTTTCTCTCCTTTTCTTTCTCCTTCCCTTCCCCTCTCTCTAAAAGTAAATAAAATAAAAATAAATAAATAAAAGGGTAACCATTAGCCATCTGTTGCTACTAAAAACTTAAAAGCTGGCTAATGTAATTTTTATTTAATATTATTTAAATGTAAATAGCTACTTATGACCAGTGGTGACAGAACAGTACAGTGCAACCCTGAATACTGTAAAGAACCTACATTCTGGAGCTTTGTTATTTTATTTGCAACCATGTTATGCTTCTGAAATCAAATTTTCATTTCAAAAGTAATTTCTTTCCTGTAACTTCTTGCATTATCAAGCCATAACGTTGCTTAGTTTTTAATGCCTGAAAAAGATAACAAGAATTGAGGACACCAGGGGCTACTTATCGAAAAGCCATTCTCCCTACTGCTTTTGGGTAAATCCTGATTGGTCTAAGCCAATCATGCTATCCCCATTTCACTTCCCAGTGATTGGATTAAGCATGAATATGAGATCCAGTTCTGACCAATGAGATAGAAGGGTTGAAAGGCCAGAGGTAGGGTCCTTTGAGGAAAATTTAACTTGCTCTTAAGTAGAAATACAACAAAAAGGGGAAAGGAACTTTCTCTTCTTTCTCTGGACTTTGTACCTCAGCATTTGACTTCTAGAACTGCTGAAATATTAAAGCCATGAGAAAAGTGATTCCAAGATCAAGCCTACTGACTAAGGGTAGGAAAGTAGAAATAACAAGGGATGTTCTGTAAAGATGGCAAAGGTGCGAAGATGCTGCCAGGAGGTGCCCTGCCTCAGGACAGCTACCCAAAATGATAAACTGCCCTCATTATTAAGCCAGGAGTATCAAGAGGTCTCTTCAATAAACAAAACATGGTAACTGATACAAAAACAAATTCTTACACTCAAACATGCTCCTAGAAATGACTTCTGAATGAATTGGAGAGAACAGTCCTGGCAATATTGCCAACCAGGAGCACTGTTATCACAAAGGGACGCAAACCTTGAATGATTCCTTCTGGCACAGCAGGAACTCAATCAATTGGCCCAGAATGGTGAAACTTCTTTTCATACCCCAGTGGCTGGTGAGAGAAACGGCATCTTTACACAGAAAGGATGTGATAAGATAGCTCATTAGGAGGTGATGTAAGAATATAAAAGCGACAGGACCTTCAAAAAATGTCAAAATCACTCCCCAAAAGGAGTGTGTAGACTATGTAGCTCACCATAGTGTCGAGAAAATACCTCCCATTATCACAGCGAGCACCAGAAGAAGAGACACACTAGAAGGGACTTCTCTCATTTTTGCAGATTCTAGTCAAACAGCCTAGTATAGGTTCATATTTCATTTTCCTGCTAAAATTTCTCACATGACCAATCAATACCGAAAGCACTACTGGCATGCACACCCTGCTAAAAGGAAGAACACGGTGCTAACACTTGGAACTAGAGTGAAGGGTGGGACAGAGAAAAATGGGTTCCAGGAGGGAAAGGGGCCAACTGGGGCAGACCAACAAAATGATACCATTGGGAGCAGCAAATTTTCATGCAGCTTCAGTAAGGAGCTTGTTTTCCTCCCAGGGAATGGTCTCCAAACTGGAAGAACGTGGATCAGCATAAACAGGAAATCTGAATCAAGTGGCTTCCCCGTGCCAGGGAAGATCTCAGCGTCAATGAAATCCACTAAGTGGGCCACAGAGCACAATATGTACCCTAAAATACTGCCACTTTTACTCTGTGAGATTCCCTCTGTCAGGGTAAGCACAGGTAATACTTAAAACATTTAACAAATCAGAGGCAATAACCACTAACAATAAATGGTAGAGGATGAGTTAGAGGTCCACTGTTCAATCCTGGGGAGGTCCCAAACTGGGAGAAGGAGTGGCCAGGGCGGTGACCAAGGAACAAATTCAGGGGGCTTGGACCACTGCATATTTTTAAGATTTCTAGTATTATACCTGCTTCTGTACCAGGACCAGAACATATAATGAGCCACAGTTTGTTTTTGTTTTGTTTTTTTTTTAAATTAGGACATGAAATAATTTCCTTAATTCTTAAGCCATTCAAGGAAATGCTATACGTGCCCTTTGTGACTTTTCAGAGCAGATGAAAGATACTGTAGGGCATATGAGAGGCTTCTTGATCCTTCTGAGGTGGTGATAATATCTCCCAGAGAAGAAAACTTATTTTCCCACATTGGAGTCCCAGCTGTACAACTGCTGAGTTAGTGTCTTTATTTAAACCAACTCACTTTTTATAAAACCTTAAATATATAATAAACACGCTGAAATGGAAAATTAGCATGGCCTGCCAGATATGAAAGTTACCAAGAAACAATGAAAACCACAAGATCAAACTCTAAAATACTCTACCAGCTGAAGTCTCTGCATAAGACCTACCTCTGCTAAAAAGAAATACTGGCAAGTGACAGAAGTGTTGTAGACCTAAGAGCACCAAACTGTGAGTTTTTCCTCAATAAAGACCTCAAGAAAAAAATGACTTTATTACGTTAAAGTCAACTCCTTAAATCAGAGTAGAGTCACTTTTTATATTACATAAAATCATATTCAATATTACATTCAGGGAAAACATTAGTTTTCCTAATGAAAACATTATTAAAACATTAATAATACACTATAGTATTATTAAGGAAAAGTAAAATTACTAGAAAGCATCTAATAAAGTTTCTAAAGTTACTAGAAAAGAATCTCTAAAGAAAAGACTCTAGTTATGTACATAAGCTGATTTGTTTTCAATCTAAACAAGGTCCTAGTTACATGATAGAAAATAAGGTTTAATATAAATGAAAACAGAGGACGGGTTAAATTTTAACAACAAAGGAGATAACCAAGAAGATACACCACCCTTAATGCTACTGATCTCAACAGCGTCCTGGGAGATTACCAGCCAGAAGATGAAGGTGAGGTTAATTTCATCACCACTTACGCAAGCATTGAAGACTAACATCACCACTTCACAGTCATCAGACTGGAAGAAAACTCAAGGTGGACTGACCACAAGAGGACCACATAAGATACAGACTTTTGCTCAGGTACAGATTACACTTAACCTTAGAAACTGAGTTCTCCTCTACGTTTAAACAGGAGAAAAAAATTCAATCTTTAAGCATACATTAGACAATTATTCCAGCTATGTACTGGCAGGACCAAAAGTTCACAATCCAGTGACTTAGTGCTCCCTTAGCTTTTACTGCAACTAGGCCCATCCCACCAAGAAAAGAGACAAGATAAGCAGTAAGAGTAGTTCAACTTAATATTTTCAACAAGGAAAAGGCCAATAAAGTGTTACTCAGCAGGATATATACCAATGATATTTTGTTTGCTAAAAAAAACAATCCACATAACATACCTTAACAATATCCAAAGGGAAAATAGAAAGTTCCCCTGTTTTATACAGTAAGAGAGTGGGTTTTATGAACCAAATAAGATATATATAAAGTATATAATGGAGTATATTTCCTTAGGTTAGAAAGGAAGACAAATAGCCTTTAAGGAAATAACACAGCACATGCAAATAATTGCTCTCCAATTATCAGGCATCTATGAAGCTGGGTATATTTGCCCTCTGAACCTTTAAATTACTCATGTCACTCCACAAATCCACACTCCCCTACCCCTGTGCCCAAAGAGACAGTTCAAAGGAGAGAGCAACATCCTTTCAAATTTATAACCAGGAGGAAAATGTTTGACTTAGATCCATCATAGATATGTAAAATATACACTTATAGATAACTCTGTATGTCTTCTGTAGACCCACTAAATTACTGAATATTAGGATTTATGTTATATCAAAGCAAATATTGATCTTATCTCTGTCTAGGTCAATATTTACTGCTTTGTTCAATAAATCTTGATGTTTGTTTCCAAACTAAGTCGGTATCAGTTCATTAATTTCTGCACGGTTCAAATGAGCATTTTATAAAATTTAAAATGCCAATGAAAATGTTTTACCTAAAAAAAATTAGATACAGCAAATTAAAGAAACAAAAAAGCTTTTGCTTTCCTTCTGGCTTTCTCTTCCCTCAAAATTGTGACCAAGAAAAGCTGCATGAATCATATAATTCAGCTATCTATTCTAAAATAAAAGAGTTATTTTAGAAAGTATTTTGAATGTATTGGTACATGGAACTGAAATATTCTAGGTATAATACTGTCTGATCTTACAATATTATAAAACATAAAGAAAAAGGGCAACTCTCTAATTTCTCAATGATAACTACAATTAACTTTTGTTTACAGCCTCCATTAATGAGACCTTATCAACAGTATTATTTTAATATATCTTAAAGCTCAACCTGTTTCATTTTGGTAGATATTTAGTAAGCATTCCATCACGAGGATGTACTGTAAATTACCCAAGCACCTAGTGATGGTTATTCAGGCTGTCAAACATAGTGCCACTTTGGAGATAAGCACAAGTGTTTCCAAACAACAAATTCCCAGAAGCAAAAGTGCTGGATCGAAGACTATGAATATTTAACATTTTCACAGATATTACAAGTGGGTCCTCCATAAATGCTCCATCAATAAAGATGATGCGCATATAAACAATGGGGTATTATGCAGCCATAAAAAAGAATGTAATCCTACCACTTGGGACAGTATCAATGAACCTAGAGGGGCATTGTGCTAAGTGATACAAGTCAGACAGAGAAAGACAAATACCATGTGATTTAGCTTATATATGGAATCTAAAAAAATACATAATAAATAAACAGAGAAAACAGAAACAAACCCATAGAGAGAACAAACTGATGATTACCAGATGGAGGTGGGAGGGTGGGGGTAAAGATGGGTGAAAATGGTGAATAGGAATTAACAACTACAAGCTGCCAGTTATAAAATGAGTCATGAGGATATAAAGTACAGCAGACAGAATATAGTCAATAATGTCCTAATAAGCCCTGGCTGGTGTAGCTCAGTGGACTGAGCACGGGCCTGCAAACCAAAGCGTTGCCAGTTTGATTTCCAGTCAGGGCACATGCCTGAGTTGTGGACCAGGCCTCCACGCCAGTTGGGGGCACTTGAGGGGCAACCACACATCGATGTTTCTCTTCCTCTCTTTCTCCTTCCCTTTATCTCTCTCTAAAAACTAAATAAATAAAATCTTTAAATAATAATAATAATAATAATAATAATAATAATTTCCTAATAACTTTTTATGATGCCAGATGGGTGTAAGGTATATAAATATCTAATCATTATTTTGTAACATAGAATATTATAATATTCTATGTAAACTATAATTTAAAAATAAAAATTTTTATCACAATACCTAATATCAAACTATAGTACAAGGCCACTGTAATCAAAACAATTTGGTACTGGCATAAGAACAGACACATAGATCAATGGAGCAGAACAGAGTGCCCAGAAACAAACCCATGTCTCTATAGTTAATTAATATTTGACAAAGAGGGCACAGGCATAAAATGGAGTAGAAATACTCTCTTCAATAAATGGTGTTGGGAGAACTGGACTGGCACATGCAAAAAAAAGAAAGAAAAGAGGAAAGAGAGAGAGAGAAAGAGAGAAAGAAAGAGAAAGAAAGAAAGAAAGAAAGAAAGAAAGAAAGAAAGAGAGAGAGAGAGAGAGAGAGAGAGAAGAGAAGAGAAGAGAAGAGAAGAGAAGAGAAGAGAAGAGAAGAGAAGAGAAGAGAAGAGAAGAGAAGAGAAGAGAAGAGAAGAGAAGAGAGAAAAACTAGACTGCCAACTGAGATCATACACCAGAATAAACTCAAATGGTTAAAAGACTTAGGGCATGATACCATGAAAGTACTAGTGGAAAACATAGGCAGTAAAATTTCAGATATCTCACATAGCAATATTTTAGACAATATAACTCCTAGGGCAGGGATGTCACACTCATTTTCACCGGGGCCCACATCAGCTTCGCTGTTGCCTTCAAAGGATCGAATATAATTTCAACTCCTTAACAGTTAAGGAGTAGTTACATTTGTACAGTCCTAAAATTATTCTGGCCCTTTGAAGTCAACTGCGAGGCTGATGTGGCCCCCACAGTGAAAATGAGTCTGACACCCCTGTCCTAGGGCAAGGAAAATAAAGGGAAAAAATAAACAAATGGGACTTCATCAAACTAAAAAGCTCCTGCATGGCTAAAGAAATCATCTTCATAATGAAAAGGAAACTCAGTGTATGGCAGAACATATTTGCCAATGATAATCAGACAAGGGTTGAATCTCCAAAATATATAAAGAACTCATATGACTCAATACCAGGATGACAAACAATACAATTAAAAAATGGGCAAAGGACCTGAATAGACACTTCTCCAAAGAGGATACAGAGATGGCCCATAGATAGACATAATGAAAAACTGCTCAACACCACTAGCCATCAAAGAGATGAAAATTAAAACCACAATGAAATATCACTTCACACCTATCAAAATGGCTATCATTAATAAATCTACAAAAAAACTACTGGCAAGGATGCGGAGAAAAGGGAACTCTATTGCACTGTTGGTGGGAATGCAGACTGGTATAGCCACTGTGGAAAACAGTATGGATTTCCTCAAAAAAATTAAAAATGGAACTACCTTTTGACCCACTGCTGGGAATATACCCCAAGAATCCCAAGCTGCCAATTCTAAAGAATTTATGCATCCCTATCTTCACAGCAGCACCATTTACTATAGCCAAGTGCTGAAACCAGTCTAAGTGCCCATCAATAGGTGAGTGGATTAAAAAATTGTGGTACATTTACAAAATGTAACACTACACAGCAGAAAAAAAAGAAGGAATTTTGAGACAGCATGAATGGAACTAGAAAGCATTATGCTAAGTGAAATAAGCCAGTTAGTGAAAGACAAATACAGTATCATTTCACTTATAAGAGGAATCTAATGAACAAAATAAACTAATGAGCAAAAGAGAACCAGAGGCATGGAATCATGGAGCAGACAGAGAGCGGGAAGAGGTGTGGAAGGCGGTGGGGACTGCTTGAAAGAAGGTGAAGGGATTAGTCAAAGATCATATATGAAGGACCCATGGACATGGACAACGGTGTGGGGGTTGACTATGGAGGTAGGGGGTGGGGGGCTGGCTGGAGGAGTGCAAAGAGGGAAAAACATTGGGACAACTGTAACAGCATAAACAATAAAACATTATAAAAAAATAAAATAAAAAATTTTAAAGATCAAAAGGGCTGCATCAACTCCATTATTCCCTCTCTCCATCCTACCACATGCCCTTAGACCTCCTGAGCTGCCTCCAGGTCCCAGGTCACTGCCACATCGCTTCATGCCTCAAGGCCCTGCCTGCCTTCACAAACACCTGCCCATCTTTAAAGTCCGGGATCTGGCAGCAGCAACTCTAAGGATTCTCTGGCCCTTCCCCTTACAGCACAACACCTGGCATACAGTAAGCAGTTAATAAGTATGTTAAATGAATAAGTAAACAACTTCTGTTTACAAACTGTAAATAGATTAATAGGGAATCGTATAGAAGATAAAACTTAATTATAAAAATTAAGAGCCAATTACCCTCAGAGCCAATTTAAAATCTAAATGCTTTAGCCTTCCATGTACCCATGTTCCAAATGCCCCATCATAGCAACAACTGGAATTGTCATCATCAATATTTATCACTTGATATCAACCCGTCACTGAACAATATTTCATCTCCCTAATATGTTTTGCAAGGGTCACAGGGCCCCTAAGAAATGTATTGATGTCTTCTTACAACATACAATAGCACCCATTAACTTTACAAACACTGTGATGCCCTCTCCAGAGAGAAGGTGCTAAGGAACTTTATAATTAAGGCAGCAAGGATTAAAATAAAGCTTTAAAAAAAAAAAGACATCTCTAAGATGTAAAAATAATTCCTCTCAAACAGTTCAGGGAAAAAGAAAACAAATTCAGCCAAGTACTGAAAAATGTTGAAGGTATCCTAAGCATATGGCAATACATTTTTCTCTTTTATACATGAAGTCCAGATTACTGTGTGACCATATGTGTTTTTTCTCACTCTATCTATATACTTGCAACCACCAATCGAAATAAGAAAAGAGTACCTATAGGAAAAAATGGTTTGTTCCACAATGCATTCCCTACTTGGGAGCCTCCCAAACATTAAGTAAAAACAGGGAAATACAAAGGGTAATTACATACAAAGGTTCTGCTCAAAGAGCATAAATTTTAAAGGTTATAAAAATATAAATAAAACAATATACACTACATCTTAATAGGTTCAAGTCCAAATTATTTTTTATGTACAACCACCCCACCATTCCTTACTTACTCATTTTAAATTAAGAGCAATGCCACCTTCTATTGTCTGTGAGATCATTCTAGACAATTCATTTTGCTTTCTCTTCCATGTACTAATGATAATGAATTCCTCTGGGCACTTTCCTTTTCTCTCTCAAATCCTTGATGATACAACCACATCAGTTTTCATCTTAACATCTCCCTCACTGACCAATCTCTAACCTTACAACCAGTGGTTTCACTCAAACATAAAGCTTAGTCCACATCCACCAGGAAACCTTTAGCGATTCCCTACCATCCTCGGAAAGATGTTCTAGGTCACAAATAGAGTACTGTCAGGACGCTTCAAGGCCCAACTCCAACGCTCCATTATTCCCTCTCTCCATCCTACCACATGCCCTTAGACCTCCTGAGCTGCCTCCAGGTCCCAGGTCACTGCCACATCGCTTCATGCCTCAAGGCCCTGCCTGCCTTCACAAACACCTGCCCATCTTTAAAGTCCGGGATCTGGCAGCAGCAACTCTAAGGATTCTCTGGCCCTTCCCCTTACAGAACAACACCTGGCATACAGTAAGCAATTAATAAGTATGTTAAATGAATAAGTAAACAACTTCTGTTTACAAACTGTAAATAGATTAATAGGGAATCGTATAGAAGATAAAACTTAATCATAAAAAATACAGGGGAGTATGATGAGTTAGGGAGAAAAGGGTGAAGCTAAGCATCAAGGTGGGAATACCTTCAAGCCGAAGCCTAGAAAGATGAATCTTAAGGCTGATTCCTTCCCAACAGTGTGGTTCCATCATATCAGAAGGTCTCTGTTACAAAGGAAATGTCCTGGGAAAATGATTCCCTTAATAGACTTGGGAGAAATAGTACAAGAAGGGCAAATAATACACCACTATTAACACTAAATTCTGAGGTTCTACAGTGCCTTCCATTCTTGTAATGACAAAAGTAGACTTGAGGCATGTATATTTTGCTTTGCCCTGTATAAACATTGTTAAAAATAGGCATGGAGACGTTATTTTAGGAACTTAATTATATCTTAAGTTCACCAGGAGAGCTCATTACTTAAAAGGATCCAACTGTGAAACCTTTTGTAAATCACCCACTAATTTATCTGAATTTCATGGCAGGATCCCTTTGGTGAGTTCCTAAAAACAGACTATGGCATGAGTTCATTTACCCATCCATCCATTCACCCACTTGAACAATATGCACCAAAGATGAACAAAATAAAATATTCTGGCTCACAGTAGGAAAAACAAAAAATTATAAGCTATATTAATCCTTGTCCTCAAGAATTGTACATTTAGCTGAGGAAATGAGACACGTACATACCTACACACACAACACACATGTGTGTTATAAAACAAGATGCTTATATAAATAACGTACTGGGGTGGCATATAATTAAAAGCCAAATGCATAATATCTATTCCACTCTAGAGTAGAGGCCAAGAATTATACCTAGTGATTACATAACATTACTGCTAATCCTCAAAGCCACCCTGCAAGGTACGTCCTTTTATCTCCATTTTACAGCTGCACAAGTCATCAACCCCAGGACAATACAAAACGGACAATGCACATCTCCTCCCACAATTTCCTGGCCAGGGCCCCAATGCCTCCTAGAATAATCCTACTTGACCTTCACGGAGAGCAACACCAGACACTTCTAACAAGAAATTTTGGTCACTGCCTGTCTCAGCTGTGGATTGCTCTAACCATGAGAAACTATCCGCTTATTTTGACTCAGTGTCTTTTTACACAGAAGGAACAACAAATAAAGATTATTAAAAATGTAAAAAACTAAACAATGCATAAAAGAGGAATGGGGGGAAGAAACCACAGCCTGGTTTTCTCCAAGTCTTCGAGGGGGTGGAAAAAGAACAGGTAGCTTTATAAAAAGGCTTCAAATTTTTCGCTTGAACTTGCTCATTTCTCTTTCCCACAATGATGACCTACCTAGTATGTGTTAGTTTTTTCATGAACAGTCATCACCTCAAGTAACACAGAAAAATATATGTATCTTAGTCAAGTAGAATTAACAAAAAAGAGATTGGTTTAGTATTTCCAATGAGATGCTCTTATTTGAACTATTGCCCTTTTTAGCATAATTTTGCATGAAATACATAAAAAGATCTTTCCCCTTTTTGCCCTATCTTAGTATAAGAAAAATAAATCCAAAGATATAAAGCAATCTTGAAATTATATTGCTATTATTATCAGTTAACAATGATATATTTATGTTGTCTCATACCTCTAATGTATGATATTTTCCCACTAGACTTAGATATTAAGATTCACCTTTTTTACAGTAGACAAATTAAGAACCAGAGAGATAACCAATCTTGAGATGATAACAATAGGATTAGAACAAGTATCTCCAGGCTCCTCCAGACCTCTGTGCTAAAGCTGTAGGTGTTCACAGTGGCATTGTTTGATAAGCCTGAAGAAGTAAAGGTTTCAGGCACTTCAAATATAAAGAGAATATATGCTTTATCCAAGATGATGCAAGTTGGCTAGTATTAAAGCAAAATGTTGCACTAATATTAATGAATTGCTATTACGATGATATCCTAAAAACGAGCTTAAATACCTGCACAACTCTCCTCAAGTGAGTGGGGTGGGATGCCACAGGAATAACCAAATCAGCATCTTTCACCAAACACCATCCACAAGAAGGGAACCTATAGTAGGACAGAGTAACGCAGGGAACCCCAGAATGGCCAACACCCACTTATCTCCCTGATCTATCCCTTCAACATCCTACTCGCTCATCCGTGTTCCTCCCAAGTCCTCTCGGAAAGCAGGACCACCAGAATCACTATGAACGCTAACCTGAGCTTGCTAAGGATATTCCAGCACAATGGAAATGCAAGACCCAAGGGGGTGAGGCGGGTAGGGGGGC
Organism: Trachops cirrhosus; assembly: GCA_028533065.1. NCBI lineage: Eukaryota > Metazoa > Chordata > Mammalia > Chiroptera > Phyllostomidae > Trachops > Trachops cirrhosus. The sequence goes on along the minus strand of CM052544.1, from coordinate 49,451,029 downwards.
GGAGAGTGGGGAGGAGAAATCATGTTCCAAATCTCTGAAAACTTCTGTTTGAGTCAGGCTAACATCTGCTCCAAAACCAGGGTTGTATCAGTGTGAACAGAAAGGCAAGCCTTTTCTGTAATGGGGCCAGATAATAATGTTCTAGATTTTTTGGTCAAAGGTCTATGTGAACTACTCAACTCTTCAGTTGTAGCATAAAACCAGCCAACAGCAACACTCCAAGGAATAGTCAAGGTTGTGTTCCAATAAAATTTCACTCTCAAAAGTAGGCAGTGGTTTGTAGTTTGTCAATGAACCCCTGAACTTTAACCCCTGAGGATAGTTTGCTTAACCCTCATTCCCAAATCCCAAATGGGAAATTCTTGGAAATTATGAATGATAGAATTTAGCTCACTTAGCAGTCAGTATTACCTAGTGACCACCCACTGTCAATCGCAGCTACCCAATGAAAGTTCCAATAACAACAACAATAGTGTCAAAAAGAGCAAGAGTAATACTTTATGCCAGATATTTGTTAAATTTTCACACATATTATCTCATTTAATCACCGTAAATGAGGGAAGTACTAGTAATTATTCCTATTTCAAAGATGAGAACACTGAGAATCCAAGCAATTAAATACCATTCCCAAAATCATAAGGATATTAGCAGATAAAACTTAGATTTAAGCCATAACCTACTTATATGAACTCAAAATTCATACTCTCACACACCATATCAGCAAAGCATTACCTTAGGAGGAACAAAGACAAATCTGTGAACTGGAGGTGTGAGATTAAAATCTGAACCATTAAACCAATCATTCAGAAGTATCCTGCTTTGTTCTTGCTAAATTTCAAAACACTTCCCTCTACAAACAAGCCTTTCTTTTGGCAGCCCCACTTTTCAAGCACCATTTATACCTAGAGCTGTATCTGTAGCTCATAGTCCAACGTCTGTTTTACTGTGATTTAAAGGCCCTGATTTGATGTGCCAAAAGTAACAAGCAACATTTTTGATAGACGCCAAGTCTTCTGGACATGAGAACCAATATTCCACCACTTAGGTGTGAGAGGAAGCAGAACTGGCACCGTAAAATATGCCTTTAGGGATATTATTTATGTTAACCTGGTTAATTTTAAGAAACAAAAGAAAAAAAAGTTTGACCTTCCCCCAACTGCCTTGAAGAATTTAGATAGAGGGCCTGCCCCAAAAAGAAAGATATCATCATAGATACCATAGATGACTGTTAATATGAACCATCCTGTGATGGACAAGGAGGAGCCTAGCAAGGCCCATCTGAGAAAAGTCCTCCCTGTGTTCCATCCTTCTCAGGCTGCCCGACAAATATTTGTTTACTAAATATTAATGCTTTTCAGAAGTCCTAGACCCCTACCCCACCTGCTTCCTTAGTCCAGAATGACTATTATATCACAGTTTGTGTTACTGTCTTTGGAATTTTTATGCTTATGTGAATTCCCCATGTACATGTATTAAAACTTGATTTTCTATTAATCTGCCTTATGTCATTTTGATTATTAGTCTAGCCAGAAGAACTTTCTAAGGGCAGGAGGAAATTTTATTTTTCCTCACCCACAGATGTGAAGCAATAGCTAATAATGCAATCATGGTAGAATTTTCCAGAAGAAGTAAAGCATGAGGACTATATACCATTTGATACCTTTCTCATTCTTTTCTTCTCCTTTGATCTTTCTGCATTAAGCCTAGTAAGTGACCTCACTGGTTCTTCCAAACCAGTTCGTATCTTTCTGAGCATCCTCATGTGACTATCTGATCCCAATTCCAGGGAAAAACTCGATTAAAAACCAGGGGTTGACAAACTATAGCCTGTGGACCCTATCCAAATGGCAGCTATTTGAGTATGACCTACAAAATAAGAATTGTTTCTATATTTTTTAATTGTTGAGGAGAAAAAAATCAAAAGAAGGTATAGTATTTCCTGACATAAAAATTACATAAATCTCACATTTCAATGTTCATGAATAAAATTTATGGGAACACAGCCAGTTTGTCCAGTATTATCTGCGTATGGCTGCTTTTACACTAAAATGGCTAGCTGTGACAGAGACAGACCATATATGCCCTGCCAAGGCTAAGATGCTTACCATCTGCACCTTTACAGCGCAGCATGCCAACTCCTGAGGCTGAAATATCAAACTTTCCATCAATAGAAGGTGTTCCCAAATCCAGACACAGTACATTCCAGACTTACAAAATGGAGACTCAGTAAGTCCACTCGAGTTAGCGATATCAACAATTACACCATCCCAAAGACCACACCACTACATCCACTCTTAACTACTGTAAGTAATGGGAAGACCTGAAGCCTTTCATTCCTTCACTGCCATTTTCAACTGGAGATGCTGATGGGATGTAACTTCCAATTTCCGACTAACAGCATTAGTATTCTAAATTGATGAACTGTAAATAGCAGGCCACTTTTTGCCTCTTCTTAACTGAATTGAAGCCACAGAGTACAAAAAGATAAATTTGCTTTGGGTTTCTTGGCAAGAAGCTATATATATATGTAATTTTGGCTTTCATCTCCCAATTTCCTTCATTTATCAAAAATGTTGACAAAGAGGCTTTAATTAGATCATTCTAATCACAAGGAACTGAGTGTGATGGAAGACTTCAGAATCACTATCTGTTCTTTGCAAAACAAAATAGATAGGCTACTCTCCCTGTAGGGGCAGGAGATTTATCAATAGACAAAAGAATGCAGAAAACCAATAGATAAGGTATAATTAAAGATCAGGCCTATAAATTTTACACTGACATAAATTTAAGAGGATTTGCATGTAGAAATTCAAGATTTAGAACATGAGTATCATTATGAAAATAATACCATTCAGCTCTGTATGCAACAACATTGCATAATACATAGATTTATTACTAAGACTACTACTCTGCCTCCAAGCCTTTTCATATAAAGAACTTGGGTCATTCAGCACCAAAGTAATTTCAAGTGGTCTATCTTCTCAAGTATTTCTCCTTAATTAGCTACATTTTTCATTTACTGAGCATCAATATCTGTTTTAGAAACAGAAGTCACCTATCAAATGTTTGCTCGCTGTTAGAGACAAAATTTAGAAAGGTCTGTGCATTCACATAGAACTTCATTTTTTTCTCTTTATAAAGTAATAAAATTACTACCAATGTAATATTCAATATGGTTACAATACAGGGTGGGGCAAAAATAGATTTACAGTTTGTATGAAAATAGTACAATAATTTATAACTAATAATACAAGAATAAACTCTGTGTTTCACAGACTCACAACTGTATACCTACTTTTGCCCTGACCTGTAGTGGTCTCTCTCTTTACTGGTTCAAAAGCTAAGAGTAAAAATAAAAATGAAAAGAACTGCAGAATACCACAGACTAGAGGGCTAAAGTATATTCAACTGAGATCTCATCTGAAGCTCAAGTTGCATTTCTTAGATTAAAGCATCACAGATCATTTTGATATGTGATGCTTTGTAATATTTAGCAGACATTTAGCAGCTCAAGACTAGCCTTATATTTTCTGCTCGCTAAAATCACAGCCACTGGAGAACAACAGAAGAAAAATAGCTGCATCTTTTGGAAAATTACAAGTTTGGTACAATAACTCATTAACAAGTAAAGTTCAGAAAATAAATTTAGGGGAAAAACAGGTTGAGAAAGAAAACAGGTGGGAAAACAGGTGGGAGAGATAAATCAACATTCTTGAATAACCTTGAGGCAAAACAGGCTTGACTATTACAACTTTTAGGGAACTACAAAAGGTTTGAACAGACAGAAATCAAAGTGAGCTTTCCAGTGAGTTTAATGGGATGTTAACTGGCCTGTGTGATCCTGGTCAGGACAAATCAACTTACCGGAGTAGGCCCAGTACGGGTCTCCTGAGGCTTTGCGCCTGCGGATCTGCGCCGAACTGCTGTGCCTGTTGTCCTGAAGGGACCCAACGTAGCCTTCTGTCAATGCTGGAAGACAGGGAGAGCCACAGTGAGAAAAAGTCATCACCCCACTGGACACAGGAAGGTGTCAAAAGCACACAGCTAAGTGACTTCCCAGACACACAGACCTTGTAATAACTGAATAGAACCTCCTGGTTTTACAGAAAAACAACTATAGGAGACTCTAGAGAAATTACCATGGTTAATATTAACATTAATCACAGCTTACAGTGAGTCTTTACTTTGTGCTGAGGCAATACACTAGGCCCTTTATGTACGTTATCTTATTTCATCTGCAACAGACTACCAGGCAGTAGATACAATGACCCCAGTGGTGAGGCCATTCCATATTTAAGCAAACTGGTGTTTAGAGAAGTTAACTACAACTCGCCCCAGGGTCATTCAACTAGTAGACCTGTAACGTGCAATTTTGGTTCCAACTACATATATAAGCTCATGTCCTAGGTGCAAAGGACCTCTAGCCTTATTTGATACTGAGAGAGCAAGGGTCATTCTCTCTCTTTTACAGATGAAGGAATTAAGGTTCAGAGTCCCAGGTCACAAAGGTTAAGTATGCAGCAGGTCAGACAACCGAACTTAAGCACGCCTACATCAAAGCCAGGGCTTCTGCCACCCACCCCAAGCACAGTCTGAGGCCTAGGAGACCTCCCATGTTAAGTATCAGACCTCCACATCCTTTGAACCCCAAATAGTCAGTCACCTGTCGCACCAGACAATGTGAAATTTAAAACCCTCCAAGGACAGCAGAAAAGAAACATTGCCTAATGACGTATTTTTTGAACCCTCAAAATGAATCCAATCTTCTACCCCATTGTGGAGGGTTTCCATCTGCCAGCTACAGTGTTCAAAGCCCTCCCCTCACATCCCATCACGGACACAAAATTCTTTTGTTCTGAGTCCACACCTGAGTGCACTGATGTTTAAAAAGACAAATTACACAGGTGCCCAGAATCCAAAATGAAATGGAACTGCACTTCAAACAATACATGCCAGCTGTCTATGTTAACATTTAAATGCACCCAAACAAAAACAAATGTGCTTTTAAAAAGCAGAGAAAATGGCTAGGGGGACTGTACAATCAATTAAAGATTAAGATGGCACCAGAGAAACAAAATACTTTTTCTACTCCAAATTAGTCACAGTAATAAGAATAATCTCACCATGATAGCATTAGCTTTGTAGACCCTGTGACAGTCATGAGGAAAATTAGGAAACATGTATAATACTTTATGTTTACGTGTCAATTGCAAAGAATGGCAAAGGCTGGCTTTAAGAGAAGTAATGACTGAACAAAGAACAAAGTCCGTTGACACGAACCCTTCCGAGAAAAAGAAGAATCTTTCACAATACTAAAACACATCCACAAGGCAACCCTGGTATCACTACTCACTGCTCCTGAATGGCAAAGTCAAAATCTAAGTTGCTATTCATTTTTCAAGAATGATGAAGGTTTAAGTACCGTCCATCCACTCCATCCTGGTTTTTGCAGATGAGCCATATAAAACCCCAGAAAGTTGACCATTCTAAGCTTCTAGTAATCAATAATAAAATCTCCTGTCCTAACTGGGTGGCTAAGTTGGTTGGAGAGTCATTCCATACACCAAAAATTGTAGGTTTGACTCCCAGTCAGGGCACATACCTGGACTGCAGGTTCAATCCCTGGTCTGGGCATGTGTAGGAGGCAACCAATCAATGTTTCTCTCTCTCTCTCTCTCTCAAATCAGTGAACATACCCTCTGGTAAGGATAAATAACAATAACAATAATAATAATAATAATAATAATAATAAAATAAAATAAAATCTCCCAACTAGCCTCCTAATCTATTTTTCCCATACACTAAAGCATATCAAATGAATAATTGTTAGATTTATTTTCCATGTATGTGAGGAAATTTTTTAATATACCTGTTTACCATGTATCTTAGAGCTAGTTCACCCTAACTGTTCCCAAATAATTCGAGTAAATGCGTGTCTTGGCCTTGGGTGTAATCCATGTGACTGAGTCTCAGCTACTCTGTCACATAGAGATAAAAATACCAATCCCACAGGACAGTTATGAAGATACACAAGTTACTATGAGCAGAGCACCTAACTCTGAATGGGCATGTAGTGCTTTTATTTTGTTTTTATTGATGAGACAGAGAGAGAGAGAGATTTGCTGCTCCACCCATTCCTGTGTTCATTGACTGATTCTTGTATGTGCCCTGACCCTGGATCAAACCTGCAACCTTGGCATAAGGGGACCGTGCTCTAACCAACTGAGCACCTGGCCAGAACTAAGGCCTGGTAACATAGTAGCAATTGGTTGCAGTCCCTGTTTTTAAACCATCCTACTTCCCCATCCACTCCCTTAGCCAGGCATCATACGCTGGCCCCCTCGCCCGTCTCCCCGCCAGCTCCGGGTTGGGGTAGACACTGGCTTATGCCAGTCAGACTGTAAACTATGCCCCTGGTCCCAATGATATGTTTAGAAATGGGGACATCCGCCAATCAGAGAGGTTATTCTCTGTTCCTCAAATATTATAGTATGAGCTGGAGACCTCAAGGGGGTGATTGAGGGTCCAGAAAGGGATCAGCAGAGGAGCTCAAGAGTAGAACCAAACCAGACGAAGCAAACTCTAGAGATGGATTCTTGTTGGAAAATTTTAAGCCAGACACAAACCCAATTTAAAAACAACCCCATGTTAACTTTCCTATTTACATAAACCAATTACCTGTCAAAGTTCACTCTTCTTTTATTTGCAAAAGATCCACAAATGACAGGAACTGTGATCTGATGACCTTCAAAAAAGTCACTTAAACTCCTGATCATCAAGTTCTCCATCCATAAATGCCATGGATGGACTACAGCTCTGACTCTCAACTCTGGTTGCTTTAAAAAAATAAAAATTAAAAAAATTAAAGAACCCTATACCATGGACCCTACCTGCAGATATTGGGATTTAATTGGTCTAGGGGGTACCCAGGTATCAGTATTTTTTTCCAAGCTATCCAGGTGATTCTCTTGAAATCAAAATAAGAAGCACAAACCTCCCTGATGAGCCAGAGACCTAGGGTCCAGTTCGGCTCTGACAGTCCCAACCCCTACCCTACAACCTGTAACTTCACATGCCAAGTCTTAACACGAATAAAGAGCTGGCTAGAAATCAACCCAGAGTGGTGTCAACCCCAGAATTTGGACCAACAAACCTGAACTGAGCCAGAGTTCTGCCAGAAAACTGACAAATGAACCAGATACCTGAGTAAAGGGTTATCCTCAAGGATATTAATTCCTATACCTTTTACAATAGATGTTATCTGGTATCACAGTTCCCACAACCAGTCCTCCTTCTTTTTTCCTAAAAAAGAGGTGTTTTCCATTTACCAGAACTTTTGAGAAAACCAGGGTGGGGCAAAGGGCACAAAGGCTGCCAGGCCTGTCTCACACTTGTGTGGCTTCCGCACTGGCAGCTGCAGCACCCGTTCTGCCTGAAAAGCAAAGCAACAGAGTCCAGAGCTGCATCAGTAAGTACAATGACTTGCTAGTACTGAGCAATAGACCCTAACACCTGGATAGGGGCCATAAGTGCATGTTTCCAACAACTGCCAGCTCCCCAGACCAATAAAATGTTGTACTATTAAAAAATTAAAACTACAGAGATATATTTAATTCAAGAAACAAGGCAGGTACGTGTCAGAAGGTCCTGGCACTGCAGGTTAATGGCATCCATGTCCCAAAGGCAGACAGACACCTTCCTAGCCATCTGTACACATCACACTGTGGTGTGAGCACTGGAACTGCCTGTCTAAAGGTAGACCAACTTGGGACAAAAGTTAAGAAGTATGGTTTTGCTGTATACAGACCAAAGGACAAGACGTAACACGGGGGAGAAGGCCATCTCGAGGAAGGTGGTTACCCCTGTCTGCATCCCACTCCCCAGAGCACTGAGGTACAACGTAGACTGGACACGACAAGGTGCGAATGGGCAGGAAACCCTGATTCTGAAGAGCATGCTGCATGTGGCCCAGGAAGGGCTCTGAGCTCCCAGAAGAAAAAGGGATTCCCAACCTACCACCCACAATGAAGCCTGAGGAATAGTGGACGTTCCATAACTAGCGAGTAAGTGACTGAATGAATGAATACATGAAAAATCAGGAGGCTGATGGAGTCTGTGTTGGGGGTAAGAGTGTGTGTATCCACATGTATATATGCTGTGTCTATATACACCACAAGCAAAAGCACCAGAAATAAGAACCATCTACATCATGAAGCAGGAAGGAATAACCACCCCCCAGGACCTCATAAGCAATTCTTTGGAGAGACAACTCAGAAATGAACAGGGTAGCAACAGACTTTATCACCCGGGCGCCAGCTTTCTTTTTAACACATACACTATGCATTAAAGATGACTATGTTTACTGTTCCCTTTTATTTCATCTATGTCAATAATGTGTGATTTCCTTTTCCCTGAATGAGAACATAACCATAGACTACTGGCACTGGTGTATTTAAAACAAAACAAATTCTTAGTCCCAGATGTATTTTCATCATATGACAAAGACTTTATTTTAAAAAAAACTTAAAAAATTATTATTTGAATAGCAGACATAAAGGTGTATCAAGTATACTAAGGCGCTTACTATTTTATTGGCAAGGAACAGAGATTTGCTAAAAGAAACAATCTACGGATCCCAAGTAAAGACACAGACTCAGCACACCAAGTCCAATCAATTGTGATACTCTGTGCACTCTTCAAGACTCAAACAGCCAACCAGCGGCAGCATGGCAATGATGTGTATGGTAAGGCTATGAATCATGCTATTGATTTTCAATATCTTCTGTGCAGAAAATTAAATTATGCAAATGCATGCCTTTACGGATCCTTACCTTAATGTAAAATTGTATCCCTGTTTATGTCAGCAACTTAATTACACAATTAAAAATGAAGCATGCTTATGAAAATACATAGTTTCATTCTTCAGAACAGACAATAACTGTAAATCTGCCCTTAATTATCATGTGTCTAACAAAGAGGAGGAGCTGGTGTTATGCGAACACATCCTACCAAGTTCTACAGCACCAAGCCCATAGCAGGGGCTGAAGTTGTCCATCAGCATAAGCTCAGAGGGGCTTTTAAAAGTGCAGTCACCAAACTTGTCAAGACTGAGACTGCAGTGAGGTAACAAGGGTGAGAGGCACAAAAAACGTTCAGTTCTGTACAAGGATGTAGACTGCTCCTCAAAGAGGTCACCTCTAATGTGTCTAACCAACACACAGAAATGCTTGAGCGCACACACAGGCACACCTGCATGCACGGCCTAACCTGGGCATGAGAAACATCAAACTTGGGCAGCCTTCAAGGGTCTGGATACTGTAATAATGAAATGAGTTTACAAAGGGAAAAATCCAGATACTCCTACCATCCAGGACAATCTGCGTCTCTCAATTCTGACAGGATTAAAGTGGAGATTTTTAAACCCAAAAGCATCAATTAGCCACTGTGCTTATGTCCCACTCAGCAGGAGGAATCCAGCTGCTATGCAGGGTGACAGGTATCTTCATCAGGTAGGTTTCATGAACTCTATCACCTCTGAAAACTTCTACCAATACTTCGTTTCTCGCCTGACGTGAAAAAGATAAAAAAGTTCCCAAACCCAATGATTTCCTATAAAAATATCCTAAGAGTTATCCACCTTCAAAGATATCAACAAAACTGTTTCCTATGTGCATGATTTAATTTCCCAGAGCCACCAGACATAGTTTAAAACAAGAAGTGTTCTTATTCTGGGAATATCAAAGCAGATGTGTATCCCATCTGCCTCAACCATAATCTTCAGGCGGAAGGATTCTGCATAATCCTTACTCTCAGGGTTTCACAGAAATTTTGACTTGGGGGAAAAAAGAGTTTCAGGCTGTGTTAACTCTTGTGTGTTAATGTGCAGGCTGAACATTTTTCATACAAAGAAACCAGCTCCTCTAAACACTATATTAGATAACATTCTGGACATGAATGTCTTTTCTTTGGTTTTACTGTCAGAGAGAAGAGTCACTGAATGTACATGGGATAAAAGGAAACATTCTTCTCCCACAACTGCAAATGCATGAATTGAAATTACAGAGTACAACTGATGTTTTATTGTTTTTAAGAAAGGTGGTATATTTACATACATGCATTTGTTTATATGAAAAAATAAACGGAAGTCTGAGGTGCCCACCAAGAAAGGAAGACATGTGGTCACTCCAAGAAATAAACACAGCATTCCTCCACATTAGGTTTCATCCTACTATACTGAACGGACAACATCCACTGAATAACAGCTATGTCAAGATCTCCCACAGGGTAAAGTGGTTAGATGGCAGAGGTTAGGGAGAGCTGACAACAGTAACTTCATAGTGAGAACAGCCCAGAATTCCATCCACAGCATGTTGTGTTACAAGATGCACTACAACACATCTTGTACTCAAGGCAAGAGAGATCAGTGACAGCTGAGTATATTTCCACTTTTAACTGTATGTCCAACTCTAGGTCATTCCAAAGGACTTAGACGCCTGGGAGAAGTGGTCAGCTTCCATCCAAAACTGAAAACATCAAGACAACAAAAAAAATTCTGGTTCCCCAATGCCAGAATGAAAATTATTTAGGATGGTGGATGGATGGCTCCCATGTAATGAGAGTCCTAGTTCACTGCCAGAGTTACTGCCAGAAACCAGCCCACTAAAATAAGTAAAAGGCACTCGTTTTTGCAAATCCAGAAAGCATATTCCCAGAATGGCAGACAAGCAGTTAAGCAGGCTGTTTATATCTATTATAACTGCTCACACAACAAACTAATTAAAGATCCCTCAAGGATGGCGAAATCGCTGTCAAGCACAATTTTCTCTAAATTTTAAGAGCATTTAAGAACATTAAAACCACACAATAATCTAAAATGAATAAATCTTTATCTTTTTTGTGCCTATAATGGGCAAAAGTATCAAATTATAGTTAAAATAATTAAATATTCCAATCAGCCTCTCATCCTTTGTGCCTGTCATTCAATTAATTGTAGTAAAATATCCTTAGTGAGTGTCCCAAAAAGTAAAATCATGAAGTGCATTTCTTTGTAACTACTTCATTACAAATAGTCCCTCAGTTATTTGTGATATTGAGCTGACCTAAAATATAACAGATATTACAGCAAATTATCTATTTTATCATAGTCGATTGTACTTATTGTCCCAACTACAAAAATATGTCTTCTCATCATCTGAAGTGATAAAGAAACCTCACATAGAGCCATGACTGAAACTTATAGGCAATTCAAGGGAAGGCGGAATCACACAGGAATGCAGTATCCTAGGGAAAAAGGGAGCACGAAGCAGGCTTGTAAAAATGAGTTAAGTCAGAGGAAGAAGTAAAATACTGAAATTCTCTCTTTATTATTTCACTGTAAAGTAACATTCATTCCAAAAGCAGAATCTGTTTTTTAATCAAATAGGACTAAAAGGAAGAAAAAATTAGAGCCATGCCTCTGCTATTAACTACATTAATGGTTTTAAAATTTCAAAAATAAAAATGCATGCTTCCCAACAGGTTAAAGAAAAGGTACACTAAGAAAACTGATTTACACAGGGGCTCAGAGCCACACTCCTAAAAAAGAATTGTATGCCTGACTTCAAATATTTTATAACAGCAGATAAAAATAAATCAACCAATTCTTTCAATCCAATTTAACACTGTATGATTTTCAAAGAATCATATCTCTTGATCTTACAAGATTCCTGGGAAAACGGGGATTAGTTATGGACAGTGTTGTGCTAATGTTGATTGCCACAGATCCACACTTCTACTTTGACAATCGCACCATCTCTCCGAATCTTTAATAAACAACAGAAATGGCAAGTACAGATCACAGATCGAGTATTGTGGCCATCACGCTAACACAGCCATTGACCCAGGTGTTCTGTTTCGCCCACTGTACGTGTCTGCGTGTGTCTTTAAGCCCTGCCAACACGGAGAGCTCCAATATCCGTGTTTTGTTTAACAGGAGATCTGTACTTTGTTCCCAGATAGCAACAACATGCCAAGTCAATAGTGGCTAGCTTTTTAGAGAAGAATCATGACCCCACCCATTCCCATTTGATCGTTTTTATTCCCTGCCTACTCTTTATGGCCATCTAAGTTTGCCACCCATGGCCTGGCCCAATAATAAGCTGCTTACTAACTCAATTACTTCCTATGTGGCAGGCATTATTAAAAGTAGCATCAATACAATGGCTCATGTAATTCAATAATCTTGTGGCTTATGTACAATTATTCGGAAACAGCATATAACCTGCCCAAGAACACACATCCCTAAACCATGTATTACTTTGAAGCCTACGTAATTGTCTTTATACTACAACTACTCCTTACAAAATTGAATTTTAGTAATTATAAAAACACCTGTGTGAATAGCTACTCCACCTGCTCAAAAATAAACATCACAAGTAAGAAACAGTTTGCACATGTGCCTCAGAAAACCAAAATGTAACAAATGCGAAAGAAAGAAGCTGCCTAGTCTACTCTTCCGAACACCACTGGCAACTGTCTAAGATAAAATCATGTTACGATAATAGAACAGAAAAATAGTTATTTGTGATGTGGAGAATATCCAATTGCAATTATATAAGCATTGGTTATTGTTTATAAAAAAGGACACTTTTATTCAAGAACAAGTTAATATTAAGTTACAACCGGAGTCAGAAAAACAAAGTGATACACTGATTAATAAATTCTCTTCCCTTTTTCTTCTCTTTAAAATTTGTAACTGGGCCTGGCTGGTCTGGCTCAGTGGACTGGGCACAGGCTGAGAACCAAAATGTCTCGGGTTGGATCCCCAGTCAGGGCACATGCCTGGGTTGCAGGGGCCAGGTCCCCAGTAGGGGGTGTGCAAGAAGCAACCACACATTGATATTTCCCTCTCTTTCTACCCCAACTTCCCTTCTCTAAAAATAAATAAATAAAATCTTTAAAAAAATTTGTAACTGGGACTACTTAATAAATTTTTATAACTGAGAAATAAAGGATAAGCTTTATAACTTGGGCTTCTTATACAGGGTGGGGCAAAAGTAGATTTACAGTTGTTCATATAGAATATAATACAATAATTAATAAATAATACAAGAATAAACTGTGTTTCACACACTCACAACTATAAACCTACTTTGGCCACATCCTGTATAGCTGAGTCATTTATACATACATACTCCCTATGAAATACTGAATGAAAAATATTTAGTAAAACGGGTATTTTTTTAATAGAACAAAATGGCCAGGAAAAAAAATCCTACTTAAATGTCTTTAGTACCCATTTCAAATCATGGCACATCCACCAACCCCAGCAAAACATGCCAGCTCGGAGTACATGATTCACATTTCAGAATTCAGATGCAGCGAGCTTCATGTTGACAAAAGCACCCACCAAGGTAATTCCCGAACCATAAGAGAGGGTAGAAAACACATTGCAGGCATGTGCTCTAAGTCCTCAGTTCAGGGATCAAATACAGAAGTCACTGCAACCATGACACCAATTTGCTGCAGGTACCAAACACGGCTGAGGATAGACCTGAGCAGCTGAGTAAACCCAGAGACTTGTGACTCGGGGGCCAAATCAGGGAGGGACACCACCGTGAGACACAGCACCAGCGGAGCCCTATTACCATGGAGCCGAGAAGCCATGTCAGAGGAACTGCCCCGCACACCTAGTCTTCTCCATCCTCCTTCCTGGACCAAAGCACCAACATTCCAAGGAGTCAGTAAGAATGTGAATATTCTCTTTGAAAAAATGATGAAAACCGGACTCTGCTGATGACCATACCATTGCTAAACAATCCGTGAAGTACAAATGCAGCCCTGCCAGTCTCCAGCCAGTCTGTGAAGTACAGACCGAACCTTCCCTCATGCAGCACCAATGAATTCGTTCGTCTTTATACAACTTACCTCATCTCCCCCTTTCCCTGCAAAAACCGGGAGTTCTTCTCCTGTGGGGAAGTGGGAGGTGCCACTATTTGGGCTTCTGTATAAATCTGTACTCCCCGATGTGCAATTTCTTTGATCCCAAAGAATCGTTTTTTGTTAAGTTATTGCCTCCTATTGACACCACTGAAACCCTGACCATCCAGGCCTAGCTATCCATTTCTTCTCCAGACCTCTGTGCAGTCAGCAAAGCACCCATGCCTGCACATGCAGTAGTTCCTAACTCCCTCTAGCCAAAAAGAGAATTTCTAGGGAGTTTGATGAGATGTATGCAAGTAGTGATGGTCTCTCCAAGGTCAAATGCTAATATACTGAGGCATTCAGGAGTGCTTGACCCCGCATGAGTCCTGTCTTCTCAGAGCTTCAGCCCACTAGGCTGTTGAGCTGGTAACTACACAAATTATAGTTTGTATACATAGTGAAACAAACATGAAAAATGAAATAAAACAAACCTGCTAGAGCCACAGAGAATACAAGTAGGGAAGAAATTACTTGGAGACAGTAGTCAGGGAAGGAGATGCCATTTAGGTGAAGTCACTGGCAGGATGAGAGGATAGAGCACAAGAGGGAGAGCAGCACAGGTGAAGATGTCGAGGCAGGAAAGGCGTGAGGCCGCCTGGGGGAGCCTTGGTGAGCTGGCTGGGGTTGAAAGGACTTTCGAGGCTTTGAAATGAGTCTGAAGGAGTCCAAGAGGAGTCAGTATGTACGATGTATGTCTTCCTTTAAAGCAGCTTCATTGCGATATAAGGGTTTTTAGTATATTCACAGAGATGTACAACCATAACAACAATCTAATTTAAAAACATCTTTATCAACGTATACTTTGAAAAGGTGACTCTGCTAATGCAGAGGACAGGCTGAAGAGAGACTGGCCAGAGCAGAACACAGTGGTGCATCGCGCTGGCCACAGGGCGAGTCGGGGCAAATCGCTCATTAAATGTGGGCCTGCACCTGTGTGCAGGGGCCGGCGCTCCAGCAAGCGAAACTGTGGAGAGCAGTCTCCTGACAGTCACCTGACCAAATGCCAACTCCCCTACTTTTTAGTTTCATTTGATAATATTTTCTATAATTTCCCTTTTGCCCTTTATCACCTGATTTGGATATGCACTAGTTAGATCAGGCAATTAATTGCTTATGCACACCAATAAAAAAAGGTAACAGTTAATGGAAGGCAAATAAGATATAACCGTTTGTAAACAAAATGAGGGGGGAAAAGCAAAAATACACATTATATTTTCTGTTAGAGTTATGTAATGCATAAAACTATACCCACAGTATCATACAAAAAAAATTACCTGTCGGTATGATACCTACAGAAGACCCTACTATGAACACCCTACTATGGAAGTTGGAGGAGCTTAGATGGGTGATTTTCTTTAAATAAAATTTTTATCATTGTTTAAATACAGATATGTGCATGGCTTAAACCCAACTTGGCTTCTTTCTGCCTCCCCAAATGATATTTTAAAAAAAAACACAAACTCTTCCACAGGTAGGTGTGAGCAGTGGAACAGGAAGCAACCTAAGTAGGGGGTAATTAATAAAGTAAATCTATGGCAATTCACCTCTGAATGATGGCAAAGATTTTGTCTTTAGCAATCCTTCACAGCTGTCTATAATCATAAAAATATAATCAGAAACAAATATGCTTTGTGGCTGGTAGGGAGAGATAAATCACCAAATATATTCCTCTCTGTAACTCAAAGTCCATTTCTCCCTCCTGAAACACTGAGAAATAGGCCTCCCATAGATTTGTTTGGTTCAACCAATGTAATAACAACGAAAGGAATTGGGGAGCAACCACTGTAATGCTGCTGGTGAGACTACCCCAGGGCTACAGGTTCATTTTTGTTCTCTCTATTTTCATTAGGTGTTAGTTTCACTTTCCAGAAAGAATGAGGTTTGCTTTGTTCTCTTCAGATGTAGAAAGAAATCTGCAGAAGAAATAACTTGCATTCTGCTTTGCTTGAAGAGGAATTATTTATTCACTTGAACTAACTCAATGGAAGCCTCAACAAAAATAACTTAAACGGAAAAAGAATTATTTAACCAAAAGTCCTCTCCTGATGAAGAAATGGCAGCTATTAATAAGCAGAGTTTGCTTCTTTTTTTGTTTTTGGTTGTTCTTTTTCTAAAACCTCTGACTCTGACCAATTATACCACAAAACCCATTTGAAGCATCAAATGAAAAAGCAGTTTTATGTCTTTAAAAAGCTCTAATACAAAACTGGAAGTTTCAGTTCAATTTATTTTTGTTCCCCTGACTATTTATATACATGAATCTGAATGGAATCAATTGCAAGGAGACTTTTCTACTCTGAATTCAAATCCTTATATAACTGCAATACAAACTGGGGATCAGAGGGGGTATAAAAAGTTTCCTTTATTTATTTTTATACATACAATGAT
Organism: Trachops cirrhosus; assembly: GCA_028533065.1. Taxonomy (NCBI): domain Eukaryota; kingdom Metazoa; phylum Chordata; class Mammalia; order Chiroptera; family Phyllostomidae; genus Trachops; species Trachops cirrhosus. Next base: position 49,434,679 of record CM052544.1, on the reverse strand, counting down.
ACTGAAAAAAACTGTGTGTCTTTCGAAGCTTCCCTATCAGGTGAAATTCAATGAAACAAATTGTGAGTTTGATTTTTAGACAGCAGATGACAAGAGATGTAGCATCTGCAGCGAATCATCTGGAACCAACCCTCATCAAAACTGCAGGACTACAGATTACAGAAATCCTGGGTAAATTCTGAAAAATGCACTCCTCTAAACATCACTTACAAGGTTTAATTGAACACATTTGCTCTAAAATATCAACTCCGCGTAATCAATGAGTGAGTGTTGAGTGGAAAAGTGAGAAGACTGGATGGCTCTGGCAGCTGTGGAAGCCTCCGCCCTTCCTGCTGTGCACAGCCATGCTGTTCTGGCTGATCCAGTCTCTGACATTTAGCACAACGGAACCAAAAAGGCTGCAGATTTCAGGTGCTTCAGGTGTTTCAGAAATCATGCATGATACTTGAGGTTTGTTCAGAAATAAATATTTCAGAAAAAGTAAAAGCATTTTGTGAAATCCGTTTAAAACTTTCCTTTCACTCTACAGAGGAGACAACTCTTTGATAGAAATGCTCTGCCCAGAGAGTTCTTAATGAGGTAATATTATTCAAGATGTGCTCAAACCCAGAACAAAACAGTAGATGAAATAAAGAAACAGAGCTAAAGATATTGTGGCAAAAACAAAGATTTTTAATATATGTTTCGGGAAGAAGTAAGGATACTTTTTAACCTCTCTCAATGTCAACAAAATAAATTCATTCCTAAAATTCTTCCTGCCCTACTTTTGTTCATAAAATTAACAAAGATAATTAAGAAAGATGCTGAGAACAGCTAATATTTCTTTAGCACTTACTGTGACAGAGCTGGTCAGATGGATTATCTCATTTAACCCTCACCAGAAGGTTGAGGAGTAAATAAATCCTCTTGTACTCCCATTTCCCTAGGCACAGAACAGATCATTAATCACCTAGCGAAGGTCACATTACCTTGTGGGGATGGAGAGAGGAATTTGAACTCAGACCCTCTAAACACAGAGGGAGGGAAACAAAGCTCCCCTGAGCTTCCCTCGAAAGTCTGAGGGCCTACAGTATGGACGCGGAAGGCACCTCACTTAGGCTCTTTTGAAAACATACACAAAGACCCAAATATAAAATGTTACACAGAACATATGTGTACTGATTCAAGGTGATTCAAAGTGACCTTTGCACCAGGACTCTCATGGACAATTTTAATTTTACGCATTCTGTCTCAAGGACCCCGGTAGTTACTCAGATGTCCCAATCCTGTGTCCCAAAAGAGGCAGTATGTTTTCAATTGTCCTTTTAAGAGATTTCACACTGAAAGAATTCCCACTGTAAAAACACTCTAATTACAACTAAAAATACTGTAATAAAAGTGGTAATTCCTGAAAATTTTTAAAAGGCTTGCAGAGAGAATTCTAACACTACAGCCTACACAGGGAGGCATGACACTGACACCAAGTTGCCGCTGAGAAAACAATTCACTTTCTCAAAAACAAAACAAAACAAAAAAAAATGCTCCACGCAGGCCTATGTTCCCAATTTAACTGAGAATTGGGGATTAGAAGAAGCCTTCAGAACTGCTGTTACAGTAGAGTCCAGCTACATGGGTCAACCTTGAGCTGAGATACACTGTGAGTGTAAAACACACAGGATTTCAAATACTAAGCCAAGAAAAACCAAACCAACCATACACACACGTATGTACATATATGATTGTAAAATAGCTCATTAACATTTGTCACTTCAGTTACATGTTAAAATGATATTTTGGATATTCTGGATAAAATTAAAAACTAAACCTCCATGTAAACCCTCTGCAACATGTTACATTAGCACTATGCAAGTCAGCTCCTTTGTCTTTTTTTTTTAACATTCTTCCTATAATGCTCTTACCCAGGTACAGAATGTGACCTAGAATAATTTAGTGAGCCCTCCTTCTTCCTTCTATCTACCCATTTCCCACAAATTAGGGGAGCTCCACTTCTTTTGTTTTCCCTCTTTTATTCAAGAGACTACGGACTCAGCGGGGAGGGGGGTGTTTTTATGGAGGCATATGGTCCACCGGTCTCTTCATGGCTTCAGCTGTGGAAATGTAAGGCTCATAAATCAGCAGGAGGCCTAATGGCCCGGCCCTGAAGAATACAGTTGGGCATGCGGCCAGTCTATTTTTCAGGGGACAGAGTTAGGGGTTAGGGGGCCGCATATACAGAGTACAGTTTGACTGTAGACACTATTACTTCTGGAACAGAAAACCAAATGAATCACTACGTTAAATCTGGAAACACAGTTGCCCTTCTCACAACGACCATGAACATTTTCCAAGTAACATGACTTTAGAACCTTTCCCAAATTTTATATCCAAAGGCAACATGTGAAGAAGTCTAGGCATTCCCAGGGCTGCCCAGCTCCCCACATGACCACTCATCCTGGTGTCCACCTTTGGAACTCCAAACCTTCCTCTCTGAAAGAGAACAGGGCAGGCCTTGGGAGGTAAGGCCCAAATGCCCAAATCACTGGTTAAAGTGTTGTTGCAAGAATACACATTTAAAATCATAATTTTTCGGTCGACAGTGAGTCTCCAGAATACATTTTTTAAAAACTCCTTCTGGGATCACATGCAGGTGGTCAACAGACCACATTCGGAGCAACACTAATTTGCTCAAATCATCAACAATAAAACCCACAGTTAATAAAAGACAGGAAAATAAAAATCTTTTATGAAATAAGTTAAGAAAAATATTTTTAATTAAGCCCTCTAAACTGATGTGTCTGCAGAAAGCCTGGAGATAAAAAGTGTGTTTTGCATTTCTTTCTGCTCTGGGTTTTGAAGGTCATGGGACTCACAACAGATGTGGCCTGGTTTGAACCATAAAGGTCTGCACGGCCAGTAACAGTTAGTGTAAAAGCACAACAGCTGAGGCACTGTGGCTCCAACAGTTGGTGAGCTCCGGCCCAGCAGGACAAGCCCCTGGCTCTGCCAAAACAGACAGCTTCCCTTACAGGCCAGCTGCCCAGGGGTGGGACCAGCAACTTATATGGCCACGGTGGTCACAAACCCCATTCCATCAAAGAAGTCACCTCAAACCTGAGGAAGAGCCATGTAAATGTACCTAAATAGCAAAATGAGATGCACCATTACTTTGCGGGAACAAATGAAATAATGAACAATTACTTTGCTGGCAACAATCTTGAGGCCATGAAACTGATCAATAATCATATCACACATCTAGGCATTTCCACAATAAATTCTTTCTTTAATAGCATTCATTGCTTTTTCTGATTATAAAAGAAATAAATATTCATTGTAGAAGCCCATTAGGTGAAGCACATTAAAAAGGAGAGCACATTAAATAGACAAGAGGGTACATAAAAAGCATAAAAAAGAAAATAAAAATAACCATAACCACTGTTAAAATTTGAGTATATTTTCTTCTTTGTTCCGATAATCAATGGGGCCATTTTTTAATGTATGGTGCATGTCTCAAATATGAGTCTGTTTAACCTTATTAACTCTCCAAGTAGACGACTGTGCAAAAGTAAAGCTCATTTCTACAAAAATTGAAAGTACCACCACTAACAGGCCATGTGACTTTGCCCAAACCCAACTGTTTTGTCGTAAAAAGCAGGCATTGGGGAAATGACTGCTATGGTCACTTCCCGCTCTGACATGGTCTAATGTGAACAACTTCGTGTCTCTTGTTGAATACTCTGAATCAACCAAGATCAAATGTGACAAACTGGTGGCCCACTACCTGGACCCCATAAAAACAGAGTATCATCTTAAAAGTTGCCAATATTTACAAACCGGAAAGGACATGTGACAATTTAGCCTTAAATATTCTCTTTAGAAATTTTTAATATCAAGTCATACCAAACCATATGGCAACAACTGGCTCACGATACACAATTTTGAGTCACCTTCACTCAGTATAAACTTTACCACCATCCCCACCAATCACAAATCTGTCCCCAGCTGTGATGCCAGGTATTAGCTGCAGATGCTCCTATGTTTAATTTTATAAGATGCTTCTGTTATTTATGGTGCACCTCCCTGGTCCTTTTAAACAAGTGGGTTTACAAATCCTTTAGAGAATATTTACTATGTAAAATAACAAGATTATATATATATATATATATATAGAGAGAGAGAGAGAGAGAGAGAAACATAGATATATAGATATATATGCCTGCCTATTTATCCATCTATATATATGTACGTACATATATATCTTAGAGATAATCTTAATTAAAAACTTACTACGTGCTAGTCACCCTTTTAATCCTGTAATTTTCCAATCCTCATGACAACCCTGCAAAGTAAACACCATTGTTCAACCCACTTTAGATGACCAAAATGAAGGCTTAAAAACTTACTGATCTGCTTAAGGTCACATAAGTAGGATGTGGCAAAGTCGTGTCCAAGCTCGGCGCAGAAAAGTAAATCGTTCAGGACAAGGTATGTAATTCAGTCCTCTCCAGTCAGCATCGCTGCTTTGCCAGCATGCTAAGTACACATGAGAGACATGAAATGCACTCTAACGGGATGAAAAAAAGGTGAGGATGGGGATGGGAGTGAAAGTGCCACATATCCACGGCGAAGGAGAAAGGCAAAAGAATAAAAAATAAATAAATAAAAATCACCAAGAGCTCAATTGCAAACTTACAAACTGATTCACCTTGGAGACAAGTAGATCAGCTATCAATATGAGGCAAAATCAAAAAGGTAAAATAAATAAAACTCAGCAACTGTCAGTCTCCATGAATCTTCACAAACTGCTGATAAGAAAAATGATCCCAAACATAGAAATAAGGTAAGGAGAATGCAGCATTTCCTTTCAATACCATATTGGGTCAACTTTAACAAACTTACCCAAAAATTATTTAATTACCTAGAGGAACGCACCATAGTTTGACTTGCAAAACACTAGGACTAAACGCCAGACTTGGTGAAGTTAAACATTAACCTGTACATTTATGTCCAATTTCAAAAAAGAAAAATGTGTTATGGTTTTCTAACTCTGCAGGACATTAATCGGTGTTGGACCTAACCAAGCGATCATATTCTGACATTAGCTAAAAGCATCCAGCTCCTCCCACGCTCTCCCAAAAAGCTTTAGTATATTATTGTTTGCCTCATTAATTATCTGAATTTGATATGTATTAATTCTGTTTGTGTAAGAGTCATAAACTTTGTGAAAATTATGATTTGACCACAACGACTTGAACCACCACTCTCCTGAACCATTTGAGCTCCAGGCCTCTCCTTCCCTTCTCTTCCATTTCAAACTACTAAGAAACATGGCACAGAAGCTCAACATTCAGTTCTTTTTTTTTTTTTTTTTTAAGATTTATTTATCTCTAGAGAGAGGAAGGGAGGGAGAAAGAGAAGGAGAGAAACATCAGTGTATGCTTGCCTTTCACGAACCCTCCACTGGGGACCTGGCCCGCAATCCAGGCATGTGCCCTGACTGGGACTCAAATCAGTGACCCTTTGCTTCACAGGCCAGCATTCAATCCACTGAGCCACACCAGTCAAGAGATCTTAATAAGTGAGATCAACTTCATGCATCACAAACTCAGGGGCACAATGTAATCCAGAAGGTTTCTTGGGATGCAAATATACAATAACAACAACACTTAAAGCTGTAACTTCGGGCACCTAAACAGATCAATTAGAAGGCTGGCATTAAAGGAGATACAATTCAACCACCAGTCTTTAAATGGGTTATAAAATAGTTATGTCCTTGGTAGGAAAGGATCTATTCACAATTATTTTGGTGTTTTCCATTTAATAGTAGTATATTTGCATTATAAAATCCTTAATACAGTGAGATTTGGTAATATTTCCCCTGAACATTATTCATCCAATTCTTACAGATATACTTTAACAACCAAATCCCATATATTTTCAACCATTAACCCATGAACATCTCCAGCCATGGTGAAAAAAATCTCACCAAGTCACAAATCAAGAGATCCTTTCACTTGAAAAGGAGAGTAAACAGTAGACAGCAGAATGACTGGAAGCCCAGAAGACAATGTGGCTACACATAAACCACAATTTGAAGATAAGAACTGAAGCTCCTCTCAGATTTACATTACAAGGTCATACAGCATGACGATTCACTGGAAATATGTAAACCAGATAGGGTATAGATGATATACGTGGGATAGGTCTGCCCTCCAACACCCATGCCAGCTACCCTCACAAACTTGTGGCTCTTCTCCAGCTAAAACTCAACAGTGCCCTATTTGCTACCAGTAAGAACAACACCCAGCAAGCTGCCAGCCTGTGACTATCCTAAACGCAAGGCAGACAGCAGTCAAATTTCACAGCACTCTCCTGCTGAGCCAGGCCTTGTCCTTTCGATGCTCCTTGAAACTGGATTCCACAAACAGAATAAAATAAAACAGATTACAAGCAGACATCACCGATCTGTTGGAATTGATCCTCAGGATAAAGTGTGCCACCTTAAAGTGAAGACTTCTCACAGAGAAGTGAGTTCATTTGTACTGAACACAGTAATCATCCAAACAACAACAACAAAAAATAATAATTGCGGGAGGGGAGCCGAAAAGTATCAAGTCTTCAAAAGAGAATACCATCAAAAGGGAAGAATGGAGTGTGAGGAATCCCTCTACCCAATTTTAAGACTTGTTATAAAGCTAGAGAAACCAAGAAAGACTTTGTGGTATTAGCAGACAGACAGAAATCCTGATCCATGGAAGAGAATACAGACTTCAGAAAGAGTCCTACACAGTACAGGCAGCTGATTTTTGACAGGCACAAAAGCAATTCAATGGAAGAAGAATGAGCTTTTCAAAAACTGGTGCTCTGCAGAGCAACTGAATATCCATAGGGGGAAAAGAGAAAGAATCTTCACCTTAACTTCATACTTGAGACAAATATTAATGCAAAATCAATCATAACTTTAAATATGAAGTGTAAAGCTGTAAAACTTTTGGGGATAGAAAAGGAGAAAATGTGGTGGACCTGGGGCTTGGTGACAAGCTCTTCGAGACAACACCAAATATATGATCCAGGAGAAGAAATAAATATATTAGACTCCATGAAAATTGAGAATGTTTTCTAAGGGACTTTGTTGAGAGGATGAGGAGAGAAGCTACACAAGGGGAAACCATATTTGCAAACCACATATCCGACAGGGGACTACTATCTAGGTTGTTTGGAGAACACTCAAAACTCAACAATAAAAAAATAAGTAATCCAATTAGAAAGTGAGCAAAGGATAAGGAGAGTCGCTTTACAGGACAGCACAGCCAGCACGCACATGGAAGGACACGCAGCACAGTTCCCAATCAGAAAAACACACATTGCTGCTGCAATACGGTATCACCACGCACCTATCGGAACAGCTAAAATAAAAAACAGTGACACCCCAAAGCCCTCTGGGAACGTAAAAGGCTCAATACCTTGTGCACTGC
>CM052544.1:49397840-49426728 GCA_028533065.1 Trachops cirrhosus | reverse complement strand
GGTTGGCTGTCTCTTGGTCACTTAAAAGGATGGGTTCTGGAGCTTTCAATTCTTTTTCTGTTTGAGCCATCTTTTTGCTGTTTTTGTTTTGTTTTGTTTTGTTTTGTTTTTTGGTCTTATTGAGCTCCTGTAGTGAGGGGCGGGGCCTTAGGTGTTCACCAGGGCAGGGCACCCCAGTTGCTGGGTTGTGGCGCTGTATGGGGGGGTGGGGTCTGAGAAGGAACAATGGTGCTTGCTCCACTCTCTGTAGGACCCCAGACCCTTCCGCCACTTTCCGAAAGCCAACTGGGCCCCTCTGGCATCAATTCCGGTGTGGGTGGGCCTGTGCACCCTGCGGGACCTTCCTCCTCAGTCAGTGACCCAAAGCTCTATTTCCTGGTGCTGGGACACTGAGTTGGGCGCAGTGCCTTGCTTCACAATGGCCGCCTCGCTGGGTCTGCCGGTGGCCTCCCCCTGGCCGGGGCCCACCAGCCACCACCGCTTGTGCGCCCAGGGTCTGTCTGCTGCGGACTTGCGCACTGCTGGTTGCTCAGCTCTCTGCTCCGCGTCCCTCGCCTGGCTGCCCGACTCCGCCCCTCCTACCGGTCTGGATGAACGTGTCTATTTTTAAATCCTTGGGTGTCTGACTTCCATACACTTCAATTTCCTGTCAGTTCTGGTTGTTATTTTGTTTCTATATTGTTGTTGTCCCTATCTTGGTTGTGCGAGGAGGCACAGTGCATCCACCTATGCCTCCGTCTTGGCTGGAAGTCACAATTTTTCATATATGGAATCTTTGTTGTTTGTGAAGGCTTATGCAAGAGGAGAAGTGGAACTCCTTGCCTAAAATGAAGTTAAGGGATTTCCATTGCTTTTATTGAGTCGGGTAATGGCTGGGACCTACACCATTCCTGAGAGATCATTGGGGACAATTTATGAAGCCAACAAAGCTATTATAGGGAAGAATTTAATGCAGATTGTTTATCCCTGTCAATTTAAGACCCAAACTTCAAATGCACTTTGTACATCACAATTCAATTACTGCATGAAATTAAATAGCATTGAATTCCATGCTTCCATTACAAACGGGAAAGGATGAGAGGGGACCAGACGCCAAGACAGAAGGTTATCAAAACTTTGCTACAAAATCTGGCTCTCCATGGTGTGCTCATCAACATGCCCTATGAGCCTCTGGGTCCCTTCTATGTCCTCTGCTTTCTAAAGGCCCTGCCTTCTAATTTCTGGGGGGGCGGGGGGGGAAGGCATCTAATTCACAGGAGCACTCAACTGGGTATCCAAGATGCTATTCAAGGTACAATGAATTTTCTTGATTTCTTTCAAAGCAACACAAATACTGGCAAAATTTCTGTCTTCCCCGCTTCTTCCTCAACCCTAATAACAAATATAAAATAGTCCAGGACTTGTAAACTAAAGGGGAGTATCAAAACATCATGCCATTTTAACTCACTACAGCCAAAAATGCATTTGTGTGGACACCTCATGTAGATTCATGCCTTCTACAGCAAGCAGTGTGAATACACCAGCATCTTTCAGTTCACTTCCACAACCCATTACAGTGGGCTAAAGTGAAAAGAAGCCAAGGATATGAAACAAATCTTTAATTAGTTAATAAAATAACTCATGGCAATAATCCAACAAATTCTTCCCTGAATGTAACAGGTCAAGAGGACAAGAAGGAAGCTGGAGTTTCTAAATCTGTTATGGCTCTCTGAATCTTATTTTCCACAAGGTGTATTTGGGCCAGACAGGAGTTTAATGTATTCTAACACCTATAATAAGACACAAATCATTCCGTACAATTATACCCACTGTTTCTCCACCAAGCATAAAAGTCAAGTATATACCAATTTACCATTTATGAAAAAACAGAAGCATGGTTTTGACTTCCCATAAAACAAGTTTTGAGGCAGTCATCTCCCAAGTACTGGGTCTGTTGCCTTTGGCCATGAGAATTTGGGCCTTAATCTCCTCATCTGTAAAATGGTAATAACAGTATATACTGCAGTGGGTTGTGGTCTGAATTATATATTACATTTAGGAAGCACTTAATAAATTGTAACCAATACTACTACTGCTACCACTATTCAACTTCCCTCTGCACTTTCAGGGAGCACAGAAACACCTAGCACGGACTGTTCAACTTAAGAGGCACAAGAACAATTTTGCAACGTGTGATCCAAGAAATACTTACAAAAACTGGACCAGAGAGTCAATCTATTTATTGCAATAAGGGCTAGAAGAGATTAAGACAAAGAAATAAGCCACCAACATAGGATATGAAGACAATGTCCCAGGGAATTTTTATACAAAGTTCAGGCAAATATATTTATAAGACAGTTTAAGCAGAGGTTTGTTTTTTAGCACTAAAATACTGTGAATATAGGACATTTCATAAACCATCAAGAGTAGACAGTGAGGAAACATATAAAAAGAGCAATAAATACCATTTTCTTTATCAGAAAGGACAATAATTTGTTTATATATCCATGGGTTCCTGACTTAAATGACAATGACCCAAAATGCTTATAAAACATACTGCCTTCCCATGGGGTAGATGATCTCATGTTTTGCTGTGCTTTGTAATAAGAAATTGATTTCTCTCTTCCAGTGAAGACATATCCTTGAAAACCACCAAAATTCACTGTCCTACAAAAATATTAGGGCTCTACAGATAAATTTTTCATAGAGAAAAACTATAAAATTACCACAAAATAGCACTTCAGAGTAAGAAATATATCTATGCAGGGTTCAAGATAATGTTAGACCCTCAGAGTTGAGACACAAGCCCCAATTCTGGGGAGCGGGGGAGGGAAGCAAATAAACCATTCCCTGAAAAGTTATAAAGGAAAGGGGCATGGCAGGGAGGAGTGTGACTAGGCCTGCAAAGCCACCTCTGCAGCTTCTATGGGACTCTGTATGACATTACACAAGAGACATTACAGACGTCAGAGGCTGCATCACCTGGGGAGGACCCTCCCCACTGATAATGCCCCTCCTCTATCGAGCACAGTACCCTGTGCACAGCAGGCAGTCAGTAGGATCCGCTGTGCAGTAAAACAAAAAATCCAAAGGAACCGTTGCAAAGAAAAACCAGTGATAGAGCTATCAGATTAGGTCAATGCACTGGTAATAGAAAATGGCAACATAAAAGTCACTAAAACACCATTAAAGGTTACTTCTCTCTTCCATTGATGAAACTCAGAGGTAGGGAGGTCTGGGGATGGTGACGTCCTCCATAGTAACTAGGCTCCTTTGGCAGGTACCTTTGAATAAAATAAAGAATGGCACCTCTCCTGGTGAAGGCAGCCTTGTAAGTCCATGGCTTAAAGTAAACACATAATCTTTTTGAGAACAGTAAAAGGTCCAACATTTCTCCAGGTACATGACTTGGGAAGCTGAGCCTATATATATATATTGCTGCCTGGACTGCTTCCACCTGGTGGCTCTGCCAGCTTCTGCACATAATACCAACTGGCTAAACTCAGCCATCATGCTCCCTTCCAGCCAGCAGCAAGGAAGAACAGGTGACGGACATTCCTCTTTCACTTTAAGAAAACGTCCTAGAAATTGCACACCATTTCCATTTATGTCCCATCAGCTTAAATGTAAATCACACCTAACTCCTGAGGCTGAAGGCCAGCCTTTATTCCACACAGCTTTACATCCACCTAGAAAAATACAGCTTCTATCACTGAGTAAAGAAGAAAATCAGAAATCTGTACTCCAGAATCCAAGGTTCCATTAATACACCGGCATATGACAAAAGGTAGGCCAGGGCCTCTTCTTGAGGTTTTCAAAGTGTGACACAGTTTAAGTCTCACAAAATTTATTATTAGTTGTAGAGCTCATACTTTGGAAAAACCAGAAAGAACTTACTAGAAAGGATTTTACAGAACATTCAGTTCAAATATCTCATTTGAATATTAATGTTTTATAACAATACCACTTTGCACAGATACATAATGCTGTATTTTAAAAATATGGCATTATCATTCTTTTGTAACCTACCAGTCCTTTGTTAATTATTACAACAAATGCTTTAATGCCTTTTTAACATTTAAATTAAATCACCCATGCAATTAGCACAATGTCTAATAACAAATGGAAACGGGCACATAACTTTTGCAGGCCATTTAATAAGAGTGTGGATGCCTCATTGCCACATAATAGACAAGGTGACCACCTTCTACAAACCAAAACCTAGGACACACTACCAGCCACACAGAGAAATGGTGGCAACCACAGCTGAACACTAAGGCCAGCTAGTAAAATCTGACTATATTTAACCACAAATATTACTTTAAAAAAAACTGTAGTGTACTAAATGGGAGGGAGAGGATAAGAAATAGAATAATCTGAATATAAGCTCTATGGGAAAGAGTTATCCATCTATCTCATTCTCTACTGTATGTCCCCTTGCGTACCAAGTACCTACAGGGACTTAAAAAATATTTGTTGCTTCTAAGAATCTGTCAAAATTCTGATAGGAATTTAAAGACTCAGAGACTAGCATTAGAAGACTTTGCAAAAAAAATATGGAAAATCAAAACAAAACAACAAAATGCCTGAAAGATGAAAGGGGACTTGGGGTACTGAATAGGAATTCCTGAAGTTGGTAAAATGCTAATAATGCCCAGCATACACAAACTCCAGGAATAAAGAAACATCATTCTCTAATATTATTTCCCACAGAGCATTTTAGTCAATAAATTGTCAACACGCGATTGACTGTAATTGCTGAAGTTGCTACATGATTTCCCACGCCTGTGTTTGTAGTTCTGCCACCTCCACATTTCCAGTGTGCTCACACAAAACAAGGCATCACATCGGTAGGAAAGGAAAGAGTACAGTTGTTTAAGGATTTTGCAATTCTCTGGTGTTTTCTCTTTAAAAAAAAATCTCTGAAGTGACAAAATATTAGCATATAATATTAAAAGTCAGTTCTGGTGAATTTTCTCTATGTAAAAATTTTCCATAATTCAAATTTTTAAAATATGACAATTAAACTAGAAAGAAAAGGTTTTTCTAAGAAAATAATAGTAACATTTTACCTAACAAACTATCTATCCCCTTAAACTTACAGGTAAAATTTTTGAAAGTTTAAAGAGACAAACATTATTCACACTTGGCAGTCGTGGAAAGGGTGAAGACAGGATGGTAAGAGCACAACTGGAAAACTGTGTCATGAGTGAGAGAGCAATGGGTAAATTGTGTTAAAAGGACATGGGGCCACTTACTAGCCAGTGACTGTGACAGGAAGTTTCTTCTTACATCTCTTCCATCTTCTCTCAACTCTGTTTACTTACTTTTAAAATGGAGATTCTAGTAAATTATCAATAATTTGATACCAATACTATCATTTAAGCAAGGAGGAGGTTTAAATATATATTCACCCACATCAATTATTAAAACATTGAAGTCCCTAAGTATCAGTTATCTCCATTTGAGACCTGTCCGGAAACTATCCAGCCACACACTATGAAAAAGATAATTATTGAAGAAGAAACATTGTACATAGGACAATGACACTTCAGTCCCCTTTAAAGTAGATACCTTGGGACTCACACAGTTCTCCCAGCATCCTTTCTACTGTTCAAAACACTCCGCACAACCCTTTGTTGGCATCACCATCAGCTGTCCATCATATTTTCCTGAACCTCATCAACAGTCTGAATTCTCTTCCCTTTCAAAGGTGATTTTAGTTTTGGGAAAAGCCAGAAGTCACAGGGCACCAAATCTGAGCTATACAGGGGCTGAGTCACCTGGGTGATTTGATGTTTCACCAAAACTCTCTGCATGAGATGTAAGGCATGATTGGGCATATTCTCGTGACGAATCCGCCAATCACCAGTTGCCCATAGCTGCAGCCTTTTTTCGTCATATTGTGTCTCATATCTGATGAACAACATTGAGGTAGTACTCTTTATTAATTGTTTGGCCTGGTAGCTTCCCAATGAAAATACCAGTTAACACAGTTTTGATCTTGCTTTGACTTTGCTGCGCCTTCCTTGGGCATGGAGAACCAGGCAACTTCCACTGGGATGACTGGGCCTTCCTTTCCGGATCATAGCCGTAGACCCACCATTCATCTCCAGTTATGACCTTGTTGAGGAAATCTGGTTCATTGGTAGCAGTTTGAATCAAATCATTAGCAACTGCAGCACAATGTTCCTTCTGTTCTGGTAGGAGAAGCCGGAGAACAAATTTTGCCATGACACATTTCATGCCCAGATCCTGCATCAAAATCTCAGACACAGTAGTTTTGAGATTCCCCAGATCAGCCTCTAGTCCCCTCACTGTTGATTGCAGCCTGTACACTTTCAACATTCTCAGGTGTTCTACTTGTTACAGGCCTTCCAGAATGTGAATCACTTTCAACAGACTCTAGACCATCTTCGAAGCATTCGTGTCACACTCATTTGCGCTTCACTCACTGTATCATCCCAAAAAAGCCTTCTGAATCATCTGCATGGTTTCCACAGACAAATGTTCAAGCTTAACATAAAATCTGATGCATATTCATCACTCTACTCGCTCAGTCATTTTGAATGCAACGGCCACACAGTACACACGCTCACTCAGTGGCATCTACTGCCCCACTGACTGGTACAAGGAAGTCGTCATTCTGCATGTGCACACCAGTCCACTCTCCTACACTGCCAGGTTACACCAATGTCGTGCAAACCGTTCTGGTTATATTAACAATGGTTGGACTTTTTCCATCATATCTAAGTTTCTTTGTAATCAACAGAAGAGTCTTTTTTACTCAATGCACAACTATGTCATTCTGCAATGCTCTGGCTCAAACTTGGAGGGGTCACCCTCCAACTCACTGGAGAGACACTCTTGGTGCCTTGGCCAACATCCCTAATTCCTGCCTCATTCCCCTGGTGTGGTCCCAGGACAGCAGTCCCTGGGAGATTGTTAGAAACGCCACGATTCTGGTCCTACTCCAATACCTCAGGGATGGGACCCTGCTATCTGTGTTGGAACAAGCCCCCCGTGTGATTGTGATCCAGGCTAAGGTTTGAGAACTGCTGGCATGACTGACTTTCCCACATAAGAGATTTCTTCAATTTCAGGTAGTTAAGGAGTAATAATAATCATTAAGAGTAGAGATTGAAAAAATGTTTCCATAAAGGCTAAACAGTAAACACTTTAGACTTCACAGGTCAAGGGGCAAAATTCAGGTAGGTAACAATTTAAATGCAATTATTTAAAATTTAAAAAGCTGGCCCTTGCCAGATAAGCTCAGTTGGTTAGAGCATCATCCCAATACACCAAGGTTGCAGGTTCAATCCCCAGTTAGAGCACATACAGTAGTCAGCCAATGAATGCATAAGTAAGTGGAACAACAGGTCGATATCCTCCGCCCTTACTCTCTCTGACTCCAAAAACATAATTTTTTTAATTTAAAAAATAATTAAAAATTGAAAGTGTAAAAACCATTCCTAGCTGAGGGCTGTACAAAGGCAGGTGGCTACACTGATCTAGAATTTGGGGTCAACACTTAGATCACTTAGAGCATTTTCTGCCTCTCCCTCACACTAGCTATATCCCCTGTGTGCAGACTGCTCCCCTCTCCCTCAGTGGACTCATCTGAGTCTGTAGAGCGGTGGGAAGGAGCCCCAACTGAGTGGACTTAAAGCCCAAAGCCAGCCCTACACATGCATAGTGCTGAAGTGACCTGCCTGCTGCTGGATGCTTTGTTTGCATGGTGGTCTTACTACCAGAGTTAACTTCCTTCTGACAAATTTAGAATCTAAACTGGACAGATCTCATGACAATTTTTTAAATTATTCTGTTTGATTTGTGTTCCTAGGCTAATCCCCTCAAAGATGGATGGTAAGTAGCCACATGAAAAATAATCCATTTCTAAAACATTTTGAAGAAACCCAAACAGGCATTCTCCATTCAGAATTAAATTTTCATACACTGCTTAATGGAATTAAGAGCGAGCTCATTAGGAAAGATCTAACAACCCAAAGTTTTTGTGTATAAAAGGGACCTAGGGTCACTCGGCTTCTGTAGCAGCTCCTGGAGGCAGTCAATGCTCAAACAATGGCTTTAAACCTCCCCTCACTCATACAGAAGATTGACAATGTTTAGGTCACCCCAATGTAGTGACTCAGTATCTTTAATGGACTTAGATCACCAAATGGCTGTGACATGCTGAAAGGACAGCAGAGTAATCTTTTCATTCTTTGTTGACAGGAATAATACAAAGTAAGAAAGCACTGGGGGATTGGGGGGGTGCGCGTTGGGGAACAAAGTATGCGTTTAAATTTGAAATACCCCTTTAATAACAAGTAATCTATATATTTAATTAAATAAAAATTCACATGTGCATGAAGATGTATGTACTAAGTTTTATTCTTTTACTGAAGCATTTTTTTTGCAATAGCATACAACTATGAATAGCTATGTGCCCTATCAACTATGGAATAACTCTCCTATGGAATACTTTGCAGCAGTTAAGAAGGATGACCTGTAGAGATCTCCAAGATATATCAATGGGAAAAAACAGGATGCCTTACAATACACATGTACCTTTTATGTCAGGGGTCCCCAGGCCCCAGTACCAGTCTGTGGCCTGCTAGGAACCTGGCCACGAGGGAAGTTCACCTGAGCTTCACACCTCCTGTCCCCCCCCACCTACCCCGCCTCACGGAAAATCTGGTTTTATGTAATATGAAAACTAGGTATTTTTCTGTATGTAAAAGTGCAGCAAATGTACAAAATTCACATTTATCTTTCAGAGGGGTCTAGAGTTCATAGATTGTTTTTTTAACAAAAAAAATCAAACAAAAATATCAATACACTGGCAGAGTTAAGATAAAAATTAAATAGGTTGACGTGCATAGGTTCTTTTGGATTGGTGTTTCAGGGCTCTTAGGGTATAGTCCCAGCAGCATTATTGATGGGTCAAAAGGCAGTTCCATTTTTAGTTTTCTGAGGAAATTCCATACTGTTTTCCACAGTGGTTGTACCAGCCTGCAATCCCACCAACAGTGCACTAAGGTTCCCTTTTCTCCACAACCTCTCCAACACTTGTTTGTTGATTTCAGGTGAGGTGGTATCTGATTGTGGTTTTAATTTGCATCACTCTGATGGTTAGTGATGCTGAGCATCTTTTCATGTGTCTCTGGGCCCTCTGTATGTCCTCCTTGGAAAAGTGTCTGTTCAAGTCTTTTGTCCATTTTTTAACTGGGTTTTTTTGTCTTCCTGGAGTACAGTCGTGTGAGTTCTTTACAATTTACAATAGCCAAGTGCTAGAAGCAACCTAAGTGCCATCAGCAAATGAAACGATCAAAAAACTATGGTACATTTACACAAGGGAATTCTATACAGCCGAGAGAAAGGAGGAGATTATACCCTTTGCGACAGCATGGATGGAACTGGAAAGCATTATGCTAAGTGAAATAAGCCAGGTGGTGAGGGACAAATACCATATGATCTCACCTTTAACTGAAACATAATCAACAAAAGAAAAAAGCAAACAAAATATAACCAGAGTCATTGAAAGTAAGAACAAGTCTAACAACAGCCAGAAAAGAGGGGGGAGGGGACAGTGGAGAGAAGGGTTTTCAGGAACTATTAAAAAGGACACATGGACAAAAGCAAGGGGGAGGGTGGAAGCAAGGGAGGGAAGTGGGTTTGGAGGGTGGGGAGGGATGGAGAGAAAATACAGACAACTGTAATTGAACAACAATAAAATAATTTAAATTTTAAAAAAAGAAATTAAAAAAAAATAGGTTGAGTTAATGTAGTTTTTACACTTATTCTCCAAAGCAAAGAATTTAGGGTCTGCCTTCCCTGATAGCTTTTGTCCAATTATCGGTAAACAAAACAGATTAGGGCCTTGATTTAGACTGAAGATGGAGCTCATCTCAATGGGCCAGGCCCCAGCTGCATCCTATGCATTCCCCCAGGTTTTATTTTTTAAGTTTGTTTGCTTTTTTTTTTTTACTGAAAAGGTAGTCCCCAATTCTGAAAGATCTCTGTAAACAACAGTACCCAAAACATTTCAGAATGTCAATAGATTATAAGCATTTAACCTTGTCTGCGTGAGCAGTAGGTACCACATCCGCACTTTCAACCAGCCATCCCTCTTCAGACTTTGGGTGGGGAGACCACTGGGGAACTCACTCTTCAGCCTAACTGTCCCTTAGGGCACATACAAACAATATGAAACAAAAAGCAGAGTGAGTGATGCAACATCTTGGGAAGTGGGAATATACTTGTGTGTTGCTACAATCTTGCCAGTACTTAGGGAAAGGTCAAAAGAAAGGTAGGGAGAGAAGGGCAGGAAAAGTGGGACACAAATGTCCCAACCAGCACCTCAAACATGAGAGGCACCACAATGGCTCTGCTCCACCACCATCCTCACCAGGAATGGCAAATATGGGCTACCACCATTCCTTATTTCGGCGCACCTAGTCCCACGATACGCAGTAATACAAATGCGGCAGCCTAAGATGACATCTGTTCCTGGCCCTGGTGAAAGAAGAAAAAATACGAACCAGCAGCCACCTTCCATAACCCTAAATTTACTCAACATGAACAACTCCTCTTTGTTCAATGGTTGTGCTTCTCCTCCTTCTTTGGTGACAAAACACCTTTTCTTTTATGTTTCAATATTGACGGTAAATCATATCCCTTTTTTCTTTAAAAATCTTTATTGGACAACCTTACTGGCAGTTAGTTTTCATCAGTCCTCCCATTTTATTTTAAACTGATCCAAAAAATCCAAAGCTAGAAAGTAAGTGACATCCATCCTTGAAATAAAGAAAAGGGACAATAAAGAAAGAATCAGAATCTATCTGCCCTCTTTTCCAACCTCCAACTCCCCTCCCCCAGCAACCGGAACCCATCAGTCATGAGACTTCACTCCCCCGTTTCCAAGTGTTTTTTTCAGCAGCCTTATTTCTACCTGTTCTTCAGGCCCATCACAGGCACCCTCACCAACCCAACTCCAAGCCTCAGGTGCCAAACACAGCTTTTTTGTTGTTGTTGTTACCTCTGAGGCATGTGGTCATTTACAGGTGAGGAAGTAATATTAGGGCCTTGTGTCTGTCACCCAAAACCCTTCCTGTGTATCTTTTATCACCACCAGCTAAACTCACCACTGCCTAACACCTGTGCCCACACCCCCAGCAGGCTATCACTCTTGGCAGGACTGCCTGGCTTTATCATGATTAAGAGGTCTGCTCTGAGCAAGGACCAGAGAACAAAGCCTGTTTGCAGGATGCCAGAAAGCTGGGCTGCAAATGGGCAGGGAGCAGAAAACACCACTCCACAGGGGCCAGGGCAGTTGTTCTTCAAGAAGCAAGTGGGTGTTAATCCTACCTGAATAAATGCAGTTCATCTCAAAGAGTGAATCAATAATTCAGCAAGCAGGAAACAAACAGACTTTTGTTACCTCAGCATTGTTAGCTTTTTGTTTTTGTTTCTATCTAAAGGGCATCAGGTAGAGAATTATGACTTATTCACAGGAATTTTTCTTTAAGGCAACAGTCAGCAAGAGTTTTTCCATAGCACTTAGAAAACTGAATTTAACTAAGACCAGTGGCTGTGGGGTGGGAATGGATTTGGCCTCCTCCATGGGACACTTGGCAATAAAAACAAGAGAAATTTTTGGCTGAAACAACTGGAGGAATCTAGAGGATAGAGGCCAAGGATGCTGTTAAACTTCCTATAATGCACAAGACAGTCGTCACAAAATAATGATCTTGTCCAAATGTCAAACAGGGCCAAGGCCAAGTGACCCTGTACTGACTCAAAGTGTAACAAACCTCAATGGTGGGTACAGTTACTATACACTTCTTACAGGTAGACAAACTATGGCACAGAGAGGGTTAAGTAAGTGGCTCATGCAGATCTGAGACTCCAATGTGGTCTATAGCTGCCCACCTGCAGAACCTGCCCTCTTCACCATTATACACCACCTGACCTCTCACACAACCAATGTTTGCCCCCCCCCTCCAGCAGCTACTCACCAAGTCACATCCTGCCCCCTCACTATAAACCCTGGGAGGGCAGGGGTGGGTCCTGGTTGTTCCCTTCTCCAGCCTCACAGCACAGGGCTGCCTCGGAATGACAGTCCACAAAGACATTACTTAACAAGCGACCAACTGTGCAACCACCTCACTTTTGCTACTGGGTGACCATGGAGTGTCATTTTCGTTTTGACTGTGACCGTGTACACTGACATCCAGACAATAAACCTGATACAATAAAAGAATTCTCCTCCAAAATGCAGAGAAGCAAGTTTTTTCTTATTAGATTTAGAAATATACTTTATAATAAAGTATCCTGAACAAATGTGCATGAGCAAGCCCCTATGAAATTTGACACAAATCTGCATTTGATTTTCAAAGGAGAGAATCAGGCTTTGAATTGCCAAAAGGACTGAAACACCGTGAAAAGGTTAAGAACCCTTGGTGCATCCTACATACACGACCTTTTGTAAATGAACAAATTAAGGCATGAGAAAGAGGCTTCCTCAAGGTCACAGAACCAATCAGTGAACCCAGGAAATCACAGAGAACCCAGGAAAGATGATGTCAATTTCAACTGCGGAACATCTTAGAAACCTATTTCTCCTTCCTAAATTTGTATCACTCAACCTTTAGTACCAAGGCCTAATATTAAATAAAATAAAGCCAAAACAGAAAAAAATATCAGATTAAATGCCAGATTAAAAACTGTTACTCTCAATCGCAATCTTGTGAAATCTGACATTATTGTAACCGAAACTTCTTCACAAACTTTTAAGCAAGCATTAATGATAAGATGCATTTTTGTCAGTGTCCATTATCTATTTTACAAAGGCATCAGTCTGAGAAAGACTAAAATGATGGGCAGTTGAATGGTCTGGCACTTGTATAAGAAGACAAAACATGAGTTGCTAAGAAACAATTGTGATACTGTAACCTGTAATAAGAAATATGTGTTTGGTCTTTGTCCCAGTTCCTGACACTGAACTCCTAAACCAGAAAAACATCTTTTGTTATTCACAACATGCCCCTTTCAACTACACCTGAGTTGATGTTAATGAGGTGACTTTTGAAAAACCTCAATAAAAACCCCAGAAGTATTATGGGGTTCAGAGAGCTTTCGGATTGCTGAACCATGACATCCGCCCCAAAGCTCCACAGGGACAGAAGCCCCTGCTTTCAAGGCCCAGCCCTCACCTATGTATCTTCATCTGGCTGTTGACTTATAACCTTAAGAGATCCTTTGTAATAAACGAGTAATCTAGTAATAAAGTGGTTTTCCCAGAGTTCTGTGAGCCACTGAATGACTGAATCTGAGGAAGGGGTGTGGCCAAGTTGGAAAGAAGTCCTGGGTAAACCTGGGGGCCTACCTGCAACTGTCATCAAGTATGTATGTGTGTATGGGGGCGGAGAGGGAAGAATGAGAATTAGGAGTTTAGGAGTTAAGTCTTGGGGGACTGAGCCCCTAACCTACAGGATCTGAGTTAAACTGTCGGGCACCCAGTCAGTGTGTGCCCCGCACCGAAGAACTGCATGTGTGGAAAAACCCCCACATCTAGGGTCTGAGTGTTGTAAGAAGGTGGTAATAGGTGGGATGAGATGAAGAAATTCAGTTTTATCTTTCTACAAGTCAAAGTGCCAGCCCACTAAACTTTCACAACAACCTAACTTCATCACCTGAGATTGTTAAACTACAGGCATCCACAAAGGGTAGTGCTGAAGCACCAAGGCATGAGTAGTATTACCATGGAGCCGAGAAGCCATGTCAGAGGAACTGCCCCGCACACCTAGTCTTCTCCATCCTCCTTCCTGGACCAAAGCACCAACATTCCAAGGAGTCAGTAAGAATGCGAATATTCTCTTTGAAAAAATGATGAAAACCAGACTTTGGGGATGACCATACCATTGCTAAACAATCCGTGAAGTACAAATGCAGCCCTGCCAGTCTCCAGCCAGTCTGTGAAGTACAGACCGAACCTTCCCTCATGCAGCACCAATGAACTCATTCGTCTTTATACAACTTACCTCATCTCCCCCTTTCCCCGCAAAAACGCGGAGTCCCTCTGCTGCAGGGAGCATCACCATTTGGGCTTCCAAAAGAATCTGTAGTCCCTGAATTACAATTACTTTGATCCAAAATAAATGCTCTTTGTTTATTGCCTCCTAGATTTTTATTTTTATTTTTTTTTTTTTTTTTTTGCTTAACAGATAAAGGACCAAGGTTCATATCCAAGCTCTGCACCCACCTTCTGGTGCCTTTATGGTAGGGACCCAGGGGAACTGCTTACAGATGTGCACCAACAGGCAAAGCAGGAGAATGTTCTGAATAGTTCATTCCGAAATACCTAAAAGCCTAAAGCTAAAAAGAACCCTAAGGTCAACCAAAATGAAAGAGAGTCAACTGTGGTTACATTTCCTATAATCAATGAAAACTAAAGAACAAGTACCACACACAACATGAGTGAATCTCACAGACACATCAGACACAAAAGAACATATAACTGTCTGGTTCCACTTATTTGAAGTTCTAAAACAAGCAACAGTAACTGTTGTGAGTGAAACCACAATGGTGGTGGTCATCTAGCTGGGAGTGGCTGAGGCTGGAAGCGGTCTATGTCTTGATCTGGAAGGGGATCACTCAGATGAAAACAGTGCACACCTATGTAAATGCATCCAATCACACTTAAGATCTGTGTATATATATTAAATATTACAATGAATATTTATATATTATACATTTATAAATCTATACATTTACATAGATACATTATAAATTAATACATTTATAAATGTATAATACATTGTATATCTGTTTAATATTTTAGTATAATAAATATTGATTGCAGTGAAACCACGTTAATTTATGTGTAAACTAATATATGTATTTATTTATGTTATAATTCAATTACCAAAAATTTTCCATTGTTTTTTAAATAAATTAAAAAACTGCAACTTTACCACTTATTAGCTGAAGTAATTAAAACCAGATATTTAACTTCCTGGGCCTCAAATTCCTCTTCTCTAAAATGAAGATAAAATAACCTTTATTCTCATCAAGTTATAATAAAATAATAAATAAGGTAAGTATGGATGAAATCTTAGCATCATTCTTCAAAACACATAGTCTATTATTTCTGTCATTATCATTATGATAATAACAATTCTTAAAGATGTGTCTGCACTTATTTTTCTTCATATATTATAGAGCTAAGACCTAGATACTGAATGTAGGCTTGTTTTTTTTTAACCCACAACTTTTAGCTCACAAAAGCCCCACAAATATAGAAAAATATTGTTACAGGGGTAGACAAAAGTAAGTTACAATGGTGAGTATATGAAACAGTTTATTCTTGTATTATTATTTATTATTGTATTATTTTTCCACACAAACAACATAAACCTACTTTTGCCCAGCCCATGTGATAATAACATGCAACTAGAGGTGCAATACAAATTAGAAAATGTGACCAGGGCTTCCTCAAACTCAGACCTATCAGAGATATGAAAATGAAACAGCACTTGGCCCGTTGCAACCTGCATCCCGCACACCGCATCCAAGGTGCTACTGAGGAGTTGCCAGAGACCTTGTTAGCAGTGGAGGCAAATGTGAGAAGGATCACACTGCTATTCTGCATGTTCTGACAAGACCAGAAGGAAGGAGTCTCCAAAGAATCAGAGAGCCCAGCAGGCAGCCTGATTAATCACTGGAGGAAAAAGCCCACATGGTGTGATGGTACAGTGCTCCGTGAACACACAGGAAGAAATATGCAGCCGGCAGGACACAGGACAGAGGGTCAAGCAAGAGGATGGGGGCGGGGCGGAAACAACTACTAAATCTCCCACTATATATGTCTTCAGAAAGTCTGGAGCTGTACCTCCCAGACTGTTTTCACTTGGCTGCTAATGCTGGGGCTCCTTACATGGCAGAGCCTTTTGACCTGGATGGAGACAAAGCTTACAGCGGAGGCTTTAATGACAGAGACACACATTTATTTCTGTCGGAGTTGTTAGGATGTTTTACATGTGTTTCCTGTATAGTACAGACACATGCAATTCCAGCTTCTCAGAGGCAACAGGGTAGACATAATCATGGGGAGTATACACAGAGTACAAGTGACACAGCTGAACGTGAGTCTGAGAAAGATGGGGTTACTGATCCTTCTTATAGTCAAAACCCAAAATGTGAACATTCTGGAACAAGGTGAGACCAATTCATTGCCAGTTTTGAGGCAGGAGATCGTCAGGAAGGAGGAAACTCTGGAGGTGCCTCAGGGCTAAGAAAAAGGACATGAATACAGGACAGAGACCCTGTTCTAAGACCAGTTGTTCCCGCTTTCTGGAAAAGTGCTGAATCACGATGAGTCATGACTGCGCCTGCACAGAAGATGCTACCTGACCCCTGCTTCACTATAATAGCATTATAGTAAGTTAACATTGTGCAACTCCCTTCTCCAGTGGCCAATCAGGGAAAATTATGGGAGACCACATGTGCGGTAGCTTTAAAGTAATACAAATATTTGTACATGCGTAATAAAAGCCCGCCAAAACTAGCCAGGAGATATCCGCCCAGTAAGAACAAAATCCCTCCAGCCCCTGAGGTCAATCTCTGCTGGGAGCTAGCCTGCTCCCTCGTCTGTGGAGTGTACTATCGCTTAATAAATCTGCTCTCTCTCTTTCTGCTATAAACTGTGTGTTAGGTTCAATTCTTTGTCCACGATTGTCAAGAACCTGGTTACCTGTGCCCACCTGTGACAATTTGTTTGTTTGGGGTTTTGTTCTGGGGGCATTTGGGGAGGAGAAGACCTAAAGTTCAACCTCCGAAGGCAGTCAAGTTCACTTCACCATCTTCCCAATACACAGTTACATCCTCACCACAGTTACCACTGCTATTAAGAGGTAAATTAAACAGAAATATGTTATAATAGGTAATAAAAGCAAGCAACCAGGGAATTCATTGAGCCCAATTTAGTGATAAATTCCCCTTAAAGTTATGCTAAATATAAAGAAAAGGCAATTACGTACAAGCTCTTAGCACTATGCTGAATTACTTTAACTTTCATTTCTACCTAGCCTGGACCACAAGAAATCTTGCTGTTGAACATTCTCAGCTTATTTGCAGTTTTATCTCCCAATCTATTTACTCACAGGCATCTATGAACAAAACAGATCTGGATAAAGTTATTTTGCCTTTTTTTATGAACAAAATCTCACACCTATGGATTTTTATTAGGATCTCACAGTATGGTTTTAGCAATGTGTGACTCAATTTTTTCCTTGGTTGAAAAGTCAAGTCTTAGAAGCATATGGAAATCCTTGGGGGGTAGAGAGTGCACAAAATAATAAAGGCACATTGGGTATGAAAACTCCTGAGATAGCTAGAGTCACTCATTCACTGAATTAGGATCAATTCCAAGATGACCACGGAGACGATCTCCCCACAAAGAATGCAGAGTTCAAGGGCCCTCAACAATAAAGTATGAAACATTTGTTCTTGAAAACCCTGAAAAGTTATTTCAAAAGCAGCCATGCTAAGGTTGAGTTTCCTTTTATATTTAACCTTATTTTCTTGGAGCTTTTCAAGTGTTTCCGTTTTATGCAAATCATTCTCTAAGGCTTCTTTGTCATCAGAGGCATTTTCCAGTTCTGAAGCTCCCTTCCTTTGTTCCCCTGTCCTCCAATGAATTCAGACTATCTCCTGGCTTTTGTTTCTCAATGGTAGTAGAACACTATTGTGATGCAGTGGCAGACAATTTCAACTAAGGCGACAATCATTTCAGAAAATAAAGCAAACCCGTTTTTCATAAACTCCTGCCACATAACTAAATACACCTTCTGCAGCAGGGAAAAGGACAAACATGCTCAGAATAAGATGACAAAGAGCTCTCTCTCCGCCTTAAGCGCTCGCTGTCTTCTTAGAAACCTCTGTGCTGAGAAGCAAATGCAGGAAGAAGCTAATGCACCGGCTGAAGAGCAAAAGAAGAAAGATGAGGCAGAGGTGTAAGTAAAGCGCTAGCTTCTGCACCTTCAAAAGCCATGGGCCAAAGAAATAAAGGAAGCCAGAGGCCAGTGTCACTGGTACAAATTGTTGGACAGCACGCCTGCTATTTAGGACTTCTCAATGGATCTAGAACATACATGTCATCTAAGCACTGCAACCCCCTTTTGAGAGACCCACCCTGCTCTTATAAAAACAGTTCCATTTGGTCCTTTGCCCTGGACCTGTGACTTTCTGGACTGGTTCTGTTTGCAGCTGCGGCTGAATGTAATGTGTATAGAAATCATCTCTTCCTAGCTGAAGGGGACCGGGGGAAAGATGACAAAGAAACTTGGATATGCTAAGTAAAAGCAGCTGGCATAAGGTAATGCCTAACCTAATTTCCCTTAACAATGTCCGTAAGAGCAGTGATTCTCAAGTGTAGTCCAGAGACTCCTGGAACCCCACGATTTTTCAGGAGACAGAGTGATAGTTTCCCACAGACTTACATGACTTGGAACATCACCAACAGATCAAATGCAAGAGCAGTTACGAAAACTCAGCTGTTTTCTGTTGAAACTGACAGTAAATAGATTCGCAAAATTGGTAAACCAAGACCACTCTTCTCACTAACATTTCTTGTTTTGAAAAAAAAGCTACTTTTCATTAAAGTGTAATGTTAGCATGCTATGGTTTTATTAGTGCTATTTTTGAATAACTAATAGTTTTTTAATATCTCAGTTTGAAATTTCAGTGCAGTAATTATCAATAGATATAATCCTCATAAGCAGACCTCATAACCCTGCTCATGGGCAGGGGGGTCCCATCGTTTTTAAGAGTGTAAAGGAGACCTACAATTAAAAGGTTTTAGAACACTACTATATAAAAGATCAGCAGATGACATCCTATGCGCTAAATCCAACCTGCCTGCTTTTGTGAGCAAGGTTTTATTGGCATCCAGCTGCAGTTGTTTGCAATTGTGTATGAGCCAATTCCAGCTTTTATAAATGGTTGTCATATTCATAAAATTTTGCTAGGACAAAGTCACGCCCATTTTTTTACATATCATTGTATTGCTACCCAAGGGCAGAGTTCAGTAAGTTGTGACAAAGACAGCATGACCTGACCAAAATATTCACTATTTGCTTTTTACAGAAAAAAAAGGATAAAAATGATGATGATCAGTCTTAAGTGACCATCTGCCATGAGCCAGACACTGTACCTACCATGAGTACTTTACTTGGATTAAATCAATCTTTTCAGCAATTCCATGAGAGTGACCCTATGGCCATCTCCATTAGAGAAGAAAAATTCCTCTATAACTGTAGAAGAAATGTAGAAGAAAAATTTTAAGCTCAAAGCTAAAGGGACTTTCCATTCACAGGGCTGTATCAGGCAGCACTCAAACCCACGTCTAACTCCAGGATCAACCATTACCTGATTGAAGCATGAAAAATAAGTAGGCTAACTTTTCCAAAGACCTACAGGAAAACACTCAAAATCATCATGGAAGCCTGCCCTATACTGGCAAAGCCAGAAAAAGCACTTCTCCATTGAAGAAGGCACAGAACTCCAGTGAGTTCCACCACAGACAAGTCATCAGGTTAGTTTCCTCCCCATCAGAGCACCTGCCCCACCACAGTGGTGAGCTAGTATAGACACGCAAGTGGCTCCATGCGGCCTGTCAGTGAGAAAGCCTTATACAACCCAAAATAAGTTTGTATTAGTCATGAGCACGTGCCCTCTTATATATCAGTTACACCTCAATAAAGTTGTAAAAAAAAAAAAAATAAGTAATAATAATGTGACCCCTTTTATCCTTCCTGATCTCAGAGGTAGGACTTTACATTGTCATCGAGTATGTTGTTTGTCCTAGACTTTTCATAGGTACTATTTATCAAGTAAACAAAATTATCTTCTACTGTGAAAAGAAGAAAAAAGAAAAGAAAAAAGAGAAGAGAGCATGTGGTTACAATTCTTTAAATGGCCATGCACTTAAGATGTCAATCTTTACAGTAAAAACCAAAAATACCAAGCATGACCACATAAGGGGGAATTATGGGTACAACATAGTGAGAAGAATATAATGATGAGGTTGATTCTTAAGGCAACACTGTCAAAAATCTTAGTTTTAAGAACCTGTAGCTACAGGATAACTATAATAGCATAATCAATAAAATATATTTTTTTAAAAAGAACCTGAAGTTATATTCTAATTAGCTCAACGCCATATGAACAGTGCCATTGATTGTTCTCAAAAACATTTCCTTAAATCCCTAACTCACGCTATCCCCCTTTCCAAAGTACATATTCATTCACTCATTCTCTCTAATATTTTTGAACTAGGGGTATTTACTTAGAAATCAATGTATATTTAATAGTGTTTATCTCAAAACTGACTGACTCTGAATATCATATGATTAATACTATCTTTGATTACAATTATTGTACTAGGAAAAGGCACTTTCTCAGGTACACAACCACAACATAAGACCCTAATGACAATGCAGGAATTCTTATTTTTAAATTTAGAAAAAAATGGAGACTACATAAATAAAAATCAAGTGTGTATAGTGAAAAGTAGCCCACTGCCCATGAGTTACCTCTGGCAATAGTTCTTCTACACCCTTCCAAAGACTCGGTGTGTGTGTACACACCTTTGTGAATGAATGAGTGAGAGAACAAGAATGTTCTCTCTCACCCCTCATTGGCTTAAAAGTCTTAAATACAACACCATACAAATTCTGCTTGTGGC
The DNA here is from genome assembly GCA_028533065.1 of Trachops cirrhosus. Lineage (NCBI taxonomy): Eukaryota > Metazoa > Chordata > Mammalia > Chiroptera > Phyllostomidae > Trachops > Trachops cirrhosus. Next base: position 49,406,000 of record CM052544.1, on the reverse strand, counting down.
CTGTTTCCACACAGTACCTGGATCAGAAATCACTCTAAGCCAACATCTACATAACCACTTCCTGTACATGGCTATGAAGTAAGCCATCATACAAATGTGTCACAAGACTTTATTATAAATATTTCATTTGTTTCAAAGTTCATGCTATCCCACTATCATGTACAATGTACACTGAGTACACATGTTCAAGTTTCTCCACAGGACAGACTCTCCTAAGTGGGAACCTGGGAGTCCCAGGTATGCAAATTTACTTCCTAGGGAAACTTACAAATTACCTTCCAAAGATTTTTGAATAAAATACATAATGGTACGGTTGTACGCTAGTAGTTAGAGATAGAGCACTTTTATCTGTACCCTTACTGATATGATGTTTTATCAAATATGTTGATCTTTACCAATACATGTAAGATATATAATGTTATATCACTATGGTTTTAATATGTAGGGGACTCTCTAAAACCTATTCCTATAATGGCTCCTTCCTGGCTATCATCTTTTTTTTAATACTAAATAATACTAAAGAACAGGCAATAGAAAAAATCATGTTAAACAGGTCTTGCTTTTTTATTAACCAACTCATATGGAATATTTACTACATTATAAAGAAATCCTGGGAACACTGGGTATCTTGGGTTTCTTAACCCACTGGTGATTTTTTGACAGAGAGAGAGGGAGGGAGAAAGTAGATGAATGGATAAAATAGCTATGGTACATTTACACAATAAAAATACAACTCAGCCTTAAAAAAAAAAATCTTACATTTTGCATCAGCTTGGATGGACCTGGAAAACATTATGCTGAGTGAAATAAGCCAGTCAGGGAAAGACAAATACCATAGGATTTCACTCATATGTGGAATCTAATGAACAAACTGAACAAGCAAAATAGATAAAGACTCATAGAGAGCAGGCTAACAGCTCTGAGGTAGGATGGGGACTGTGACTGGAGGGATAAAGCAAAAAAGGAAAAAAAAGAGAAACAACTCATGGACAAAAACAACCATGTGGTGACTGTGGGCAGCAGGACGGCAGGGTAGGTAGAGGTAGAAGAGAACATAGAGGGGATAAATGTTGATGGAATGAATGAATAAGTAAGTAAATAAGTAGATTAAGAGGAAAAAAGATGAGGAAGAGTGAAGTCAGAGAAAGCGGGGCTATAATAAATGAACTCTAGGTAAATGTGTGTAGGCAGGGTATAGGTATGGAGGTAACTACAAAACAGATCATTAAATTGATTATTGGCTTAAAAATTTCCTATCCTCTTATGGCTTCATTTTGTTCTCTCCAGCCTTCAACATGTTCTAAATAGTGTTCATATTAATTATTAAAAGAAATATTTATGTGATTAGGCTGACTTAGAAGTTATAATGATATGGTTGAACAGTAAGGTAAGATTCAACTCTAGTAAAAAGGAGGAAAAAAATTCCTCATTCCTTTTAAATAACGAATTTTGAAATGGGGAGAGAGAGAGACTGTAAATAAACAGTCTACCACAGGGGTGTCAAACTCATCTTCATGGGGAGCCACATCAGCCTTGAGGTTGCCTTCAGAGAGCTAAAATAATTTTAGGACTGTATAAATGTAACTACTCCTTAACTGTCAAGGAGTTGAAATTACATTCGGCCCTTTGAAGGCAACTGCAAGGCTGACGTGGCCCCCAGTGAAAATGAGTTTGACACCCCTGGTCTACCATCTCATGTTAATGTAAATGTTAGAGTAAGGGCTATAGAAAACACCTACCTAGCAATCTGCTTTTACTTTCATTTAAGCTTTCTTGGGATATAGTTGACACATAAGATTATAAGATGTTTAAAGTTTACATCATGGTGATTTATAATAGGATTTCTCCCCCTACCTACGCAACTAACACCCCATTGCCTCACATATTTATCTCTCTCTCTTTTTCTTTTTTGGCAAGAACATATTTAATTCTACCATTTTAGAAAAGTTCAATTACACCATACAGTGTTATCAGATATAGCCACCACATTTTACATTAGATTCTCACACCTTACTCATCTTAAAGCTGAAAGTTTGTACCTTTTCACCAACTTCTTCCTACATACTACCTGCAAACTTCATGCCTTTTAAAAACTCTCAAGATCCTTCATGAATGGGCCTTTTGCCTACTTTATTCTACTTTCATGTCGCTTACATCCTCAGACACTCCCTAAAGAACTAATTGGCATTTTTATGCCCACATGTCTTAATACATGCTCTTCCCTCTACCTCTCTGAAATGCCCCTGGCTGACTCCAAACAAAGTTTTACATTTCTCACCTCCTCTCCACACAGGAGCCCAAACAAAGTCAGAATTCCTTGCATTTGCTTCTCCTTCCCTATCCGCCAACACAAATACCTTTTAATATCTTTATTCTGTAGCAGATTACACCTTTGTCACTTTTCCTAGAGTATTTGCACGTAGGGTTCAAGAGCAAGGACTCAACTTCTTTCAGGGCCCTTTAGCACTAAGTGCTACCACCTAATGGGCAGAAACTGCCTGCTGAATCTACTGGATCCTGGCTGACAGACAACAAAGTACTCAACTATAATACCTTACCTGGGCACTTAACCGAAGTGTTCAGAGTATATTAATAAAGTTTAAAGACATCTCATGGGTAATAGGTAGAAGCATCTGAATATTCTTTACATAAAATACATTATTTCCCATCAGAAAACCTAGTAGAAACATAAAAATCATTTATTCTAACAAGTTTTGGACAGGTGTTAAATTCAAAATTTCCCAAATATTAACCATTTATAAATCTTGCTAAATACTTGGATGTTAATATTATGCCTACCTCTCCATAAAACTGAGTTGTCTGATGTAATAAATGGGTAAATTGCATTTTTAATATCTTCCATTGTTAATCTTTTTTTCATTTTTATTCCAAGGAATAGCAACCAATTAATAAAAATTCTTGGTCTCACATCATATCCAATTGCTATAAAAACACCTGTTAATAAAAGGGCTGGGAAGATATTGAATAAATTGTGTAGTATACTAAAAAGTTTTCTATGTGCTTTCATAGAAGGAGCTAACTTCTGCCATGAATTTTTCACTTCTGATCATTTCCACTGTATCAGCCCAAACGTAGTATCAGCAGGTAAAAGCTATGAAATCTGCACCACAAACTGTAGTTAGATTATGGTCATCACTTAATACTCACATCAACTGTATGTAATCCAGTAATTTTGTCATCCAGATTTATAGGTGAATGCTCCCAGCTGTAAGCTTAATACAAGGATGGATTGCTACCAAGTGGTACAATGGAGACTTGAACACTGAGCTGTTCAACTCCATGGGGCAGGCTTTTTATCATGATGTACATCTCTACTCTGTGTGCCTTATAAATTGCAATGTTCATGTTTTAAATTTCAAAAAATGTCATTTGCAACATACATGCAACACAAAACTCTTCATCAAATCATTAACTAGCACCACACACACGAAAGGCATCTGAATCCTTAGAGAGGGGAGGGCACATGGTAGTAGAGGAAAATTCATCATTTATCATATCTCACTCAGTTTAGCACTGGAATGTATAAAAAGAAGTAAATACAGTCTGAAATGCTCATTCTTCATTCTACTTACTTTATATACTCTGCATAACCTAAACTGTATTTATCTTCCACCTGTATATAATAACATCGCCTGCTTATGCCCCCATCAATAAATTCTTTGTGAGCCAGGGTTCAAACATATGACTTCTTAATGTGGTTCAAACATATGACCTCTTTACTCTACCACCATACCTATAAGCCCTTGCAAAAGCCCCATCTGCCTTCCCTGGTATTAAAATTTACTAATTTTAAAATACTAATTGGCATTAAAATACTTGATGCTATACATCTATTCTTGATGGGAATCCCTATGGGTACCTCAGGCAAAGTACTGTTTGCACTGGCCTTACTGGGATATTTTCCAGAATCTGTATGTCCATTATATTAAATAAACATATTCTCGTACAAGATCAGGACAAGCTGTAGGTTCAAACAAAACACAATGGTCACCCTTTGTCCCCTTCTTCCCAGTACTACTCCATGCCCCTAAGGGAATCTAGTTTCATTTATAGCTTTTAGTCACTTTTTCTAAGTGAATGCATGTACGTTCACAAAGACACACATATGTGATAGGCTGGTCCTTCAACTCCTTTACAAAACACGCACATTCCATATTGTTCTGCAACTTGCTTTCATCACCCAACAATATAGTAAACATTTTTCTATGTCGGTATACACAGACTTAGGTCATGTGAGGGGGACAAATGTCCCACATTTTTGCTGTGCCATATTTTATTTAAGCACTCCTCTATTGACAGATAATGTAATTTTATTTTGCCTATTTAAAAACACAGCAATTCTCTCTCTCAAAAAAAAAACCAATCATTCCCTAAGTAGTTTCATCTGAAAGATGTAAAGATACTCTAACGTACCTTTCAAGGAAGACAGCTCTGAGATCTAAAACTGCATGGCACCACATCTATCATTCATTCTATTAATGTTCTTCGCTTTGGGGGTGAGGGGAACTCTACAGCAAAAGCCTGACACAGACTCAAAAGCCAACAGAGGACTGCTGTTATTCCAAGAGATTTGTTTTTGGTCAAATAGTTAGAAGGGCATTTTAAAGAACAGGAGTCAGCTACCAGAAACCATCTGAATGAAAGGTTTTCTCTTAGGATGTGGAATCTGTACATGGCATAGTGCTGGCCATAATACGCAATGACAGAAAGAAGGATGAATTTACCCTCTCACAGATTTTCAGGGTAAAAACACACTGAGCGTTTTAGAGTCCCAGACTTTCCCTGATTTTGTGAGTGTTTGTTCAACCTGTCTTCAACTTTGGCGTATTCCCTCCACTCTGTATATATTATATGTCAAAGAGATGGGAAACAAGGCAGACAGGAACCTGAAACACGTGTTGTAAATAACACGTCCCCATCAAGCATGGGGACAATTAAGCATTTGCCTTTTATCCCAGAGAGAATCAGTTAATGAGTTAGCCTGAAACAAACACTCAGAAAGGATCTGACTCTCCTACCCCTTAGTGGGTCACACTCTCCCTTCTGGGTTAGTGGCCTTAAAGAACCAAGAAGCCCCTGCCCCTCCAAGAAGTGAGAGCAACCACCGGGATTCACCATGTCTGCGTTCCAAGCCATCTGCTCCGTACAATGAGAATGGGTCAGGCTGTCACAACAAGTCAGGTCCACTGTCTGGTTGGGGTTAATGCCAGAACAAAATCTGGCAAAGCTCTCCCCCTCAGTGAACCCACAGATGAAACTGGATTGTGCCCAGAGGAAGGGGGAAAAATGAAAGCAGAACAACGGTATGGAAAGAACAATGACTCTTGCTAAAAGGTTTGCCCCCTTGACTGACTGGGGGTCCTTCCTCTGATAGAAGGAACGCCCAAAATTCATTGAGAGGAACATTGTTTCTGACACTACTAAAGCTTTGGAGATGGACAATTTTCAGAACACAAGCTGAAATTCCCAAAACACTTTCAGCGTAAAATAAATCAAAACTTGTTGAATTCTCAATTTCTCTGACCAACTAATTTCAGTGATGGAATAAGCACACTCTTACTTCTAATTTGTCATCATCATGATCAACATACCAGTTTACTGGCCTCCATTTCTTGAGAAAATTATTCACTATCAATAAAATGTAAGACTAGAAGCAGATCTAATGCAAATCAATGCCTGCAATTCACATTTGCCACTGTCACATCAGCTTTGGCTCCTACATTTCCAAGGCCACCCCAGTTCTCAGCATCCTGTAACAGAGACTAAGTCTTCCCAGCTGGGCAGTCTCGTTTCTTCTCACTCTGTCTCACTGGATTCCAGCTGCCCTAGATGGAGATGACTGCCTATCTACTTATCTGAGATGCTCCCCTGAGGCCCCTTCCAGAGTGCATTTCATATATGCCATGCAGTCTACATTTAGGTCAGACCACCATAAACATCCATCTAGACTTGTTGAAATTCCTAGCGTTTCTGGACTCTGGTCAAGATGGCAGCATAGGTAAACAGGGCTCACCTCCTCACAAAACCACATCAAAATTACAACAAAAATATAGAACAATCTTCACTCAGAATGGTCAGAAATCAAGATGAATAGAAGAAGTCTGACAACTATGAAATTAAAAAAACTCACATCCATTCAGACTGGGAGGAGAGGCAGAGACAGGAAACACACTGCTTCCACATCCACGTGTGAAGAAATCTTCAGGAGGGTTATCCTGAGAGTAAGGAGTCCCAGCCCCACACCAGGAGCCCCAACCCAGGGTTCTAGTGTCAGTAAGGTAAGTACCCATAACTTCTGACTGCAAAAACCAGTGAGAATTGAGTTGGTGAAAGAAACTTCTGGAATCCCAAGGAGTTCCCCTTAAAAAATCTATACATGGACTTACTGAGACTCACTGCCTCTGAGGTCCAGCACTGGGACAGCAGTTTCAAAGGTACCAGTGGCATACAGGAGGAAACTGAAGTTTGATACCTGGCATCAAGGTGAGAGCAGGGGGACAGCTGTCCCCCATACAGAAAGGGGCAGCAGCCATTGGCCCTTTCATGAACCCTCTCAAAAGAGAGTCACAGACCTGGCAGGCTAGTGCCCTGTCTGAGACCCCATCAACCTGGCTAACACTCTTTGTCCTGCCCCGGAGATACCCAGAGACCCTATCCCACCGAACTTGCCTACCACCCAACTTACAGACCTACCCAAGATGCTTTTCCATATGAGTGGCTGGTGTTGGCAAATGCATCACAATTTCCTAAATCCTCTCAAAGAAGCAACAGCCAGCCTCAGTTAGCCCCCAGCCTGTGTACCTCTTACTGAGTGGCCCCAGGCCTGGCTCTCACAGCAACCAGCCTAGATTCACAGCTTGGATTCATCTGAAAATATCCAAGCCCAATGCAAGTAGCAGTCATCGCGGATTGCTTTATAGCTCAAGCAAGGTGGTCCTGGGCAAAACATAGGTGGGTAATGACTTCGGACTACATCACCCAGAGCTGGCGTAGCCAGTGAACAGCTACAGACCACATCGGAGTACCACCACCTTGCCCCCACACAGCTCATCCTCCATGGAGGGCGGAGGTTGGTGACCAGCGGTCACAGCTAGTCCTTGCTGCTGACTTGCCTGGGTAAATCCTTCCCATTGACTGGCCAAAAGCAATCAGGGTGCAGGCACAAAAAGAGGGTGTACTCAGCCTACATTAAGGGCACACCTCAAGTACTCACATTGGGTATTAGAGAAGGCTGTGCCACAGGACCCTATAGGACACCTACTACATTACAGAGTCATAACACCTCTACCTAACACATAGAAACAAACACATGCAGAGTACCAAAAAGAGTTGACAAATAAACTTGGATCAAATGAAGTAACAGAACAAAACTCCAGAAAAAGAACTAAACAAAATAGAGATAAGCAATTTGTTAGATGCAGAGTTCAAAACATTGGTTATAATGATGCTCAAAGAACTTAGTAAGGACATCAACAGCATAAAAAATTGTCAAAAACTAAGGATACACTATTTAAAATAAAGAACAACTTACAGGAAAACAACAGTAGAGCAGATGAAGCCAATATCAAATCAATGATTTGGAACATAAGTAAGCATAAACAACCAATTCTAACAAGAAAAAAAAGATTCTAGAAACTTCCAGCCAAGATGGAGGCATACGTAGATACACTTTGTCTCTTCACAATGGTCAAAAGAATAACAACAAGTTTAAAAACAAAAATATAAGCAAAACTGCCAGAAAATCAAACTGGATAGAAGTCTAACAACCACGAAATTAAAGAAGAAACAATCATCCAGACTGGTAGGAGGGACAGAGACCAACAGCCAAGGTGAGGAGGACTCCTGGCAAGGCAGTGGATAAAGGGCGGGGCTAGTCGACTGGGTGGTACAACATTTGGGTTCTGATAAACCAGAAGGAACAACTGGGGAGCAAGTCAGACCACACAACCCAGGGATCAAGCACAGGAAAAGCCTCAAAACCTCTGGCTCTAAAAAACCTGTGGGGGTTGGGGAGGCGGGCGGAGAAACTCCCAGACTCACAGGAGAGTTCTTTGAGAGACCCACAGGGTCCTGGAACATACACAAAACCACCCACCTGGGAACCAGCACCAGAAGGGCCCACTTTGCTTGTGGGTAGTG
>CM052544.1:49370679-49397340 GCA_028533065.1 Trachops cirrhosus | reverse complement strand
CCCAAAGAACTTGGACCCAAGGAATCACACACCGAGGCATATCATAATTACATTATCCAAGATGAAAGAGAAGTAGAAAATCTTAAAAGCAGCAAGAGAAAAGGATACAGTCACCTATCAAGGAGTTACCATAAGACTATCAACTGATTTCTGAAAAGAAACTTTGCAGGCAAGAAGGGGCTGGAAAGAAGTATTCAAAGTGATGAAAAGCAAGGACCTACAACCTAGATCACTCTACCCAGCAAAGCTATCATTTAGAATTTAAGGGCAGATAAAGTGCTTCCCAGATAAGGTCAAGTTCAAGGAGTTCACCATCACCAAGCCCTTATTGTATGAAATGTTAAAGGGACTTATCTAGGAAGAAGATAAAAAACTATGAACAGTAAAATCATAACAAACTCACAGCTATCAACAACTGAACCTAAAAAAACAAAAACAAAAACGAACTCAGCAAATAACGAGAACAGGAACAGATACACAGAAATAGAGATCGCATGGAGGGTTATCAGCAGGGGGTGGGAGGATGGGGAAAAAGGTACAGGGAATAAGAAGCATAAATGGTAGGAACAAAATAGACAGGGGAGAGGTTAAGAATGGTATGGGAATTAGAAAAGTCAAAGAACTTACACATATGACCCATTTACATGAACTAAGGTGTGGGAACGATGGTAGGAGGGAGGGCTACAGGACAGGTGGGAAAAAGGGGACAATAAAGGAGAGAAAGAAATAGGACAACTGTAATACATAATCAATAAAATATATTAAAAAAGAAAAAAAGAATTTATTGATCATGTTCACAGTTACCCAGACTCTAGAGTTGCCCTCAGCTGACAAATGGGAATCAGTAGCTGGCAATGGAAAAACAACACAAATATGAAAGAACATTCACGAACTATCTAATATCTATGTATACAAAAGATGTCTCCAGAAGACTCTAATGCAACTGTGTCATATGTTAAAACATATTAATGCACTAAGGCATCTGGCAACACAAATTATTTGGTAAATGCCATGGTCGGGTAGTTCAATTGTTTGGAGCATTGACCCATACACCAAAAAAAGTTGTAGGTCTGATTTTCCATCAGGGCACATACTTAGACTGCAGGTTCAATACCCAGTCAGGGTGGGCATGGGAGGCAAGTGATCCATGTGTCTCTCTCATATCAATGTCAATGTCTCTCTCTCTCTCTCTCTCTCCCCCTTGTCCCCTTCTTCTCTCTATAAAATCAATAAAAAGCATATCCTCAATTTAGGATTAAAAAAATTATTTGGTGGACTAAAATGTGTACGTGTGTGTGTATGTGTGTGTGTGTGTGAAAAACTGTAAGATCCATTTCAATTACAACTCACCATTCATAAAATATACTGATTTCACTTTAATAACTTTTCTAATTAAAGATTTCTGGTTCTCATCTCTTCAGTTATCATAAGATCTCTTGTTGAATCATTAAAAAGCTAAAAACTTAACTGACAAAGACCTAAAAAGATGACCAAACAAGTTTGCATACATTTGCAAAAATGGTCTAAAATACTGAAAGCAGAGGTATAATAGTGTCTTGGTTAAATTATGGCCGATGCTGCAATGGCACAAGATGGGACTCCTAAGGATGATTACATCGCTGTTGATCTGTAGACCTGAGAATATGTTTATAAGTAATTGACATATATAAAGTTTTAAAGAAAAATTTAAAATTTATGCAAAACCAACAGTATAGTGAATCGTCATGCACCCATTACCCAGCAGAAACTTTCCAAAATGTAAAACTAATTCTTGTCTCTGCTGAAACACTAGCCATAACGTCACCTCTCCCCTCGATAATTTGGAAGCCAATACCATACACCATATCAATCATGATACTCTATTAAATGGGAAACGAGATAATATAAAACTGCCTGTAAAGTATAATCCTGTTTATTTTTTTTAAATGCCAAAAGTATATACATATTAGAGAAAAGTCTATACACCCAGAAAGTAACTAGTAATGTCTGTGGGTGATGAGACTACAGGACTGCATTTTCAGCAGATGTGTCTTTAACCAACTTTATCTGCAATGAAAACAACCACACATTACTTATATTGTAAGTCTGCTAGGGGGTGGGGGAGGGTGAAGTGGGCAAAGGAGTTCAAATATGGTAATGAAAAAAACTAGACTTCAAGTGGTAAGTACACATGGAGTGTACAGATGTCAAACTATAAAGCTATACACCTGAAAACTGTATAATGTTATTAATCAATGTTATACCAATAGATTAATTTTTTGAAAGATTTTATTTATTTTTAGAGAGAGGGGAAGAGAAGGAGAGAAGCACCAATGTGTGGTTGCCTCTTGCATACCCCCAGTAGGGGCCCGCAACCCAGGCATGTGCCCTGGGTGGGAACTAAACTGGCAACCCTTTGGTTCACAGCCCACGCTCAATTCACTGAGCCACACCAGCCATGGCCCAATAAATTAATTTTTAAAAAAGGAAATAGCTTTTAGGGAAAATTCTTTTTCAAACGATAAACCCACCCTGTCCTTAAGAATATTTCAGTACTAAAAATGAAACAAGTCATTTTACTAATAATATTCAAATTTGTTCCTAAACCTTATTTTCCTATTTTCTATATTTTCCTAAACTTTATTATTCTAGAATAGCCCCCCAAAAAATGATCCAAGTCAACAATGTACAGGTGTAAAAGGGAAAAAATTATACACACACACGCACATACATACCTGCAAAGTAAAGTTTGTATAAAGAACATTGCTTGCTGTATATCATGTGCCAGTTTTACTAGAAAAGAAATAGTTATTTTAAAAATGTTAAGAGGTGATGCAAATTTGCAGGGTAACAGTGCTGAGTGACAGACATCTGTGGTAGGGTAATGCTAGGCTGTTTCTGGCTTTGTTGAATCAACAATTAGCACTGAATGTCTTCTGTTCTAATTTATTTTAACTTCTGCTTAATTAAATGCATAAAAAAACTAATGTGTTGGATTTGGGGATTTAAAATGACTTTCACCCAGCTGTTTTTAAATGCACTAGGAAATTTCTTGAATATAATTGTTCTTTTAGAAGCAAAAAAACGCAGACTGTAACCATGACATTCACACAGAGGGGAATTATCACCTAGTGACGCTGTCTGACAACTTATAAACACTAATTCCCAGCCCGAGTTTAAAGACATTTTAGAATTTCTCCAGCTACCTATAAGGTGATGTAAAAATTGCAAAAAGGAAAGGTCAAGATAAAATTATTTTAAATTCATTTCAACCAATTCAACAAAGAGGTGCTCAATAACATTTACTAGATCAAACAGAATCAAGCAAGCGCATCAATCCAAGTTTTTGAGAACTGAGGAATCTTCTTCTCCTACCTCCCACTTTAAAAAATATTTTGTGTTGATTTGAGAGAGAGAGGAAGGAAGAGAGGGAAAGAGGGAGAGAGAGCAATGCAGTGGGGGGTGCGGAAGCATCATTTGTTGTTGCACTTATTGATGTATTCATTGGTTTGTTCCTGTACGTGACCTGACCAGAGATCAAACCCACAACCTCGGCACAGGAGGACAAGGATCTAACCAACTAAGCTACCTGGCCACAGCCTACCTCCAATCTTTAAAAAAAAAAAAAAACAACAGGGTATTTATGGAGTTCCATTATGGCTTTAAATATGGTAGGAAATAGTAAAATCCAAAAACGAGAAAGGAGGAAAGTGCAGATCAATATCCAGATGTTTCTACTCAAGGTAATACATAAGTGTCTCTCTTATAGGTGCTCTGTAGGTTTTCCTCATTTACAACCAAGTTTCTTTGTCCTGTCACTGAAATATAAGTGACACAATAACATTATGTCACATTGGCATTATGTTCAGGTATATAACACAATGAATTGATATAATAATAAAAACAGGTCACTTAAATAGGTGATCTAACATCCACCCACACACATAGTTAACAATATTTGTCCTGTGATGAGAACTTTTAAGATCTACTCTCTTAGCAAGTTTAAAATATTCAACACAGTATTGCTAACTATAGTCACCATGCTGGGCATTACATTGCCAGGACTTAATTTATTTTATAACTGTTAGTTTGTAACTGACCTTTTTCCTTTAATAATTCATACAACATCTTAACATAAGGAATTTACATTCTACTTGCTCTAACCCTCCCAGTCCAATCAAGCGTTAGTCAGAGATCCACATTTCTTTTTTAATTTTTAAGTGTTTGTTGATTTGAGAGAGAATGGAAGGGGGAGAGAGACAGAGAGAGAGAAACATCGGTTGGTTGCCTCCCATACATTTGCCACACAGGGATCAAACCCATACTCTAGGCATGTAGATAGCTAAGGAAGCAAACCCCCAACCTTTCGGTCTACAGCAGCAGTCCCCAATCTTTTTGGCACCAGGGACCAGTTTCCTGAAAGGGAATTTCTCCACAGACTGCGGGTGGAGGGAGCGTTTCCAGATAATTCAAGCACGTTACATTCAAGCTTACCTCATGTTGTGCAGCCCAGATCCAAACAAGCCAGACAGGTACCGGTCCTCGACTCAGAGGTTGGGGACTACCGGACAATGCTCAACCAACCTAGCCACACAGGCCAGGGCTTCAGAGTTCCATATTCAAAAAGGAGAACATGTAGGAATATATTTTCTGCTCAGTTTCATGCCAAATATGAAGTTTGCACTAATAGAGCTGAATTGCAGTAACATATATAATGTATTAATAGTACACTCACTTTGCAGCCTGAAATATCATAATGTAATGCCTCAGTCTAGTATTTTGCCTTACCTAGCCTGACTCTTCCCCTTTGACAATGTCTCTATGCTAGCCTCCCCCAAGTTAGGCCAAGCCCAATTTGTAGAAGGCTGGGATTTCAATGACCACAAGGCAAACAAAAAAATACCAACCAGAAGGTCTTTTCTATGGTGCTCCTTAATTATTTCTGAAAAAACTAAGTAGTAATTTACAAATCACAGTACAAACTGAATCATGACAAATCCCTGCATGTTATAAAAAGTTGTACTAGGGCAAATGAATGCAGTGGGGCTGCAAGAGATTTTAAAGACAATGCCTCCCATAGCTAGTTCCCCTCTGTTTCATGTCCCAGAGGTTAATGAGTTAGTGCGTCTCCTCTAGGTCTAGCTTTAGAGTTTGACCATATGGGCAGCAGAGATAAGCAAGTAAAAAGATGTGGCGCTGATCAATAACGGTGTAGATAATGACATTCTAAACACAGATTACAACTCTGCAGTGCTCGGTATCATAATTTAAACAAATATTACAAAATGGACTCCTACCAGGCAAGGTGCTCTTAAGAATAACTTGGACATGTCTGAAAGGCACAGTGACATTTTGAGAGCCCTGGGAACTAGTTAATTCTCTAACATCTTTAAATAACACCTTGCTGACTTGAAAAAAATACCAAATCTTCAAAAAGAACCTGATTTAAAAATAAGTCAACCCTCTCCTGCGTCTTCCCAAGTTTTTAAACATTAGCCACTGATGTACAGACAGAGTCCCAATGCAACTCAATCCAGATTCAGCTGATGGTGGGGGGGGGGGGGGGGTTGGAGCAAAATACCAAAAAGCTAGCAATTACAGAGAATTGCCTGCATACCTTGCCAGGTGTTGCGCTCTTCAACACCTTCCCAACAGGCTATTATGCATGAAGCAGGTATTTATACCCATCAAAGAGAAGGAGACTGCTATGGTCTAAATGTTTTGTGTCCTCCAAAATTCTTACATTGAAATCCTACCCTCTAAGGTGACTGATGTCAGGAAGTAGTATCACCTTTGGAGGTGATTAGGTCATAGGGGTGGAACCCTCAGGACTGGGATTAGCGCTCTTATAAAACAGACCCTACACAGCTAACTCATTCCTTCCACCAGAAAGTAGCCCTCACCAGACACCAAATCTGCTAGCTTCTTGACCTTGGACTTCCTAGCCTCTAGACTTGTGAGAAATAAACTTATTTGTGAAGCCACCCAGTTTATGGTATTTCTATTAACAGCAGCCCAAAGGTATTAAAACGGAGACTAAAGCTCAAAGGGGTTGAACCTAGTTATCCAAGGTCAAACAGCCAGTGAACCAGGATTCTCAGTCACAGAAGTCTAGGTCAGCTGGACTCCCTATCAAGCTGCCTCTTCCCCAGAAAGAGCAGCCCCACCGCACTGCACCCTTTGACAGCATACCTGCTGGCCTATGGGACCTCCCACTCCCACCTGCCACCTCCTTGCTGCCCAACTAGTTGCCCACAATGCCAGGACATGCCAGATTCTCAATCTCTGCCAGTCTGTTTCAAGCACAACTGATTTTTTGTGGCAATGGAGGACACATAGCTCAAAAAGTAATGTGTGCCCTACTGAATGTTAAGATAAACCTCTGTTACGTGGTGCCAAGCAGGGAACCCCTTGCTTCAGAGGAGAAGAAAAAACCATTTATTCATTCAACTATATATTGTAGGCACTGGGGTCCAATAGGAAACTTAAATAGACTAACACTCTATCTGAAGTAGGCACAGAACTGTAACTAACTGTATTGGTAAGTCCATGAAGGGCAGAAAGGAAGGACAGGAGTAGCTGTTCCTACAGACACTGGAAGCCATGGCTGTGGCTATGCTGTCATCACCATGAGTATGCTCAGTGTTCCTTCCAGCCTCGTTTGAGACCAGCATTTGAGCACACCACACTGCTTGGAATTGGTCCTGCTGACCCCCATGCTGGGTGTCAGTGAGCAACTCATACCATCTCAAGCTCTATGCCACAAAAATCAGCCATCAACTCCACAGGAAATGAGGCACTGAAAAATCTCTGCCTGAAACAAACACTTCTGTTCATACTTTTTGTTTTGATCTACATAAGGCAGTCCACTCTCCACCTAAAAATCAACATTTTAAATAACCAATCCTATAGAGTGGCTGGTATCCTTCACTCACAAGTACCTAGAAGAAAGCATCAATAATAAAAATTCAATGCACAATATTAAGTTTTACCTGGGAGCAAAACTACAATATAATTATAAGCATTTCTGTATTAACTAAAAGTTCAGCATAATACATGAGCCTAAAAAACGATGCCATCATTTATTTAATATATAGTAAGTAAGTATTCCATGAATTACTGTGAGCAAAGAGCTCTGTGTTGCAACTCATAGCAATTTCAGGTAAAAGGAGATTGTGTGGTAGAGTGAATCCTCCTAATAAATTACAACTTAGCATAACATAATTTTAGCCCAAAATAAATATCATGTCTTGAAAATACTGAAGAGTCACATTTGTTGTGATTTTACTACAAGATCTCATTAAACTTCAGGAAGTATCTACAATGTTCATTCAGTAGAGGATAAGGCTCACAAAGTGACCTTATAAAGAACATGATAACTTTTGGCTTTCGGCTCAAGAGGAGGCGAAGCTGCAACTTTCTTCAGTCATCCCAAATCTAGTTTCATCAGACACCGGCCACCTCCACAATGCCGCCAAAGTTCAACCCAAACAGGATCAAAGTCATATACCTGAGGTGAGAGGTGGGGAAGTTGGTGCTATGTCTGCCCTGATCCCCAAGACTGGCCCTCTGGGCCTATCTCCAAAAAAGGTTGGTGATGACATCGCCAAAACAACCAGGGATTGGAAGGGTCAGAGGATTACAATGAAACTGACCATTCAGAACAAACAGGTCCAGATGGAGGCAGTGCCTTCTGCCTCTGCCCTGATCATCAAAGCCCTCAAAGAACCACCATGAGGCAGAAAGGAGGGGAAAAACAAAAAAACATTAAGCACAGCGGAAATGACTTTTAATGAGATTGTCAACACTGCCTAACAGACGTGGCACGGATCCTTAGCAAGCGAACTCTCTGGAACCATTGAAGAGATCCTGGGGACTGGCCAGTCTGCAGGCAGCAATGTCAATGGCCACCACCCTCGGGACATGATTGATAACATCAGCAGTGGTACAGTGGAATGCCCGGCTAGTTAAGAACTACAAAGGAAAATATTTCAATTAAAGATCATTTGACAACAACAAAAAAGAACATGATAAAATCCATTAAAGACTTAACATTTCCTCTAATATTGTAAAATTCAAATATTTTTTTATTTGACAAAAGAGACTCATTTTGCCTGTCCCACACTTGACCTTGAGCCACTGTGTGATGATGAGCCACCCCAAATGCTGCATTTGCTGTCCACAAAAGTGGGCCTGTCCATGTGTTTCTATTCTGAAGCTGTTGCAGAAAAGCAGGAAGAATGGAAACTTTGAGTGCTGTTTTCAAATTCTGCAAAGAGTTCAAGCCTACTCTATGGAGTAATACTGTCCATAACTCATTTCCTTCTCTACAGCACCTTCATTGCACTCACTGACAAGGGTCCCTTAATCTATCTTGCCACACTCTCATTTTCATGTGTTTAACTTCATCTGCTCCTTTTCCAGCTCCCAAAAAGAATTGTTGAGAATGTCTTGAGGAAGAGGTGTGCCCTGTATGTGTCTTAATATTCATCCTAACACTGAAACTGAGCCAAATATTTGGACCCTCAATATATGAGATGAATGTTAAGTAAATTGTATTTGGAAATTTATGGAATTATAATTCTTTTTATTTTCCTACCTTTCTGGACCACACATGTGGAAGGGAATAGACTGATGCAGGGGTGGGCAGATAGTAAAGGGCCAGATGGCAAATATTTTGGGCTTGGCTGGCAACCACTCAACTATTATAACTACTCAACTCTGCCATGGTAGCAAGAAAACAGCCATAGGGTAGTAAGTCAACAAAGAGCATGGCTACGTTCCAATAAAACCTGATTTACAAAAGTAGGCAGCGGACCAGATGTTTGCCCATAGGCTCTGGTTTGCCAACCACTGGTCTTTGAGGATCAAGTCATACAATCTGCAGAAATGAAATTAAAGACGAGTAGTAGATCAGGTGGCGGCTTGTTAGCTGGGAAATTCTAGGCAAGTTGTTTAAACTTTCTTTGCTTCAGTGTTTGTGTCTATAAAATGCAGAGGGAACTGTGGGCATGACTGAACTTAAAGCACAGGACTGCTCTGAGAAGCAAGTGAATTAATATGGGAATGGTAACTGGCACATATTAAGTACCATAAAGTTTGTAATAAGTGTTACTTTTAATATGACTAATATCATTATCCTAGAATATACATTTTTTTAATCATCATCCAAGGACATTTTTTTATTGCTTTTAGAGAGAGAGGAAGGGAAAGGGAGAAAGACAGAGAGAGGAATAGGGAAAGGGAGAGAGGGAAAGAGAGTGAGAAGATGACAGAGAAACATCGATATGAGAGAGAAACATCAATTGGTTGCCTACTCATAGGTGCCCTGATCGGGGATTGAACCCACAACCGAGGTATATGCCCTGACTGGGACTCAAACCTGCAAACTTTCAGCCTATGGGACGATGCTCCAACCAACTGAGCCACACCGGCCAGGGCCCAATATACATATTTTTATTTATAGTATATTTATGTCAAAGATGCCAGATATTCTAGGAAAAGTTATAAAGAAATTTTCTCTCCATCCCTGTATCAACATCTATGCATGTTAGAAAGAAATTTTAAAGACTTTTATAGAAGTCAAAATGTCAAATCAAATGCATAACCTATGCAATCCAATTTTAGCTCGTTGGGGACATATTTAAGTTTTAATCTTATTCATAAGCTTTCTGTGTTTCTTCTCTAAGGATCTCAGTTCTAGTATGATTGGAGTCAAAAGACACCATTTCTGCTATTGTTTTCAACATCCACCCATAGTGATTAATGCTGATTTAAGCCACAGGAAGGAGCAGATGGCTGGGCCTAAGTTTGAAAAGCAACTTTTTCATCATTAGTTCAATCGATGAGTAAGAAAAGGGAGGAAAGTCACTACCATTATATAATTTCTTTATTAAATAAGAAAATAATATTAAATTGAAGTCATTCATTCCAAGTACTGTTCTACACAATTTCTGATCAGAGGAAAAACTGACATCAGGCTTCATTAAGTACCTTTCTATCAGCAGTCAGGAGCAAATTAGAAGACATTCTGTATCACAAGTAGGGAATCGGGGGTGCCACTGACACCGAGGGATAGAGATCAGCAATGCTGCTAAACATCCTACATGGCACAGGACAGTCTCTCACAACTAAGAATTAGCCAGTTCCAAAGAGCAACAGTACTGAGATGGAGAAACCCTGCCTTAGACTTAGATAAACCCTGTAACAGTAAAACCACCTGCCAGGTACATTGTGTTTATCAAGTCACTTCACCTTCAAACAATTCTATAAAACTGGTTTCCCTTTTGTTCACTGACAGAAGACAAAAAAATATGGCACAGGGAGGTCCAGTTGACTGCTCCCGGCCCCATGGCCTTAAAGAATTGAATACAATCTCGTGGGGTTTACCACACATGCTTCCCAGAAGTGAAAATTATCACACAAATGAAGACTGGTAGGTTTAACTTAAAGAAAATAAGATATCCATGTCTCTGAGCTGCTATCAAAAGACAGTCCTGTCTCCGTCAGGCCCAGATGTAATTCAGACAGATAGCAGGAGAGTAGAAATCTCATCACCTTCGCACCAGTAAGGAGCCCTCCCGGCTTCTCTGCAGCAATGCCCTTGATCTTGACCAGTCAGCCCAAGAGGAACAGGGGTTTTATCGAGCACCTGGGAGTTTATTACACTCTGCAGCTCTGTCTCCTTTATAGGATTTTCTGCCCAAACTCTACAGCCACCAGCATTCTGGAGAGGTTAACATCATTCTTTATTAACACTCACAGCTACCTGTCTCTGGTTCCCAGTGTAATTAGCTGTTTTCTCTGGCAAAAAAAAAGGTAAGGCTTTAAGAGCTAGACTTCTAGTTCTTTCCAATATAATCTTATTTCGTTTCATTTTCAGGACTTCTAAAATCACATACAAAATTCCCACTAAAAGAGCTTCATCTGCACATTTCATTTTTTAAAAAATAAAGTCTTTCCTTTATAATCATAAATATATACAGGCAAAGATGCAGAAGGCCAGACAACATACAGGTCTGGCACAAATAACACCCCTTTTTTATTACAAAATTTTTTATTACAAAATCATGAGCATATAATTCTGTAACATAACAACAGCACACTCAAACACACCACATGACATTTTAGGTAAAATGTTCAAATTAAAACTGTAAATTATTACACCCATATTATTACCCCAACCACACTCAAGAAGGCCTTACTTCTGCCGAACCCTGTATTTCTTAGCTCTTCTACGTCTCGGGTTCTAAATGGTGGAAAGGCAGGGGCTCATGTGGTCAAGATTGCCCCCATCGACTACACAAGATTTCCTTTCCCCAAAATCTCACCCCCCAAGAACAGCACAGCAGTTCAAAAACAGAACAAAACCTGACATTAAATATAAACTCCCTCATGAGAGTCCCCATTTAAACAGGAGTCATATTAATAACAGCATTAAAATTTATCAGACGACTCCATTTGCCAGAAGTTTTTTTTAAAAAACTAACAAAATAGGGTACGTCCAATTGGTTAAACTTCTTAAACCCTCCAGAGTGAAAATTCCTATTCAATATCGTCCCACAATGCCCCTTTTAAGCCCCAAACTATTGTTTGTAAGTATTATTATAGCACAGAGACAGAATTGTTTTTACTAAATGTCCAGATTAATACTAGGTCACTTTATTGCAACAATCTCAGTGAAAGAAAAATAATCTGAAACACTCTTGGACTGAAGATTACAAAACAAGACAGGATGCAAGACAGGATGGTCGCCAACACCAAGGCCTCTGCGAGCTCCCAGGAGCCTGTCTTCCTGCGGGGTGACTATGACTCACAGTTTCAACATCACCATCTTGGAAATGAGAAGGCTGTGACATCAGCTTGACAATGAGGAGCATGCGCAGAGGTAACCTGGAAAAAAATCCACCTACTGTGTATTATCAAAAATGAAAACCAATCCAACAGTTCATTTTCTGAATTCATCACTGACAATTTAAGGAACTGAATTACCCCCAGACCAAGACAGAAAGTGCAACCTGACCAAAACTTCACATTTATTCCCTGACCAACATAATCAGAATTAGTTCTAAGGATTTTGAGAAATATGTGCCTACCTCCTAGAGGCCAGACAATCTAGGACATGCTTCAAACACACCATCTCCAAACCTTATAGTAACCTTTTAAGATAGGGGCTATTTATCCCCATTATACAGAGCAGGCTACTGAGGCTCAAAACCACATGATGATGTTCATTCATTCACTCAACAAGTATATACTGAGAATCTTCATGTTCCACAATACCAGATATTCAGAAGTGAATGACACAGACACACCCTGGCCTTTGTACAGATTAGATTTCATACCCAAATCTGAGTGGAATGCCAATGTCTTTGCTCTTCCCAATGGTTTTGAAAAGGAAGTAAATGAGTCATATTGGAAGCTACTCAATTTGGAGATGAATCAGAAGCCAATTTCTGTATTCTACATCTACAGCACCTACAGTCCTCTAAGATGAGAAGAGACGAGATCTTTGGGAGAACTCGGGTTTATTAACCACAAACCTAGACCCAGAAGGTAAGTTTAGAGTTGGTTTCTATTGGTTGGTCTGCTAACCAAACTAGTTAACAGGTCAGCTACACAGAAGTGTGAAAATCATACTTCATGAGGCATGAGGCCTAGTACTTATTAAAATTTTCAATATTTGAAAAGAAATTGTAAGAGATTGGTTTTTCTGATGCACAGTGTTCCTAAATCATTATTCTCTTTTCCACAATCACATCTCAAAACTATCTCAGAGGTGCTGAGCTTTTATATGTCTAGGGCTGCATTCTTTATATAAAAATGTTAATATCTATGCAAAAATGAGTATCTACCATTTACTCAGTCTCTAGAAAGGAAAAAAACTAGGTGATTTACAAACAAATAAACAAAGTCCTTTATCCACTGTAAAATAAAGAGTGTAGAATTTATAAACAAAAATGAAATAAACTTATTTAATTTCTAGTGTTTCTGATATTTATAGCATGATAAATGTCTCTCAGCTAGAAAGTCATTCACCAAAGACACCATAATTCTAAGAAATAGTCAGTTGCATAAATGCTTACATATTTTAAACTGCCTCAGGCAGCCATATAAATAAGATATACTCAAGCACGAAAAAGAGCATATAGAAACCAGGGGAGAAATAACATATTCACCAAAGTCAAGATTTGCTACTCCTCCATCAGAAATAACTTCACTTAAAAAATAAGTAAATAAAAGGCAACTTTCATTTAACAAATAAAACATGTAAGACCACACTTCAGCATAGTCTCAGCAATCAGTAAGGTCAGCCACCTCCTTTTTAAAATGGAGCAGTGGGTCTCTGTAGCATAATCGGTTAGCACATTTGGCTGTTAACCGAAAGGTTGGTGGTTTGAGCCCACCCAGGGATGCCTTTGGTACTCTTTGGAAGTAAAATGGGGCAGAAGGAGTGGGGAGGGGTGGTTAAGAGACTCAAACCTGTTTAATGAATTGCTTAATTCATTAAACCTGTTTGATGAATTTCCTACATCCAAAAATCATCAGTACTGTCAACACCTGGATCCCATGTTGTATGTTCTGAACCAGATGCTGCTCTGGAGACATCCTCTGCATCCACCCCTTTAATTCTCATATCAACACCACGAGGCAGGTATGACTATTCCCCCATCTTAATGAAGAGGAAACAAAGGCTTAGGGAAGTTAAATAATTTTACCACTCAACAATTACATGAACACTAGGCAATCCAGCTTCAGGGCCCACACTTTGGACCACTATTCCGTACTGCTGCTCATACCCCCTACATAAGGCCTCTCTCAGGGAATGCCTGAGAAGGTTTTGGGTTCAGATCTACTCCCTGCAAAGAAACTTAACAACAACATTAATATCTCTGCCTTTAGAAATCAGTACAAATTTCCACCTTCACTAAAAAAAAAAAAATCTGTCAGGCAGGTTAACATTCCTCTAAAATTTTCCAGAATTTTGTTCTCTCTCATACTATGTTCATGGTTTCTACCATATCCACATGCCTCCATACACTAATTTTACTTATTTTAAAAACCAACTCAGTTCTTTCTATTCAATGAACTTGTTTTTAAAGGAAACTTCACAATAAT
The DNA here is from genome assembly GCA_028533065.1 of Trachops cirrhosus. NCBI lineage: Eukaryota > Metazoa > Chordata > Mammalia > Chiroptera > Phyllostomidae > Trachops > Trachops cirrhosus. The sequence goes on along the minus strand of CM052544.1, from coordinate 49,383,243 downwards.
CCAGGAATGAAAAATTGGTATCATTCAATTTAATGGCAAACAGATCACCCAAAATATAAGCTGACATGACACTTTCCCACTGGATGTAGACATGACTTCAGAATTCATCTCAGCACAAGTGTTCTCAGCAGTCTGCACCTATTAATCACTAGTGATATGCAGAATGATATCTACTAGCCACACCACATGGAATCTAATCTTCTCTGGGTAGAGGAGAAGCTTGACACTTTTAAGTTGTTTTTTTTTTTTTTTTTAATGTCTATCTGCCTAAGCTTTTTTGGGGTAGTAAATGCTCAACATCAGAATCCAGGCTGCTGTTTCCTGACTCTTCTTCCTGCATGGAGAAACTACCTGCAAAGGCTTTGTCACTTGAAGAAGCAAATCATCTTCCTCTCTGATGAAGCACAATGCAGTCTCGGTCAAGAGCTACCAAAATTGAACTAGAAAATATCAACTGAGCAGCACTGTTTGGAGTTGGCACAATCATAGCCTTTGTCGATGAAAGAAAACATACATTTATATGCCTATAAGAGGCCCCAAAAACATCTATTCAAACTGACAGTTGTGGAGCTAAAAAAAATAAGCCAACCAGCATCCTGTCTTTGATGTTTATTGGACCATGGTTCTGGACCCTAAAAAGTAGAGATCAGCAAGTCTTTCAGGCTGCAGGAGTCCCAGGGTGGCCCTGCCAGGCCTTGGGCACTGTCAGAGAAAGGGGAGCAGAGAACAGAGCAGTGGCAGGAGAAAACACAGCAGGGCTCACGCAACAATTCCCAAAGACATCCTCCAAAGCCAACCAGGGAACGAGTGTTTATTTGTTGGTCTGAAAAACACTCAAAGTTAAGTGCCAAGGGCACAGTGGGCAGAATCCATAATGTCTGAAACACATCTACTGGGTTCCTAGTTTGTGACCTTTTCTTGGAAGCAGCAAAGAAAAGTTGTCCAGGGAGCACAAGATAATGACCACAAGCCCCCAGCAAACTCATTCTTTCATTCTGCAAATACTTCATCTCTTACGTGCTAAGTGCTGGGGCAAAGCCGTGACCAAAACAAAAGAATCAAACTCCTGACTCTCAACGAGTTAGTGTCCTAGACTGGGAAATAAAAAGCAAAACAGAAACTTATCGCAGCATAAGTGATAGAAGAAAAACAAAGTTTGAAAACACAAGTGTGATGAGGGCGATGTAGGGAGAATAGAAACCAGGGTAGCTAAAGTTGATATCTGACCCCTAGAGATGGAGAAATAAATTTAAATTGTCATCCAACTTTGCCAATGTTACACGAAATAGTTCATGTAGAGCTAGTATTTGAACCCATAGCTACCTGGCTGTAAGGTCAATCCAGGCTCTTGATCATGATGGCACAATGCCCCATCCAACCCTGTGCCTGCTCCTGATACCTCACTGAGTCACTTTCGTCAGGGGCATATGGATGCACAACGTCCACTGGCAACTCAGAGGCAGCGATACATACGTGGCCCAGGCTGGAACATTCCTATTCTGAAGCCCCCTTTCCATCCCACTCCAGGGGCTGGAACTCTTGTATTTCCCACACATCTTCACAGATCCATCTATCCAGGAAAGCACAGTAACCAGCGCGTGGAAGTGCACGCTCACCAACAGCAGCAAGGCCAAGCCAAATGGACCCCAGCTGCTCAGCAGCCCGCTTTCCAACAAGCAAAGCACAGGCATCTTCCCAGCTGATGCCTGTTATCAATCAACTTAATGACAAAGAAGACAGCACAGCACTCTCAGCTGCCATGTGAACGGCACTTTCTCAAAAGGAAGATCCAAATGCTCGTTGTGAATAACTGCTTTAAAGCCTCTGGTGTTCATGTCATTTTTAATCAACTGATCTCATTTAGAGGTAGGAAAGTTGGAGGGGTGGGGCAGAACACATATAAGAAACACTAAAGTATAATGAATCGCAAGAAAATAAGTCAAAGACACATGCAATGGGTCAGCTGCAACATGTACTACAGTGTAAGCTCCACGAGGGCCAGGATCTGCCCTGTTCACTGTTCTGTCCTCAGTGCCTGAAACAGGTGCCTGGAATATGGCAGGTGAGTGGTATCTGTGGAACAAATAAAAATTCTTTACAATAGCAAAAAGTTGAAAACAAATTAAAGGCTATGAGACCAGAAAGCAAAGATGAAACCAAGGAAAACTAAGGAAAAAGAAGATGGAAATTTCTCAAAAAATTAAAAATAAAACTGCCATACAACCCAGCAATTCGACTTGTTGGTATTTATCTGAGTAAAACAAAAACAGTAATTCGAAAGGTATGTATGCTCCACATTCACCGCATTACTAGTAATAGCCAATATATGGAGGCAACCAAATGTCAACCAACAGATGAATAATAAAAGAGATACAAATATACAATGGAATATTATTCATCAATTAAAAAGAAATCTTGCTATTTGCAACAACCTCAATGGACCTAGAATAGGGGTGTCAAACTCATTTTCACCGGGGGCCACATCAGCCTCGCAGTTGCCTTCAAAGGGCCAAATGCAATTTTAGGGCTATAAAATGTAACTACTCCTTAACTAGGGGCAAGGGGCTCAGTGCTGCTGCCAGGCAAAAACAAGGTGCCAGGCCGGATAAAACAAGGTGGAGGGCTGGATTCGGCCCACAGGCCTTGTGTTTGCCAACTGTGACCTAGAAGATATTATACTAAGTAAAATAAGTCAGACAGAAACAGACAAATTCCACATGATCTCACACATATGTGGAATCTAAACAAACAAAACAAATAAACAAAACAAAAACACACCCAGAGATACACAGAGCAAGCTGATGGTTGCCAAAGGTAGGGAAATGGAGGAATAGAAATTTTAAAGAAAAGAAACTAAGGAAAATGCCTTTAATATTTAAGAACTTTGGACAAGACTCAGCCAACCACTGCCTATTTTATGGGATAGTCAGCTCTTAGTTATTCACATGGAAATTGTGGGCTATAGCATTTCAATTCTACATTTGCTAATAATATAACTAAGACTAAGGCTACTTGTGCATCACCTCAACTTTTGTATCAGGTAAGGGATGCTCAGGAAACACAACCTTGAAAGAAAAAAATACCCTTTCATGAAACAAACGATATCAACCCTTAAGAGTTAAGTAACCAAACTATGCAACTATGCACTAGCACATATCAACCTGAATATACCTCCAAGAAAAACAATTGGGTATAACTGACATTCCTCCTTGACTGAGATGTTTCAATGAAATGGTGATTCAGTCCATACTTCTAAGCACTTACTACAGACCAGCATTGTTCTAGGATCATACAATATAAGAATGAGTAAAACTGATTCAATCCCTGTCAATCTCACTGTTATCTACTGAGTAAAAAAAGATCATGAACACACCAGCAATTAAATGAAAATAAAACTTGCAAATGTGGTTGAATGCTGGGAAGGCAATAATCAGTGATAAAATAAAGAGAAATGAGAGGAAAAGGTAATAACTATTTCCTGCCATTGAGAGGCAGAGCTGAGCCTGTGTGCAACTCTGAACTGACCTGGCATGGGGCCGATACTCCACCATCCCACCTGCAGGATGACTCACTAAACAACCAGGGTCACTTCCGCCCACATCTTGAAAAACTGGTAAGAAAGCATGGCAGAACCTTCATGATGGCACCAGCAGGATGTTCAAACCATGCAAGAACCCAGGACAGAATGGTGAATAGACGAGAAAGATATTATAAATGTATATTCATCTAACAATGAAACCTCAAAATATATGAAGCAAAAACTACATAATCCCACCTACTCTATCTCCTAACTGTGCTATAAGACCTGAGAATGCATGTCAAGTACCTGGCATACGGCAGGCATACGACAGGTACTCACAGAGATTCAAAGGGCTGTCCAAAGTGGGAACAAGAGCAGTCTCATTCTCTTGAGTGACCACCACTTGCCAAACCTTATGTCAAATGCTGCTCACACATCAGATTCTCACAACAACTGTATGAGGCACAAGAGTAAAGTGAAATCCAAAGATATTAGACATGAGCCAATGTCAAAGACTTAGGAAAGGCACACAACCTCATTTTATACCCCCTTTACACCTCCTCCTGTGCTGCACTCAGCTTCCCATGAGGCCAGTCATGAAAAACAGGACAAGAGATACACATTCTGTCAACTCTGTGTAACAGATTAAATTCCTTAATTAGCCTTACGTGTTCCTTGACAGTTTCCCCAGTTCACAAAGCACACGCACGCTTTTTCTAGGAGATTCTGGGTCATGCTGATTTCACTCAGACCCAGGAGCAAACTAAGCCAAGGTCGATTCTAATTTCATAGGCAAGCAGATTCTAGAGCTTCCCTTTCAAAGAGGCTGGCTCTTTACACTGGGAAGAGGTCACCTAGATGAGCAAAGACAGTTGGAGCGGGGTAGACAACACCTACGACAGCAGGGCACAATGATTCCCAACAATACAAACCAAAGACATAAGCAGTGATGTAGCCACAAGGATGGAGCTGGACTGTGAGACCCATGAGGACAGGGTCCTGTTTTGTTAGCTTGTTCACTCCTGGATACCAAAAACAGGAGTGCGTGGAACATAATACATTATAAGTAAGTATTTGAAGAATAAATCGGGGCATTAAAAAATGAAAAAAATTAAATGTCCAACATTGAAATAGTAGAAAAATAGATATTGGTCCATTAATTGAGGGCCCCTGTTGCAGTTGTTAAAAATTAGGCGTAATAGCAGACAAGAGGTACTGTCTATTAAGAACCATGATGAAAAGGAGGAATTAAAGAAATGGGAAATGTTCACAATACAAAGTGAAAAAGTAGACTGTGAAACATCATGGACAGTATGCCCTTTCTATCCTTGAATATCTACCTTATCTTTCCTATACATACAGAAAAAACAACTACAAGGGTGAAAAGCAAAATGTCAAGTCACAGTCCCCTCAAGATTATGAGATGATTTTTTTCTTCTTTACACTTTATTTTTCAATTACAGTTTATATTCAATATCATTTTATATTGGTTTCAGGTGTACAGACATAGTAGTTAGACAGTCATATACTTTACAAAGTGATCTCCCCAATAAGTCTAGTACCCACCTGGCATACTACATAATAGTTATTGCAATATTACTGACTATATTCCCCGTGCTACACTTTAAATCCCCATGAATATTTTGTAACTGCCGATTTGTATTTCTTAATTCCTCCACCATTTTCACCCAGACCTGCAACCCCTGCCCCCTCTACCTCCATCAGTCTGTTCTCTTTTAGATGAGATGAATTTTTTAACATTCTTCCTTTTCTTGTTTATAAATTTTGTTTTTATTATATAAGTTTCAGATATATAATGATTCAACCTACCAGTATTTCAAAAACTGTCTTTTCCCTATCTTATATGTATTCATAAAATATTCTACAACAAGTAGGAATTTGTTGACTAACATACCGTATTTTTCAGACTATAAGACGCACTTTCCTCCCCAATTTTGGGGGAAATGGGGGGTGCGTCTTATAATCCAAAAGTAGCTTACCTGACTCGCTGTGGGGTGGGGAAGTTAGAACAGGGTAACAGGTTATTGAATATTTTACCACATTATTTGCTTCAATTTTTTTTTTCCTATTTTCCTCCTCTAAAAACTAGGTGTGTCTTATGGTCTGGTGTGTTTTATAGTCCTAAAAAATATGGTAACTTCTACCTCCATGACATTGGTAGTTGTGTAGTAAGCCCCCCTCCTTTGACAAGAAGATTCTGCAGCTAGCCAAACAGGCTTCTGACCCTTTACCCAGCGACAAATAGCTCGTAGTTACTTTAGAAGAGTGGTTCCCAACTGGGGTAGGATGAGGGGTGGAGAAATTTGTCCCCCAGGAGACATTTAGCAATGTCTGGAGATCCTTTTGGCTATCCCAACTGAGGTGGGGGTGCTAGAGAAATCTATTGAGTAGAGGTCAGGGATGCTGCAAAACACCCTACAATGCACAGGACGGCCACCCACAACACAGAATTATCTGGCCCAAGAACATCAACAGTGCTGATGTTGAGAAACACCACTTTAGAGTATTAGGATGAAAATCACACTGTGGGGAGCCGAAAAGCCTATCCTAAATATAAGAGGAGAAGAGAAATTAACCATACTTAAAATGTTTTGTTACCAGAGGAGCAAGTTTTCAGAAGCACAGAGGTGGGGCACATTTGTTCTTCTGAGGGTCCCCTCACCATTGCACTGTCTAGGGCATGCTCGGTAAGTGTCCCATCCAACAGGGAACACAGTGTTAAACCACGGAGAAAATTCCATCTGCAGAGTCAGGAACAGATCAACCTGAAGATCAGTCCTGACAAGGGCTAACACTCAGCATTGCAAAATGAAGTTTACAGTGCTTTAATTATTATATGTCTCACACAGGACAATGTTTATGAAACTTTGCACACTGTCCAAGGCACACAAGAGCCACAGTATTAGGAGGTGACCCTCTAAGTACAATGTAGATACTCAAACATGTTGGTGCATGGCAACAGCTTACCTTCAAGCTCACTACCAGTGAAGCCAAGGAAGGTCAATTCCTGTATGGACCAGTTGCCATCTCCTGGAGAAAGCTGTGTCCCATGAACTAAGCCTAATGCTCCAGCCTCATTAGGTCTGGTCAGGACATGCTATCACCAGTCAGCTGCTAACTGCACGAGCACATAAATAAATTACTGGTACCATCTACTACCAAAATTTTTTGTCCAAGTCCTAAAAAAACATTTTCAGTAAGACAAAATATAAAGTTTTTTTTGAAGTAGAAATCCAAAAGGGGTAAGATTACCTCTGCTGAGACTGGAAATCAGTACACAAGAACTTAATCAACTAAACCCTACCAAGACACCAGATGGTCTGTTAAGTATTTGGGGATTTTTTTATCTTATAGCCAACATATCCATCTGGTAGCACATAGAAATTTTGTTTTTCCTTAAAAAAATGAGAAAGCGAATGTCCAAATACACCAGTGTAATTGAGGTTGATGAATAGGGCTCTGAAAGTGTAGGCAATGCAGAAAGAAATATAAACATTCACACAGATAAATGTGTAATTTATCTGAGCTATTAAAGTCAATAGAATCATATAAACTTTTTACTAGACAACTTCACAGCCAAAAATATAGGTTCAAGTTGCTGAATCATTATTCAGATGTAAATAGGATTCCTAAAACTTTTATTGGTAGTTAAAATTAGTTTACAACATAAAGCAAACAAGAAAAGCAGACCATAAAGCCAGAGGTGAAAACTCCTTCCAAAGCTCACATCTGACAAAGATGCTCGTTTGCAAATCAAGAGTTAGAACACAAAGCAGTTTAAATAACTACACTAATAAATTTCAAAACAAAACTCAATTGTGCATTCGATGATGAAATGTTTATTTAATTTGAATAAATGTTCACACTAGTACTCAAAAACATTCCACAGAAAAAGAACACTGCTGGTTAGAAATACATGTACTCCGAAACAAAAGTCCCTCCTCACTCAGTCATCACCCCCAGGTTCACGGTCTTCCTCCCAAGAACTGCAGATGCATCCAAGGGTTGGATAACCACTGCATCCTATTAAGTCAGGTGCCAAATTTCCCTTCTCCTGGCCAGGGCTCAATCATTCCTCCCTCTTTTTTGGCTGCTTCTCAGCAGTTTTGTGCAGAACTCTCCACTCTGCTCTTCAAACACGAGTCTCATTCCACAAAAATCTTGTATTACATGTTCCCGCTAATGTTCCGTGGTACGTGGCGATGGCCATTTCTGTAAGATTTCACTGGCATTCAGTGATTTAGCATTACGCGACATACAGCCTCCACCCTTTAGCTTCCTTGGTTCAGCTATGTAACTTTCATGCATCAAAAGATCATTTCTCAACAGCAGTGTACAGCTCTGTTTTTCATACTTTCACTGTGTAACACCACATTCCCACAGGAAAACAAAATTAGCAGGCATTGTAATCCCTGGTGCTTACAGGTTTGTTTAGAAAAGAGAGAAGTAAGGACTAGAAGAAAATGAGAGAAACCAGAGATGCCCCTTATTAAGTCTGCCATAATAAAACCCAGTGCCCTATTTATTAGGACCTTCAGCCTATTATTTGTAAAGGGTGTTCTTTATTCTTAGCCCAATTCTGACAAGGCAGAACATAGAGTGCTGGCTGAAATAACGGCTTATGGACACAACACAAGGTCCAAATCCCAAACCCAGGCTCTGCCAATTAAACTGTCACCAGCCATATGATTGAGGAAAAAAAAATTAATTAAAACATTCTTAAGTGTAACTTTGCTCATGTATAAAATAGGACAATCTACTTCTGAGGAATACAAGCAAAAAACCTTGCACTACTCTTTACATAATAAAGTCTTGCTGTCATTCTCATTGAGCCCAAAAATTGGTACCAGGTTCTTTCAAACTCACATCTTAGTGCTCCTTCATCACATCACTAGACTATATTAAACCTGTATGCATTTCTTAGCTTGTGGGCTTGCTGAGGCAGTTCAAGAAAGACATCCTTTAGTTTCTCATTTAAATAAGTAATCACTACAGCAAATATCATAATGTTCAAAGTAGAGATTGCCCCCACACCCTGCCCCTCCCGCACTGCCAACCATTACTCTTCTTCTCATTTGGAGTTTGAAATACACAAAGAGCACATGAAAACATTCTCTTGGGAAACATTCGAGCGATATGCCATTATTCTTCCAATAGAGGGTAATGGAACCTAATATAACATTTTCTACACCCTCTCTTTGGAAGTGCATCCCAGATGGCAGCCGAATGAGTGTCAGGAGTGTATGTTCTGCAGCAGAAAGCCTAGGAGGTACAGGCATTCCCCTGGTACATTAGCTCAGGTTCAAACCAATCAAATACCCTGCTGGTAGCACAAAATGAAATGTTTTTTGTCTCAGGGTGGAAGAATTTAGATATTCCATGATGTGTACTAAGGAAAAAATTATCTCCTATACCACAAGAAATTGGGAGTATTTCATTCTTTCCCTACAGACTCTCTTGCTGTCCAGTTTTCACCCCCCCCTCTTATAGGGACTGTGTATACCCTGATAGTGGCAGGCTAAGCATCTATTCTATCTGGATCCTCAGAGCCTAGGACTGTGCCTGGAACACATGAAGGCAAGGCATTCAAGGATGGGAAGGATGGGTTCCTTGGGGATGCCAGGGAATCCATAATGGTTACCTGCTGTTGAGTTCAGCTAGGATTCAGTTATGAGGGCCTGGCTATGGAACATGGGTAACGAACCCACTGCTACATGAGTCTGTTGGGATTATTTTAATCTCAGAAAGTCTTCATCTTCACTGTGGTTCACTATACAACAGTTTCCTTTACTACTTCCACTATTACAATATTCTCAGGTGACCGGGGTCAGCTTAGTCAAGCACTGAGTTCCCCACTCAAAAGAAAAAAAGGCAGTGGGGCATGATCAGAATCAGGACACTTGCTGAGGGAACATCTCAAGGCATCGAGTGCATCAAACAATCAGTGGTACAGTCGTCCGTCCCGGGTTTTTAAAAAATCTGCGATACAGCGAAGCCGCAATAAGTGGACCGCGATATAGCGAGGGACGACTGTATACTTCACTGATGAGTACCCATATAGAATTTTATATGTTATTAAAATTACATAGGTTTAAGAGTGTAGAAAGTGTTTAAGAGCATATGAAGTGTTTGTAAGAGAGTGGGAAAGGTTTATAGGAGTGTGGGAAGGGTTTATATATAAATAATAAGATAAATATAACGCCACTACTTTGTGGGTTTTCACCTATCACGGGGGGTTCTGGAACGTAACTTCCACGATAGGTGAGGGATCACTGTATTCAAAAGGCAGTCTAACCCGGCCTGGGCGGCTCAGTTGGTTAGAGCTTCATCCCAATATGCCAAGGTTACAGGTTCAATCCCCAGTCAGGGCAAATATAAGAATCAACCAATGAATGCATGAATATGTAGAAGAACAAATCAATGTTTTTCTCTCTTACTCGTTCTGCCTCTGCCTCTCTCTCCTTTATCTCTGTAAAATCAATCAATAAAAAAAATTTCTTTAAAAAGAGCGTAACAGGGCAGTTAACAGCACTAGCTCCAAAGACATTTAGAGTTTGAACAGTGGTATCTGCCCCTGAAAGACCTAGATGAACTTAACAGTTAACTACATGCTTTGTGACTCAGTTTCCCTCTCTACAGAAATAATGGTATTAACCCTCCTTTGGGAATTTATGAGGATTGAATTAGATAGTATGCCATTTGGTATATCTGGCATGTAGGAGAACTGCAATTACTATTTTGGGAAAATTAAGCCCCGTAATGGTGTGAATGAGAATAAATGAAAAAGGAGAAAAACTGTTCAAAAACTGCCATTTCAAGCTGTGTGTGCCTACTCAAGGAAAATAGTTTGGCAGATTCCTATAAAACAAAACCTGCGCTTACCACATGACCCAGCAATTGTACTCTTGGGCATTTATCTCAGAAAAAAAATGAAAACTCAGTTTCACTCCAAAACTTGTACACAAATGTTCATAGAAGCTTTAATTGTAAAAGCCAAGACTGGAAAAATCAGATGTCCTTCAACACATGAATGGTCGAACAAACAGCTACATCCAGCCACAAAAAACTACTCAGCAAAGAAAGGGACCAACAACTTGTATGAACCAGAGGAATTATGCTGAGTGAAAAAAGCCAATCCCAAAAAGTTATATACTGGTGACTGCAATCATATGACATTGTTGAAATGACAACAAACTTGTGACAGCCAGGGTAAGGTAGGAGGGCCAGGGCACACTGTGGCTCTAAAAGGGTAGCATGTGGGATCTCCGTGGTGATGTAAACTGATTATAGTGCTGGTTACCTGAATCGATACATGATAGAAATGCACAGAACTACATACACACACATACATAACTGAGTACGTGTAACACTGGTGGTATCTGAAAAAAGTCTGTAAATTTGAGAACGTCAAGTTCCTGGTTTTGATACAGCCCATCAGAATGCACCATTAGGGGAGACTAGTGAGGGGTTGGGTATACAGCACCCCATGGAGGAAAAAATGTTCCAAATGAAGTGTTTCAAGATGTGTAAATCCAAGAAGAGTTTTGAACAAAGAGGCAAATTAAATGATCTACTGCAGATAATCAGGAGTAAGCCACATTTACCCCAAAAAGAGCAGCAATCTCTTTGGAGATAGATGTAAACCCTACCTGTGTCTGTAAAAAGCAGGTGACATTTCACAGCCCCCACACAGAGTGCTTTAGGACTAAGGAGTCTGGAAGTAGGATGAGTATCCTAGAGGAAAGCAAAATAAGCCTACTCTGCTTGATTTAAGAAAAAAAATTACTGAAAAGTATTAGGTAGCTCAGCTCCCAGGATCACTAGGTAGGATAGATCAGAGATTAGCAACCTGGCAAGAATTTTCAAAGTTCAAAGATCACATATTATCTATGGCTGCTTTCATACTGTAAGAGCAATGTTGAGCAATTCCAAAAAAGACCCCATGTCCTGCAGAGCTTGTAATATTTACTATCAGTTCTTTACAGAAAAAAATTGCCAGCGTCTGGCTAGATAATAGATAACCAAGTTCAAGAACTAGGCCAGTTGAGGCAGTGAGGGTCCTCCACTGCCACCACTGTCCTTATAAAAAGGAAGTTCTAGCCACTGCCAAAATGGCTTTTTCTCTGTCTCTGCAAAACTAGCAACAGACCCAAAGCCTGGCGCAGATGTATGTAACCGATGGAGTCCAGGGCACCTGCCCCACACACTAGCTGCAAAAGAGGCAGGACTCGCAGAGCAGGAAGGCGAGCCCAGAAAGGGGTTTCAGACAGGAGGCAGCCAAACACTGCAGGGACGTGGAGTGCGGACAAAGCCATCAACCACAACCAGACTGGATAGTTTTCATTCTCTGTGGTTCAACCCAAACACTGGGTTTTCTGCCAACTTAACCAATAAGAGGTGCTAATTGTTGTCAATATTTGCTAAGCCTTGGCCTCTATTTGTTTACTTTCATCTTCAGCTTCCCCTTATATCTTTGATGCTATATTTTTATCCCTGGTCTGAAAATGTTTCGATTTTTTTAAATGCTCTTAGTTCGGTAGGAGAAAATGCAATACCCAAGCTCAGGAGCCTCTTCAATTGTGTGCATTTATGAAGCTAATTTTGAATGACAAAGCAAACCAGGCAACCCTAATGTTGTAACTTCCTAGCAGCAAATGGATTCTGTCAACCATAAAGCAACACCACCTTCTCTCATTGGACTGACTTGAAGACAAATGAGCATCTTGTCTATTCAAAATAGGAGGCAGGAAGTTCCAGCAATCTAAAGCTTATATAAGAGATAAAAAGGAGGGAATGGGTGGCATTTTCAATCATTATCTCCTTCAAAATATCCCCTTTGATTCCATAAATCTTTAATATCATGTATCATTCCTAGCATGCCATTCTGCACCCAGGATTTCCAACTCAAAGATTTCTTACAGTTAAAGAAGGCAACTATTGACTTCCGGCCAAGATGGAGGCATAGGTGGATGCACCGTGCCTCCTCGCACAACCAAGATATAGAAACAAAATAACAACCAGAA
>CM052544.1:49302654-49370179 GCA_028533065.1 Trachops cirrhosus | reverse complement strand
TCCAGAAAGCCCAGAGAGTCCCAAAGAAGTTGGACCCAAGGAGGAACACACCAAGGCACATCATAATTACATTAGCCAAGATAAAAATGAAGGAGAGAATCCAAAAAGCAGCAAGAGATAAAGAGACACTAACCTACAAAGGAGTTCCCATCAGACTGTCAGCTGATTTCTCAAAAGAACCCTTACAGGCAAGAAGGGGCTGGAAAGAAGTATTCCAAGTCATGAAAGGCAAGGACCTACATCCACGATTGCTCTATCCAGCAAAGCTTTCATTTAGAATGGAAGGGCAGATCAAGTGCTTCTCAGATAAGGTCAAGTTAAAGGAGTTTATCATCACCAAGCCCCGATTTTATGAAATGTTCAAGGGACTTATCTAAGAAAAAGAAGATAAAAAACATGTATGGTAAAATGACAGCAAACTCACAATTATGAACAACCACACCTAAAACAAAAACAAAAAGAAACTAAGCAAACAACTGGAACAGGAACAGAACCACAGAAATGGAGATCACATGGAGGGTTAGCAACAGGGGAGTGGGAGGAGGAGAGGGGGGGAAAGGTAAGGAGACTAAGTAGCAATGAAGGTAGATAGCAAATAGACAGGGGAGGGCAAGAATAGTAGAGGAAATGTAAAAGCTAAAGAACTTATGACGCATGGACATGAACTAAAGGAGGGAATGTGGGTGGGAGACAGTGTTCAGGGTGGAGGGGTATGAAGAGGGGGTAATGGGACAACTGTAATAGCATAATCAATTAAATATATTAATTAAAAAAAGAATTATTTCTTTGATGACTCATTCAGCATGGCGTTGGGGAGAGAGAAAAAAGAATGGTAAACCAACTACAAAAGTTAAGACTTGTTTTCCACCCTCCAAAATCCAAATTTACTGGTTAGTAATCACATAACTGTGCCCAGCAAATATTGTACTATTTGACATTTTAGTATGTAAGAGCTCTGAGGTTAGTGAAATCAGTGTTGGCCAGAGTGAGTAAAGACTTTCAAGAAATACTTTCAAGAAGTCCAAGGACAGGGATTGCTGAGATAATAATTATACCATAAATGAATGGGCATTTACCTGATATCAGGCCTTGTGTTGGCTGTTTCACATGGACCTTACTTAATCCAACAGAAAACTACAGGGGCTAGCAATGATTCCCATTCCACGGATAAGAAAACAGAACCAGAGGAATTTACTTGCTCACCAAGATCACCTAACCAGTATAGTTTAGAGTAAGGGATAAATCTATTGATATATTCTCATTCACTCATTCAAACATCATAATTACTCTAACTTCAAACCACATACAGAAAGAGGACCTCGAAGAAGAAACACATATGGAAAATAATTTGTCTCACTGCATAAAAAAAAAAAGAAAGAAAAAATGGAGGGAGGGTGGGAGGGAAACAAAGGAAGAAAATTACTGAGATGAATCAGGAAGTAAAACTTCTAAGGCACAGCATCCAGATAAAACATGACACATTGGCTTTACTTGACTTATGCTACTTCTATTCACATCATATTTTGGGCAGAGAACCACTTCTGAATGCTCAGTATTAATCCAATCCCATCTGTAGCACACACCACATGCAGTAAAAGTCAAGATTAAGGACAACTATTTCAACAAGATGCCGGCAACATGGAAGGAAAAAAGCCCAATCTTCTCCATAACCTGACACTGTCCATCACCTGAGAGTGTAAACTAAGGCAACAGCTGTCATTTCCAGCACTGAGTAACCACAGGTGCGTAAGATGATTCCTCACAGGTAAAAAAAATATTTATTTAACCTTCTGTTGTAATGCTTTTTACATCATGCTTTACATATTTTATGTTTTATAATTTATATAATATTTTAGTATAGAACCACATAAACCAAATTGCTAAAAAATAAATATACATGTATTAGGGGCACAGGTCCAAATTTTACTGATAAGACAATGAATAAGATTAATGAAGACCACTGACCCACACACTTACTAGAAGGGTCATCTGTTAACTTCCAGGACCTTCAATAGCCAAACTAAATGACATCACATTGGAACCACTCCATTAGCTAAAGGAAAAAAAATTCAAGTTTCATTTCAGTCTCTCTTTGAAAGGTATTTGATTCCTAGCTGATTCTGGGCACAAACAATGTTTGAGCATTACAAATTTATGGGGCCACCTCATTAGGAGTTCATACTGCAACCAAATCCCATTTTCCCTCTGCAAATTCAATTCCCATCAATAGCACTATATATCACTGGCTACTGCTGTTGGCTGCCTGATTTTGAATCATAAAAATTTTTTTTGAAAGATTACTGCCAACACATAATAGGCAAACTGCAATTTCAATTCCCCACACATGTGCTTGAAGAAGGGGGGCTATGCAAGCTACAAAATGTAAATGCGGCCTGTTGTTATCAGCTGTTTATAAGCCCCATGACATCCCCCAGTCACATAAGGCAGGAAAAAAAAACACATCAAAATGCTGCCATTCAAAAAGTCCTTTTATTATTCTACTCAATACTAGTTCCCTGGTCTCTTAATTTTCCGAGCTGTGTATACAAAATGCAACAAAATTAAGCAGTGGTGGCCGTATACAGCCAATCTTCATTAGGCAGAAGCAGTGTGAACACAACTGTGTGATGCTGTTTATTGAGACGCTTACATCACTAACTTTTTTTGAATGCATCACCTACTAGAGCTAACATTTAAGAACAACATACACCCTAACAAAGGCAGACTTCACAGGGGATAAAGCAATTCCGTTTCCCCAAAGCCCAAAATAAATCCATTGCCTGGCCTGTCACAAACTCTGGGTCTGTCCAAGACATCACTTACCTAACACATTGCTCACCCATTGCTCACCTTCGACTCCTTGGTTTAATGTCATATACTACCCACTGGTACCGTGATGGGAAGATAATACAGGAATCCATGGTGAATCCATGGCTATTTTTAAGTGGGAAACAAAGGGAGGCACAAGGAGATCACTGTTTAGGGCTGGATTTCTCAACATCCTCACTAATGACATTTTGGACCAGATAATTCTTTCCTGTGGGAGGCTATCCTGTGCACTGTAGCACATGTAGCAGCATCCTGACTTCTACCTACCAAATGACAGTATCACCTCCCAGTCCTGACAACCAAAACTCTTTCCAGACATGACCAAATGTCCATGGGAGCAGGGTGGGTTGTGAACCCCTGGTCGCAAACCACTGGTCTAGTGGGTCTACATAAACAGACAGAACTTTCATGTATATGGATTGTATAAAGAGGGAACAACAGGCATAAGTGCATTGCACACCCAGGCAGTACTAGCATATCATGCCCATAAACATTTATGGGACAATGAGCAAAGTCAAGTTTGTTGACCAAACAGTAGAAGGCTATGCTGAGGTCCTAATTTTGATCATTAAAAGTCTACTAACAGTCAAAGTTTCCTTTTATTAAAAAAAAAAAATTGTGCCACTTTATTATTGTACTGGCTCAATAAATATCCAGGAAAGAACACCTGAGAAATAACCATCATGGGTTTTCCATATTCATCAACAGAAAACCTCTAGGAAGTTCACTTTTATGGCCCAAAACTTTTCATTTAATCAACTGTCAAAAAAAAGCCCTAAGAAAAATTTCTTTAGCATCAAAAACCCCCTTCATGGATATGCTGTGATATTTAGCTGAATGGAAATAAAGAGGTGAAATAATTTTTCCTCTAAACAAATACTGCTGAGCTTCTGCAAACCAATACTAAAAAGGACAATTTTTATTTAACAGTTAAAGAAACCAGCTTTCAAAAGCTCAATTGCCATCTGCAATTATAATCAGGCCTAATTTAGAATATCCCACTATGTTTTAGTCTTAATTAAAAATGGCACATCCTTGCAAGGGAATGCAATGTGAACGCACAATTCAAATGTGAGCACGACATAAATACACACACACTCTCACACATCTAACACTGAAGACTGGGCCTGAGAGACTTCATTTAACTTTAGTATATACTTTAACTTTCATATTTTAAATTAGAAAGGTGTGTGGATGATGTTCAGACAATTTGCCAAAAATACAAATGGATGTTTTTTAGCCTGCCACCTTTCACAAGCACATGGCTGATCCTACGTTCCAGCGAGTTTACTGTGTGTAAGAGTGCAATGTTTCAGTGTGATATTTCCACTGATGCAATACAGTTTTCCACCACACGAAATAATAAGACTTACCAAGTACCTCTTGGCCTCTCTGCAAGTTTAATAATTACTTGTAATGCTATGTCCCTGCATATTATGAATTTAGTGTAATTTTTACATTATAATTTTTTAATATGGTCGCCAGTACAAGCAGCCCTTTGCATACAGAATATTAATGTGGATATTACCTGAAAACCACTATACAAACACCTGCTGTCAATCACAGTCACTTAAAATAAGACAAATACAAAGAGGACATAGAAAGGAGGAACTAAGAGCAACACATGGACACCTTTAACCTGCAAGATTAAAGAGAAGTGTTCTCCTACTACCCACACTATGTGGTGACTCCTTATAAAAACCCAACTTCTTCAAAAATTCGTTGGTGTTAGATGCAGGTTGTGCTGCTGGAACAGAGCCTCTGGCAAGGGAGACAAGAGGGGGGTGGAAAGCTGTAAACAGTAAGTGTGCCTCCCATGTATGCCTGTAAAATTAAGCCTCTCCCAGTTGGACAATTAGCTTTATATAGCTAATCAGGAGGAAAGAAATGAAGACCATCTGGTTCTTAGAAGTTCTTCATCTGACTATCTTCTTGAAAGTAAACTTCCTATGTACAAGAGGGCATGAGAAAGCAAGAAGAGAACATTCTTTTAAACTGCCTATATACCCTGATAAACCCACATGTGGATCAAGACCCTGACTACTTTATCCGAAAGCAATAGAACAGTGATTACATGTTGACTCCCTAACTGGACAGACTTCATTTGATTCCTAGCTCTGCTACTTATTAATGGTTAGCCTTTGGCAAACAATTTGACCTCTCTGTGGTAGACTGGATCATTGTCCCTGTATCCAGGTCCTTTGCCAATCAACTTACAATTCCTCCCACAGTGCACCTCTCTGTCCTTTGTTTTAGGGTTTGGCCACATGACTTGCTAATTTGGTAGCTTAATGTCAACTCTCCTTGGTTCACACAGCAGCATACCTACAGCAGCATACCTGCAGCAGCAGCAGCCCCCTAGGTCCCAAAGTGGGTTAAAGGCAGATTAGGAGTCTACCATCAACCAACTCAGTGTAGTCAGGGGTAGAGTCACCAGGGCTGTCACATAAAGTTGGGTACTTGATAAGCAGCACATAGGTCAATCAACAGAAGTGAAATGCAACCCCTATGACCTTCTTGCCAAGCCAAGTATCTTGGCATGGGGTTGCTCTCTGGCAGGAGAAAGAGGTAACATTTTCTTTACACAAAAGAATCATTTGTACAGAAGGGGCACCCAAGTATGGTGAGGTGGGCTTCTGTATCTGGCAAGCAGAAGGTTGGCATCTCAGAGAGTTTAGGAGGGTGTCTACATGGAACAGTGGCCCAACATGGGGTGGGACTGATTGAATAAATACATATATTTATTTATTTTGAATAGGTGTGTGTATGTGTGTGTGTGTATATATATATATATATATATACACACACACACACACACATATGTATACACACTCTCTCAAACAGTGGAAGCCAGAGTTTACTCACTGTCAGACAAGGGAGTTAAAAATACAGAAAGGGGAGCCCTGGCCAGTGTGGCTCAGTTGGTTGGAGCATCGTGCTATAACCAAAAGATTGTGGGTTCAGTTCCTGGTCAGGACACATGCCTGAGTTCTGTGTTTGGTCCGTGGTCTAGGAGCCAGTGTGCAATCCCCAGTCCAGTCACATGGAATCCCGAGTCCAGACACCTATGATCCCTGGTCTGGGAACACATGGCAGGCAACCAATCAACGCTTCTCACTCTCTCCCTTCCTCTCTTCCTTCTTCTCTCTCTGAAAGCAATGGGGGGAAAATGTCCTCAAGGTGAGGATTAAAACAAAATACAGAGAGGAGAAAAACTAAATTGAACCACATGGTGTTGACATGTTTGGAATTAGAGGTAGTGAACTCATGATTTTTACTATATAAAAAAACAAGTAAACAGAGTGAATGTTGTGTGTACATACACACACACATATAATCCCTGGAGGTTTATGTATACTAAAGGGTCTGGAGCTATAACATCTCATGAGCAATGACTATATACCGAATTTTTGGACTATAAGATGCACTCCCCCTGCCCCAAATTTGGGAGGAAAGAGGGGTGCATCTTATAGTCTGAATGTAGCTTTACATTTACATTGGTGAAATATTGTTATTTATGTTATTAAATATTTTACCAAATTTTTTGCTTTAAAATTTTTTTCCTATTTTCCTCCTCTAAAACCTAGGTGCATTTTTATGCTCCAAAAAATATGGTACCTAATCCCCAAATCTTGGTTTCTAAATATCACTCTCCTCTTAAAGGAATCAGAGGTCCAAGGCTCCACAGATCCTTGGCTGAATCCAGGGCTGGGGCCAGCAAAGTGCAAGACAAACCTACAACTTTTTGTTCTAGAAAGGAAGGAAGTGCTCAAATAACGATATTGACACGTGCCAAAAGGACAGAGGAACCAGGTAGAAGGAACTCTCACTATCTAATTGTGGGGGGGATTTAAGCATCAAAATACTGATAATAATTTTATAACTCAATAAATAAAAGAGAAATCCATGAGTCCCATCTGATGTAATTAATAGACAAGATGAAAATTTAAGAAGAATGGTCTTAAAGTATCTATACACAAAATACTCACAAAGAGAGAAAAAAAGAGTAAGCCTGGAGAAGCCTGGCAGGTGCTGCCTCTGTCAAGTGATCAAAGTGAACCCCACCAGCAATGGGACACATGGAAATCACATGATCAGATACAATGAAAGGAACAGAGCATCACTTCTGCGGTATGTCTTCCCTGATGCATAACCTGAATCTAATCGTGAGAAAGCCTCAGACAAACCCAAATTGATGGACAGTCTACAAAATAATCAGTTATCTTCCAAATTATCAAGATCAGAGAAGTCCAGGAAAGCCTGAGAAATTGTTCCAGAAATAAAGTTAGACTAACAAATAGCACATGATCCCAAACTGATTTAAAAAAAAAAAAAAACTGGGACAATCAGGGCAAATTTAAATGGGGTCTGAGGGCTAGATAGTAGCGTTGTATCAAAGTTAATTTCTCAGTTTTGACGGCTACACTGATGGATGTGTAAGAAAATGTCCTTTTCAGTAGGATATACACATACAAGTGTTCAGAGATGACAGGCACCAGGTTGGCAATGAATTCAGCCTGGTCTGGGGGAGGGGTGGAGCTCCTTTATTTGTGGTTGAATTTTTTTAAACTTGCAATGGTTACAGTACAGGGTGGCTACGGAAGGGGTGGGCCCTTTCAGAAGGTGGATGGGGAAGGTCACTCAGAAAAGACACCTGAGCTGAGATGTGCAAGAGAAGGAGCAGCCATGCAAAAACGCAAAGGGTGAAGATAATCATGCTGCTGATTTAAACAAACACACCTTCATCGAACTCTCATACCATGCTCACTGAGTGCAATGCAATGGCCTAAGTGCTTTCTATATTTTCATTAATTTATCCCTTATGACCACCTTATGTAGATTATTAAAATAATACTTAATTATTGTTAAGTATTATTAAATAGAAATGTTATTACACCCAACTTAAAAATGAAGAAACTGGGAAACAGAGAGGTTTCAGTTAAGTCATATAGGTCACAAGGCTGGTTACTATTACAGCCAGGATTTGAACCTACCAGTCTGGCCCCAGGACCTGTACTCAACCAGTAGGCAATGAAGGTAACCGGAAGAAACCACCTGCATGTGATACTGAGGCAGGACAGAGCCAGGACTGTTTGGCCATTGCAGCCACAAACACCAGAGCAAGTGAGTGAGAGAAACTGAAGCTGTGCGAAGTGGAGGCAGGTCCACTGTGAGAGTCTGGATATATTTTTTTCAGATTTTATTTATTTATTTTTAGAGAGAGGGGAAGAGAGGGAGAAAGACAGGGAGAGAAACATGGATGTGCAAGAAAAACATCAATTGACTGCCTCTAGCATGCCCCCAAAAAGGAACCTGGCCTACAACCCAGGCATGTACCCCAAGCGGGAATCAAATGGGCAACGCTTTGGCCTGCTGGATGATGCCCAACCCAGGGCAACACCAGCCAGGGTGAGAGTCTGGGTTTTTTCATGTATAGTGGGGAAGATGTTTCCAAGAACAGGGAGACTACTGAGAAGGCTGTCACCACATCTTAACTCAGACAGGATGATGGCCTAGCCCAATTCTGTAGCAGAAGAGACGAAGAGCTCTGGCTAGAGAGATTCAAAGCTTATTTTGGAAATAAAGTCAAAAGGACTTGGATGATTGTTCTAGAAAGCCAGGCCATGAAACCATCTTTAAGTACAACTGTATTCACCCACCCAGTCCCTGGGATCACACTGCATGCAAAGAGGTCGCAGTATGTTACTAGCAGTTTTCGATTCTGACTGCCTCCCGATGCTCCCCAG
Source organism: Trachops cirrhosus (assembly GCA_028533065.1). Lineage (NCBI taxonomy): Eukaryota > Metazoa > Chordata > Mammalia > Chiroptera > Phyllostomidae > Trachops > Trachops cirrhosus. The sequence goes on along the minus strand of CM052544.1, from coordinate 49,361,603 downwards.
CAGCAAAGAGAGCAACTCTAACCTCTTCTCTCTAAGGCCTTCATGAAACTACACCACGTTCAATTTATGCAAGCATTTTCTCACAATAATAAACAATGCCCAGTTCATTCTGATTTCAGAGCTTTCCTCCGTACAAAGAGAACGTCTTTCCCACCGAGTAGGGCATTTGTTCTCCCTGAATCTCACCAAAGATTACACCTGGCACTGTAATTGGGAGGGTGTGAAATAGATAATTTAACCTTGAGAGGATGTTCATTCAATTCAACACATCTTTCTAATCTGAGAAACACACAATTTCCCTTTTACCTCAGCATGTCTTGCTTTAATTGTGACAGCAGTGCCAAGAATTTTATTTTCAAAGAGCTGACTGAGCAACATGGGAACATTAATACCTAAATATTGAAGCAATCCTCATGCTTTGCTTAAAGGGAAGCTGAATTTGCTAGATGAAAGGTTCCAAATGTCTGGTCTATCTACGCCTTCAAAAAAATAACAAAATAAAAACATGTCATTAGCATATTTTACCTCTCTGCATTAAGTCAGAAAGTAAAAGGCATGATTTGTCTTAAAAATGAAAAATAAAAAATGCTCTGTTTTCTATTGCTAGTAACTGCATTTGCTAAGAATGATGCTAAGTTGTCTAACAGGTATGATTTTCTTCACTTTTGAATATGGAATAAATGCTCTTTCAACTCTTTGACGGTCTAAGCGTATTTTACTCCGCAGTGCTGACTGTGGCCATAGAAAGCGTTCCGCTTCACAGGTCTGAATTAGACAGGGTGAGCACGGACAGCGAGGACCGGAGGGAGTGTGCAGGACACAGCTGACCTGCTCTTCGTCGTCCTCTCGCTCATCGCAGGGTCTGTTCCATCAATGATACAAGTACAAAAAAAATTAATTCCAGGACCAGAAAATTCCGAACAAGGGTAATAGGGTCCCAATCCCCCGAAGCCAATATCATCAAATTCTCTCACATGATTTACAACCTGGTAATCTATCTCTTTCCATTGATTATCCTGCTATTATGGGGTATAACTGCTCTCTGCCCATTTCAAGGACTCTAAAGTGTTGCGCTGAGAATACACTAATGCACCTTTAATGCAGAGAAGGCAGGGAGGAAAAAACCCAAGGAACAAAGTAGTCTGGAGACTGCATAAAGCTGAAGTTCCTTTCAAAAGCCCTAAGAAGTTAACAGCTTTTCAGGGAGGCAATCAGGCAATTCATGTCCAGCAGTGACCTGGGCCCACAGCTTTAACATTTCTAACAGGAAAAAGCCCAAGAAAAGTGCCTGGACCTGATCAAATTGCACAGAAAATGGTTTGGATCCCAAAACACTGGCCAAACAAGCCCTGTACATGAGAGCCTTCTCTGCTGCATAGATTATTTGTAACATAAGGTTTATCAAAACCTTAATGCCAGGGTTGGCAAACTCCATTCCACGGTCCTTTTATATGGTCTACAAGTTAAGAATGGTTTTTACACCTGTAAACGATTAGGAAAAAAATCAAAAGAAGAACAACCTCTTTTAATAAATGAAAAGTATCTGCAATTCAAATTTCTGTGTCCGTAAATGAAGTCTCGTCAGAATACAGCCATGCCCGTTTGTGGGCTGCTGTCTGCGGCCACTTCCAAGCCACAATGAGAAGGTCCAATTGCAATATGGGCCAGCAAAGCCAACTAGTTCTATCTGGCTCTTTATAAGCAAAAATCGGCCAATCTCTGGCTTAATTCACCCACAAATTTCAGAAAAACAGCTCCAAATAAACTGGAAGTGCACTAGAAAAATGTAGTTACTGATGGGAGAAAAATTTTAGCTTTTCCTTAGGCTCCCTCCTCAGAAAACTCAGCAGAAATGGGATAACGTGCATAATGGCCCCCCAAAAGCTTTCCAGTTTGCCACATGGGTAGTCAAGATAGTGGTTAACAATAAAGGAAAAAAAGATGAAAATAAAAAATGATGAGGAAGGCCTTTGCTGGCCACTTTACCTACATAATTCCATTTAATGTGCACAGAAAGGTTCTGAGAATGGTTATCCCCACTTTCCAAATGAGGAGATTGAGTCTAAGAGAAGTTGTCTAAGGTCCTTACAAGGTCATGGCATCAGGACTCAACGCCAGGTTCCACTGGCTCAAACCCTATACTTTTACAATTCAACTACTACAAGATGATTTGGGCTTTTTCAAAACTCATGCTGCTTTTGCCATTCGGAAAAACAGAATAAGAGAGTAAGAGAATAAATAACATTTAAGTGAATGACATGAGAGAATCACCTACCTTTGAAAGGAACAGTCATTTAACAGAGAATGTTTGTCTTGTTAAATACTACATGCTTTGGTGTTGAGCTCTTAAGTAACAATCAGTTCCTGTACTTACTATCAGCCTGAGTATAGCCAAATACATCTAGACAAGCACACTATATAATATTTTTATCCATCTGCTGTGAAGGCAGCTGGCTTTAGCCCAGCATCCTTTCCCCATGGACATTCTTTCCCCCATCTTTACCTCCCAGGACAATTTTTTACACCCAGCAATAAATCACTTATAATCTCAGAGACAGTGACACTACATCCACCAAATGATTCAGGTCTTTCAAAACCTCTTAACAGAGCCTGATACCACAGCCAGGAGTAGCATTGCATATTTTATTACCACGATTGTGACGATGCTCATGGCAAACACACACAGCACTGACTGTGCGCCAGGCACTGTTCTGAGCACTTTAAATGGACTTGTGTATTGAATCCTTAATCCTCACATCCCTACAAGGTCAGCACAATAACTACTCTTATTTTACAGATGAGGAAACTGAGGCACAAAGAAATCAAACAATTTGCCACAGTCTCATTGCCAGTCAGTTGCAGAGCTGGGATCCACACTCAGGCAGTGTGGCAGCAGAGTCCACACTTCTAACCCCAACCACACTGCCTCTCCACACTAGATCAAACAGAAACATTTAAATCTGAAAAGCAGTTGTGTATGATCAAGCTTATCTGTGCTATTAACAGTAAAAGGGCAGTCTTTAATTTTTAATAACTGAAAAAAGGTTGGGAAGAATAACCTACATAAATGGACAGAAATAAGAAAACATTTTTAAATGCAATGTTATTTCCTATTTGAAAAATAAGGAAGAAGAAACACCTGGAATGTTTAGAGATGGTGGGGTGCTTCCAGTTGATGTGCCTTCACAGCAGAGGTGAGGCAGGGACCCCTTTCTGTTTTGTACATTTCAAAGTCCTGAAACTTTCTGGATTATATTAAACACAATTCAGCCTCTCCCTGAAGGATGACGCTCTTTCCATAATGAAGGCTAATCAACCTGAAGGGTAATTTCCATAAATATTTTAATAGTTTAATTATTATAGACTTAATATCTAACCTTTCACAGAGACAAGTGGCCTCAGCCCATGATTAGGCTGAATCTGACCACAAGTCACTGGTGGCAAACACATGGTACACATGCCACTCCTCACTCGGAACCCCTGGGTAGATGTAATTGATGATACTCCTCTTCCCCATGGAGTTCAACCTTCTCAACAGAAAAATGGAGTATTAGCCAAGATAATCATCTGAAGGACCAATAGCAAGGGATCAGAGTAAAGACGTAAGAAGTCCTTCCATCACCTAACTCTAAACCGGTGACAGCCAGGCACCAGGGAAAGCCATCTTTATCTCCAAAAGTTCATGGAGTCTACAAATAGACCAGGGTTTCTCCCCTAGTCTGCTCCCCTGACCATACTGTGTCAACCATAAAAGAATGCATTATCTCACACAAAACAAGTCCGATGGAAGGACAATCTTTGGGGGTGATTCAGCAGCTCAAGAATATCAACAGGAATCCAGATTCTTCCCTTCCTTTCAGGCAGGCCCTCCTCAAATGTGACTTCATCCTCAGGCTGACAGCATGACAGTTACAGCAGTGGTGGGTGGCACATCCCAGCAGCACCCAGAGCAAAGACCATAGCTTCCCTGGCTTCAAGAAAAGACGCAGCTTTCCAGGGAGGGCCCAGCCCACACATCTTCTCATTCTATTGGACAGAGTCAGCTCACATAGTCAGTCCTGAACCACTCACTAAAAATGGAGGTAAATCAAATAAAGCCAACCCTGAAGCAACAGTTTGGCTCCATAGAGGAGGGTGGGCACGAATGTAAAACTGATGCTCTATTCAGAAGGAGATGGATGCTGTGAAGGAATCAAACAGCATCCCCAACAGGCCTTCCAACCTGAGCCAAGATATAGACCAGACATGAGAACTGGACAAAAGCCAAAAGACAATTACTTCAGCCCTCATGATAGAGTAAAAACTGAAGTCATTAGCAAAAAATTTTAATTGGGAGTAATTAGGTGAAATTTAAGGTATCTACTTTCTCTTGAAATATTAGAATGATCTAAAACTGACTCTAAGTCCCCCAGCGCAACAATCAGCCCAAGTCAAATAGCACTGGCCTTGGAGAAGAGGGACTGAGTCCCTCTAAGGGCTGCAAGTTGTGTACAGTCCTCCAGTCTGGCCACTCCCGGTGGCTTGCGTACCTCATTTCTTTCCTTCAGCTGCTGAGCCCAGACAGAGGGCTTTTAGTTTACAACCTCAGTACTGGTCATCACAGAAATCAGCTGGAAAAAGTAGGCCCGCAAACTGGAAAAACCCAACAGGGGAACGTTCACCTTTAGGCATTTTCAGAGAATTTAATCTGAGAGGGAAATAGAAGGGAGAGTCAAGTTAACAATCAAAATTTTCTAGCTACATCCTCAAGATGCCTCTGACCCCCACAAAAGTCATGTGAGAGTTAAACAGTCTGCAGAGCTGCCTTTTCGTGGTAAAGAAAAAACCTATCAAATGAGAGCATCAGAGAGATCCAGCTTGGTGTAGCCTCAGATTTAGTGCAGTGTTTGATGCATTTGGCTAGCATCTGGCCCCAGGCATTTCAGTTTTAATGAATCCCAAAGAACATAGTTTGATCCGACTTCTGAATTCATGCGGCATTCTCTCAGGACAATATTCATGTCTTTAAAGGAGACCCATTTTAAGAAGACAGAGAATTTATACTAAAATAACCTACCAGGGCCCGCCACATACCCAAAGCTTTTATTTCACAGATGGCTGTCCACACCACTTCTGTTCCACCGTCTATGGTGTCGAGGAAGCAGGTGTAAGGAATTCCAATTCTAGAGCCCTGAAATTATAGCAAGATGATCCTTTTAGGGTGTGCCTATCACTCCAGGTTCCAAAGTGGGTATCATATTTTTACCTGCCCAATGATCTTGGCAAAGACTCATCTTTCCTAAAAGAAAACCCTTCTAGGAGACTATGGTGGGCACTTTCACTCCTACATCAGTGACAATGGTACGGACAGTATCTAAGCCTGTCTAGTTATTGGTCCAGCCAAATGTGACCCAAGTCTTGATAACTAAGAGTAAAGCATAATATCTAGACTCAAGGAGAGCTTCTTTCCTTGGAAATAAGGAGATCTGTATGTAAGCCTGCAGGTGATCTGAGGTTGACCTGATCTAGCCATGACTGAACCCACTACACCCTTGCACTGTAACACCAGTAAGCTCTTCTATCTGCTTGAGCTACTTTGTGTTGATTTTTCTCCCTTTCAACTGAAAATTGAATGCAATATTCCCTAGGTCTAGTTCTGAGGTCAGAGCTGTTAGTATCTACTTAAAGGTCACAACCCATCCCTTAACATAGTCCATGGCACATCGTCAGGGCTCTCTCAATACTTACTAACTGAATGAGAAAATAAATATATGCCTGATTAACACCTCAACCAACCAAAAGGATCAGGAATGGGATGTGCCCATTTATCAAATGGAAGATCTGCTGAAGAACAGAATGTGGTAGGGGGCCCAATAAAAAGGGTCTTTGGATCCAGAGAGACCAGGACCCCTCTCTTAGCTGTCTCTTTGACCAATTCTATGAGCCTGGCCAGTAAACAAAGTTCACCTACAATTCCATCTTCTCACCTACACAGAGAAAAAGATGGCCCTGTGAGGGCAGAGACACAGGGAGAGGACACCACGTGAAGATGAAGGCAGAGATTGCAGTGATGCACCCACTAGTCAAGGAATGCCAAGGACTGGCAGCAAGGCCAGAAACTAGGAAGTGGCAAGGGACAGATCCCCCCTCAGAGCCTCCGAAAAGGAACCAACCCTGCCAATACCTTAATCTTGGACTTCTAGACTCCAGACTAGACTCTGAAACTATGAGACAATAAAGCTCTGTTGTTTTAAACCAGGTTTAAACCACGTTTGTATGGCAGTCCTAGAAAACTGATATGGAGGTTGGCCCCAATCAGTGATGTATTTATAAATATTTACCACCCAGCTCTGGGTGGGGGTTGAATTGTAGCATTTGCTGATTACCATGGAGTAAACAGTCCCACCACAGCCACCCTCAAAATACCAATATGCCACATTGCATCTCAGCCCATCATCGTAGAGCATTTCCACCATACACAGTAGACAAAGGTTCAAGAGCATAGATAACAATAAAATGTATTAAAATAATTAGGAAGTGATACATTTGGGGCATTGAGTACTGTACTTCTTAAATATAATTCAATTATAGATTTCCATAATTTTGCTTGAAAAGGTTGTGTTTAATAACCAGCTCAGAGGCCGTGGCCAGGTGACTCAGTTGATTAGAGCATTGTCCCAATATGCCAAGGTTGTGAGTTTGATCCCCAGTCAGAACACATACAAGAATCAACCAATGAGTGCATAAATAAGTAGAACAACAAATCGATGTTTCTCCCTCTCTCTCTAAAAATCAATAAATAAAAATTAAATAAATAAAATAACCAGCTCACCAAATTCCTCAAAATCTAAGAGTCTCACAAGCCTGCACAAGCAGCTCCCTGGCCCAAGAAAGGGAGGGCAGAGCAGAAATCCTCTGGCCTCATGGCCCTGGGAGTGTAGCCTTCAAAACCAAGCCCCTCTGCAGAAGAGGGGTCACACCAGCTATCAGATGGTTATAGACAGTGTCCGGTTAATTAAGCAGGTTTTAGTGCAGCTAAAACCCTGGGCCTATCTTCTCCCTGATCCCATAAAGCATTTGTGGCACTTTGGTTTTTAAGTAATACAGGAGTAATTTAAAATCAATTTCCTTTCTTCTTGATGAACAATGGACTATTTAGTGTGACCCAGAGAGAAAATTAGAAGCTGTGCACATGAGGCAACTACCTGGAGCCCCAGCTGCAGGGAGCTTCACAATTCCAACTCAAAGCTGATGCTTGACTGGTACCATGAGGATGCTGGTCTTATTTCTTCCACTCTCAATTGTGTGGTATCCATCAGTACTTACTTGGGTATTTAAGCCTCTCTCTAATCACAGGTTGAGGGGAGACCATATTTTATCCTTTTCTTTTTTAATTTATTTCACTTATCTTTTATTGATTATGCTATTAACAGTTGTCCCAATTTTCCCCCTTTGCCCCCTCCACCCAGCACCCTCCCCTACCCTCCAGCATCCCTCCTCCTTTGTTCATGTCCATGAGTCAAGCATGTAAATTCTTCAGCAACTCTACACTGCCATCTTGAATAGAGATCTATTTTACCTTCTTGGTCCATCAATATAGGTATAATAAGCAACAGCTATGACTGAGGTGCTCTGGAGAGCCCAGTGAGCAAGACAGAGACAGCCTCAGCCTCTCTGGCACATATAGGCTAGCAAAGACTAGGAGGGCCTGCAACAGAAACTTGAAGGTTCCCATTAAACACAGTCACAAAGAAACATTTATCCAATTAGCTGGCTGCATCTTGCACCCAAAGGCTGTGATTCCACCATTATTGCCTAGACACTTGATCCTGGACAAGTTTATAGCCTGAGCTCAGGGCTGATGATAACAGTACCTCCTCTTAAGGGTTACTGTGGGGTTCAAAGGAGATTATGCAGGAGAGTGAGCTGTCTGTCCCCTCTGTACCCCTGATAACACATGCTAAATTTTACCTCCTTCACACCTTTACCCAACGGCAACTTTTCCAGGAAACTTTTCCAAATGAGATCTATTTAAAAGAGGTGACACCTACCAAACTCCCCATTTCCCTTAACCTTCTTTCCTTCTTCCTGACACTCATCCCCTTCTGAAGTATAAGTCCCCTCCACACACACACACAATAAAACACAAGCCCCAAAGAGGCAGGTGTCATTTGTTAGTTTTGTACTTTTTCAAATACCTTAAACAAGTTCTATCAAATAGTAGGAACTCAATAAATATGAGGGATGGATGGATGGAGACTACGCTCTTACAGAAGAGACTGTATCTCATTGATCTTTCAATCTCCCAACATCTTACACAAATCACCCTCAATTTTTGTTGAATAAACAAAGGAATAAACCATGAACACTGATTTGAGCCCACAAATAACCTGAGATTATCCAAAAGGTATAACATTCTTGCTTTTTCCAATTTGCCTCTACATGACAAAACCTCTCACCAAATGGCAAACACGCTCGCATGCAGACATTTCTCAGTGTCTTTTCCAACTATGCTCTGGGCAAGAGAACACAGCAAGGAAGGGCGCAGGAAGGCTGACTGGAAGCCTCTATCCTGATTCAGTGAGATCTTTTTAAAAATCTTCTTTTGTATATTAAGACTTCAAGTAAGATTTTGGGGTTTTTGCATGGGAATATTTTTTTCTTTATTTTCTACATGCTTTTTAAAATTGAGATATAATTGACATACTTATACGTTGTATCTAAAAACAAAACAAAATGAAAAACCAAGCTCATAAATACAGAGAACAGATTGTTGGCTGCCAGAAGTGGAGGGTCAGGGGACAGGCAAAATGGGTAAAGGGGACCACAAGGGGCAGACTTACAGTTACAAAATAAATGAGTGATGGAAATGTAATGTGCAGCAAGGCAACAACAGTTAATAACACTGTATTGTACACAGGTGGGCAAAAGTAGGTTTAAGTTGTTTGCATAAAAAATTCGGGTTATGATTATTACAACAGTTTTATTAACTCAAAAGAATGTCACAATGGCACTCCTTCTCTTTCTCTCTCATTCCCCCTCTCTCTTTTAAGAATAAATAAAACTTAAAAAAGAGAAAGGAAGGAAGGGAGGGAGGGAGGGAGGGAGGGAGGGAGGGAGGGAGGAGGGAGGGAGGAAGGAAGAAAGGAAGGACAAACTGAGTAGAAGACTAAAGTGTTCCTGCTCATCTACAGGATTTACTGTATTTTATTCTATTATAAAGTCTCTACAACCTTCACAAACATGAATATATTTGTTTGTTGTAGTAAAGAACACAGGATATGTGAAAGCACCTAGAAAAAATACTGTAAAACACAGATGTTCACTAATTTTGAATCTGAAGCTTAACTGAAATGATTCTTACTTTGTCTCCCAAAACCATATATCCTAACCCCACTACCTCAGAATGTGACCTTAATCAGAAATAGGGTCATCACAGAAATAACTAGTTGAGATGAAGTCACTAGGGCTCCGGTCCAGTGGCTCAGTTGGTTGGAGCATCGTCCTGTACACTAAAACTTGTGGGCTCCCTCCTGGGTCAGGGTACATACCCAGTCAAGGCACATACAGGAGGCAACCAATGGACCTTTCTCTCTCACATCAATGTTTCTCTCTCTCTTTCTCACTCTCCCCATCTTCCCCTTTCTCTCTCTCTAAAATCAACAAAAACATATCCTAGGGTAAAGAATAAAAAAAAAAATGAAGTCATTAGAGTTGACCTTAATGCAATACAACTAACATCATTATGAAAAAGGGAAAATCTGCACCCAGACACACACGCACAGAAGAACATCATGTGAAGATGAAGACAGAGATCAGTGTGATGCTTCTACAAGCCCACAGAACACCAAAGCTCGGCCTCAAACCTCCAGAAGCTTGGAGAGAGGCATGGAACACAGCCCTCAGACAGCCCTCAGAGGGAACCACCCTGTCCACAGCTTGATTTGGGCTTCTGGCCTCCAGAATTGTGAGACAAATTTCTGTTGTTTAAACTGGCCAGACTCTGGTACCCTGTTACAGCAGCGCTAGAAACTAGTGTGACATCCAAGCCCACATTCTCTGCTGTGGCCCCACTACATGTCACTGCACCCAAGTTCTTGGGTAGTGGTCTCCTGACTTCAAGTGGAGTTATAACTTAAGTGACTCCTGAGTTTAATGGGTGTGTCTAATATACCTCCACTCTATCACCAACTAATAAACTCTAAAATAAGAGACAGGAAGAGGGCACAGGATGACCAGTCACATGTCCTGATTCATGGATAAGAAAAGGAGTCTTCATGGTAAAAAGACAGAGACACTAGCTGCACTGTCTCACTCAAGCAAGAAAACCCATTGTCAATTTCTCTCCTTTGCTGGACCACTCCTTTGCTTCCCTGTTGAATAAAAACACCCGAGGGGAAATGTGAACTTGATGCATTTCATCAACATTCCTAGCCAGACAGTGAGCTGCTTAATGTCTTTATCAATTCCTTGTTCTCTTCTTATGTTTACATTTGCTCAAGGAGTCCATACAAGAAGAATCAAGATGGTGTTGGCAAAAGGGCATTATTTCATTTTAAGCTTCTTACCACTGTCACCAGTCAACCCTACACAGAGCAGCCAATCTCAAAACAAGCATGTGCAAAATTCCATTTCTTCCACGCCAATAGCTCCTTCCATGGCCAATGTCCGTTGATATCAAAGCCCTATCTTAGTTTGTAAAGAAAAACAAACTGTGGCAACAACTATGCCCTTTAAGTGGATTTGGCATGCTAGAGTGTTGCTTTGTTTTGTTTTATACTCCAAGATAATGGTTCCAAGTGCTTAAAGGGGATAAATTTCATATTAGTAAAATGAGTCTAATTACAACTAACACAGCCACTCTGGCTCTCCATCTATTTCATATTAAATATCAAAATGTGGCAAAAATAAAACTGACAAAACCCATTTCAAATAAATACAGGATCTTCAATGCCCTTGCAAACTGATCCATTGTAATTGGTTAAATGAAACATGATATAAGCAAACACATCGGATGTTAAAAACAAATTTATCAATGTTAGGACAACGACCTAAGACCAAACTCAACAAGGTAAAAAGATTAAATCAGACCCTTTAACAAGAGAACTTGGCCACTTTAAAAATATGGGCAGTTTTGCAGTATCCTAGAGCTAACACACCAGGGAAAGTAAAATTTGACATTAACTGTTCTGTACCATTTATTTTGGTGATATGTACAATTACTAAAAGTGGGGTTAAATGGCATAAAAACCTTGAGAAAATTATTCCATTCTGAAAAGCAGTTGAGACTCCAAATCTACATGTGCAATTACATTTTTGTTCATCGTCCTTTCTATCTAAGAGAAACAATCAGTAACTAGCAACTGAGCCAAGGAGATTTCACGCCTACTTCTACCACTAACTTGCTGTCACCCTGAATGGGTCTCAGACTCCGCAGACCTCAGGATTCTCAGCAGGAATGAGAGGAAGTGTGGACTCCATCAAAAACAAACACCTTGTTCTAAATCCTCATGCAAGGGCCTCATGAACCACCTCCCAAATCATGTGTCAGATGAATAACGTAGTCTATGCCTCACATTCTATGCTTCAACAAGAAATATCAAATTTGAAGAAAGGGTCTATGTTTTAAAAAAAAAAGCCTAAAACCACTGGTGAAAGTTGATCTTTTGCTTTCTTTCTCAAAATTATCCCATTACTTGTAGAAATGAGTATCTACATTGTTTCATACTCATACAAGAAACATAATATAAACATAAAGTTCCACTTATTTTTAAGTCAAATGTAGATATTCAGTGTTTTCATATACAAAGAAAAAACAAAGTTGAGACTAGTTTTAGGGGAGTCAAGAATATGAAGTTGACCGTAGATGTAGTGTTTCTTGCCTTAATCTAAGCCTTTTAAAATAAGCAGCTATGGAAGATATCTTTTGCTCAAAGTTTCTGAAAACTATTCTAAAAAGCATCTATTTTCCACACTGCTGAAACCAAATACAAATTGACAGTGTTCAAATTTGTTTGAAATCTCATTGTCCTCTTTCCTAAATTGGTTTTGCTTTGAAGGTGGGATATGTATAAACTAAACAGAAACATTAAAAAAAGCTTTCTTTTCAAAAATATTTAAAATTTTTCAAGGTTTCCTAAAGAATATAATGGTGCTGACTGCTGCTCAGCAGTCCAGCACCATGGTCCCGGCCACAATGGGGGCGGGGGGGGGGAGGGGCGGGGTTGCCATGGCACTGGATACAGGTTAGTCACTGTGCGTGGCAGCAAGGGAGGTAGGGTAAGGAGATGACCCTGAAGGCCCCTGTGGCAGCAAATGGCATCACTGTTTTTCTGATCTATGTCCTCGTTTTATCAACTACAGAACAAGAGAATGTCAACTTGAGTAAAAGGCTGAGCGCAGACTCAGACTGGGGTTCAGTCACCCCATCCAGGAGGGCCAAGTACAGTAGCCTCTGTCTCATCAGCCCTGGGGAAGCACCAAGGAGTTCAGGAGAACCTACGCTCTGCATGGGGACTGCCCAGTGACCACTTCTGGACTAAGGGCTTGTGTGTTGCAGAACCCCCAGACCATCATGCACACCTAGCACCTGCCAGCCAGCAGCTGATGCAGAATTAAGTTCCCCAAGGAGTGTTCTTGTCATCAAGAAGATCCACATGCCAGGCGGCTCCAGCCCTTCAGGGATCTCTGTATGCACATGATGGAGAAAAATGAGATTGTGTTTGCGAAGAAAATTCTAAAAGGCTCCGTAAGGAGTGAAAACTTTGCACTACTGAAAAGGAAGTTCTGCACCTTCAGAGAATTATGACATTTCATATCACATCGATTTTGTCACATGATTGGGAAAGACAGAGCTCTGCTTGTCCAGAGCAGCCCTCCTCCAGTCACAGCATTCTACCTGGACTCCCTGTACTTCTTGACCCCTCAACTTTGAGAACTTTCAGTCTTAAGTTATTCAAGTGATATCGGAGAACACACTGTTGTTCTTCAGAGCCAGCTGAAGGTTAGGGTGAAGATGGCGTTCAGAGGGAAGAAGACGGCTGTACTGAAGGAGATCAGTGGTAACAGACCTGGACAAGGAGGTCTAGAAGCAGGTCATGCAGCAGGAACAGAGCTGGACAGGAGGTCGGGTAGCAGGTCACGTAGTACCATTTCTTGAACAAGGTGGTGATGGACAGAGGCCCCTCCTCACACCTATCCAATGTTGACATCTACCTGGGCTGGCATCTCATCACCACAGTGCATGACAGCAATGTGATCATCTCCACCCCAACGGGCAGCACAGTCGGTGTATGTGGCCACAGCCTGAGCCTCCATGATCCACTCCAACATGTTGGCCATCATGACTGTGCCCAGCTGTCCCCACTCACTCACATTCCAGCTCACTGTGGTCCCCACAGTGGATAAGCTGAAAATTATGCTGTGCCTGGAAGCAAGGAATACCAAATGGGTGTCCTTCAACTGGTGAAAGAGTCAAGCAATCCACCACGGGGATAGCATCAGCATCACTACCTCTTGCTATCTGCTCCCCTCCGTCTGCGTCTGAGACCTTGTGAGTGATTGGTGTCTGCACTGCAAGATGTGGAAAAAGCAGGCTCCCTGCACAGAGGGGAGGAAAGTGAGGAGGGATAGGTCTGTGTTCCTGCTGTTGCCACATGGGGACCCCAGAGCACTGAATCCTCTCTGGTGTCTTTTTTCCCTTTTCTGCCTCCTTCCCACTTCCCTTGGGGGGAACAGGCCACCATGACCACGTGTGCTGTGAACAGTCACGGCCTGCGCACCTATCAGACCCCTCGGCACTACTGTCTGCAGCCACAGGGGAGCCTGGAATCTGTCTGTTATTGGCCTCATCAGCCATTCTTAGCATTTCAAATCTGACTTGTTTTTAGCATTTCTCAATAAGCAAAGGCGGCAACGGCCAGAGCTCTGAAGTCAATACCAACATACCTGTGTTGTCAGTCAGGGACAGCACACCGGACATTTTCTTTGTAACTCCTTGTCAGGAAGCTTTTCTATAAATCAGTCTATTGAAATTCATAGGGGATCAGAATGGACTGATCTATCCTTTGTTTTTGAAAACAAATCTCTCATACCCCAATAATGTTAAAAAATAATAATAAAATGCTGCTAACAAGTCAGTCTGTAGTTGCATCAAACTTCATTTAAAGAAACACAGCATATAAGTTTTCTATCTTTTACATTAGCTAGACTTCTTGCCCATTACACAAACCAGTTACCCAAACCTACAAAAATGATAAAGACTCTAAGACCCAAATCCAGTGACATATGGGAATCTCAGACACAGGTACACCCAGAGCTCAACAGCTGCTGTGTATATGTAAGTGGTACTCTGCCTACTACCTTATGAATATAACATCAATTATTTCTTTTAGAAGAAGGGTCAAAGCCTTCCAAATTTAGCATGAAATTCTCTTATACCTTCCCCTCAAGGAGCCATAAGAAATACCTCTTTACCCAAATTGTGACAACCAGGCCTTTTCCTGAAACTGTGACATTACTGACACTTCTTGGAGAACACCCAAACTTTGAGGACACATTCCCAGCTCCAAGAAAAGACACCTTAGAGTTTCAATTAACTACTTTGAACAGCTAAGTAACACGATATAATCAGACCTTTCTCTCCATCTGCAAAATTAATAAATTTATTAAAACATGAGTAAGACTGTTCTGATCCCACCATCCACACATGGTGGAAGCAAACGGTTCATGGCTGACCTCAACGCTGCTACATTCGGGCCACAAAGGAAACACCCACGTCTTGCTCAGTTCTGTCCAGGGAGGTGAGAGATTATCATGCCTCAGCCACATGCAGTATGTCCAGATGGAAAGCAAAAAACGTAAACTGTCATCTGTGTGTTTTGACTAAATGACAACATCTGTAAACAGACAGGCTTTCTCACTTTTCACCCAGATTAAGAAAAACTCCTTCATTTTTCCACAACAGATTAGGAATGGTTTAAAAAAAAAAAAGCATTAATTATAACAATGTCCTGTCAATCTCAGCCTTAGCTATGCACAAATCAGGCCAATTTTGTCATAACATCGCATTTCTTCCTGTAAGCCATTTCCCCAAACACGCTGGGCAGATTTCTTTGTCATGCTTTATTGATAAGAGTCAGGCTTGAAAGCAGAGCTGCCAGATTACTACAACAGATTAAGTACAGACATACAAAGAAAAGTGCTGAGGGATGTTGCTGGCTCCATTGGCATAAGCAACCAAACAGCAGATCTGAGGCTTAACTGCAGTACCAAGGACCTTGTGCAAAGCAGATACTTAATAAATACTCGCCAAACTGAGTAACAGTCTACCTAACAAACATGAAACATCACCAAGTTCTGGGTGTGCTTCAACAGAAATAATTGATTTGGAGGAGGGCTGAGGACAGCCCTCGGAAGTGGCTCTTGTCCTCTAAATAAGCAGTATTTGCAATCACTGTTTCTCTTCTACTAGGACTCCCAAGGTCCGTGAGCTACAATGAAGGCCTGGCCTAATTTATTTGAGCCTATCAGCACATTGGCCACAATTCATACCAGGTCTGCTCAAAATGGAAGAAATGCCCATGTAATAACCAGCAGCCCAGAACTGCACCCTGCAAAGGCACAGGTGCAGGCCCCTGTGCTGTAATCCTCCTGTGCCCTCCTCCTAGGTGAGCACTTTCATCCTCTCTTTTTGTTTAAATCCAATCAGTCCACAGCATCCTGATGAAACCCTGCAGGGCAGAGAACAGGTTTCCAAAGACATGCTGATTCCATCCAAAAACTCAGGCACAAGCTGAATACTCAGTTAAGAACCATGCCTACTACAGTTTAGACTCTGGTTTCAAAATTATATATATATTGAACATGATCCTATCAATCAATACACATTCATTACATGCCACAGTGAAAACCATGAAATGCGTTTTATTTTTTTTAAACACGGCTGTCCATCTGCTGCTTACATTGCTTAGATAAAGCTCTAAGTGATTAAGGAAAAAAGAGAATTCGTTTGCTGTGATAATACACAGATCTGTGTATCTTTCCAACTGCCTTCAAGGTTGAAAGAAATGAGGTTTTGATGAGTACCAGCTAGCTATTAATTAGATTTAGTCGCAACAAAATATTACTTTTCAAGCACTTTAAAGAACTGAGAAAACCTACAGAGCTTAGCAGAATTTTTCTTTCTGTGTTTTGGTTTCCCTGACCCCCTTTTTAAATTCTTCTCCTTATTAAAAATGCCTCATTCCAAAAGGAAGTGAACAGAACAAGAGCAAGAGCTGATAAGCAAAAGCAAGTGATGATGTATAAAAACCTCATTCATCCATCTCCAGTTTTCAAAATCCATTTCATTTTGTCTAGTCAAGAAAAGGCGAGTTGTATACACAGCTTACTTTTAAGAAAGACTTAAAAAGCCTTAAGGAGAATTTCCAACCATAAAACCACAGCTGCTTAGATTGTGAACAAAATGTGGACTATCATCTTCCCTTTTTTTAATCAATTTTCACCTACTTAACAAAGAAAGTGCTGAATCCTGGGCTGAAGGTAGAGGCCTCTCTAAAATCTGTCAGCCAATGGCCATCAGCCGCAATACAGTATCAACAGCAATCCTCAATTTGAGTGTGGTAAAGAAGGAAACTTTAGTGCAAAACAGCCCAATAGTGACTTAGCATGGCTATGAACATTTCAGTAGTGATACAGCAGGCCCCTCCCTAGCTAAGACAGCTCTGCTCTGCTCTGCTTCCTTAGTGGCTTGCTTTGCCCTGAACTGGTCTGTTCCACTTCGCTCCTATGAGGTGTCTTTAGTGTTTCAGCTCAGTAGAACTGAACTCAGTGAAGTGTTTCAGTCTTCAGTAGAAAGGGAAAGTGCCTCTAAAGAGCCAGAGTGAAGTTGACTTATACACACAGAAGTCCTCCCTGGTCCCTGATCTGTCCATCCTTATGCAAATAAGGACCCAAATCCCCACAGTTTAATTGGTCCAAAGGCACTATCCTGATTGGTCAGAATCGAGCCATCTAGCAAGTGAAGATATTGATAGGGAGATAGTTGGGTAGCTCCAGTTGTATGGGGAAAGCCTCAGTCCTATTGGCTAAAATAGGATTCTAGGAACTCCTTTAAAAGGGCTGACTCAGATGGCAGAAACAGAGCACAGGCAGGCAGTTCAGTGCAGAGGCAGGTAGTTCAGTGCAGTTTGTGCGACAGACCCGTCTAGAAATGGCTCCTAGGCTCTGTTTCATTTTTCGTTTTGTTTTGTTTTGGGTGGGGTGGTTTTTTAATTTGAGCCCAGTTAGCCACCAGGAGCCCTTTATAGTATCTTTTTTCTCAGAGTTCACAAGCAATTCACCACAGTGGGGCCTTTTTCATATACACTGTTTTTAGGGTTCCAATCTGTCTTGATAGGGGACAGCAGTTCCTGGGGTGGATGTGGGGAAATGCTGCAAAGAGGGGTTGTAAAGATGTGGGCCCACTTACCTGGACTTCTCTCAGGCCATCACTTCCCAAATTTCCATGTTCATAGGAATCACTGGGGAATCCTTAAGTGCAGATCCACAGTGGGGTCTGCAATTCTAACATTCTGCATTTCTAACAGGTTCCCAGGTGATGCTGATGCGGCTGCTCAGAAGATGACACTTGGAATAGTAAAATATAAAATATCAGCCCTGCCTAGCATGGCTCAGTTGGTTGGGTATTATCCCACAAAGCAAAAGGTCGCCCGCTGATTCCCAGTCAGAGCACACACCTGTGTTGTGGGCCCAAGAGGCAACCGATTAATGTTTCTCTCACACAACCATACTTCTTTCTCCTTCCCTTCCTCTCTCTCTAAAAATAAATAAATAAAATCTTTAACTTATATGTAACATCGAACAATTAAAAACCCTAGACCCATTCAGAACTGTGATGTTTGTGCTGGCCCAGCATCCACTGTGGGACTGCAGAGAACCAACCAGATGACTTCAGGGAGGTCAGTGGGTGACGTTTTCCCCCTTTTCCCCCAGCTTTACTGGGGTTTAACTGACAAAGATACAGTGATTTTCAAAGTCAAAATACCAAGTTCACAAGTTTGGCAGAGCCACACTACTCTGTGCAAAAAAAAAAAAAAAAAAAAAGGTTTCTTGAAATTACTACGAAGAAAACAATTAGAAACCATTTGTTAGGGATAAACCTGATATAAAAACAAAAATGGTATGCTGTAATATCCACTTGCTCTAGCATGGTTTAAGCTCCAGAGAAAGGGAAGATTCAGTCATGGTTTTTTGTTGTTGTTGTTGTTGTTGTTGTTCCTCCAGTGCCTATTAATGAGGAAACTCCAAGCAGTTTCTCCTGCCTCCTTGGGGCTCCTTCAGCATTTTGCTTATGCTCATTTATTTGCATGTCAGTTTCTGGGTCCCTGAGTGCTCTCAAAGCAAGACCTACTCTAAGTCATCTTTTCTAGTCTCAGCACCAGGCTCAGTAACTGGGACACACAGGAGAGAATAAATGATTAGTGCCTAATGAGTGTCAGGCACTGTTGGTGACCGTTTCACATCCACTGTCTTCTGGAATCTCACCCTTCAGGACTAATCTCAAGGATCTTCACAGAAAGCCAGGTTCACAGCAGGCTGGTTGACTTACCTAAGCCTAAAACAAGATTCAAACCAAATCTGTCTACCCAGTTGCAAAGCCTATGCCCCCACTCAAACAACTATTTCATGGTGCTTCAGTGAGTATCTCTGAACAGGAGTAAATCTTAAGTTCACTGCCAAGTTCAAAACCTGTTGTCCACAGGTTCTCTCTTGTTCCTCCACACACCTCCTCGCCCTCCCTACTTCCTACTGCCTCTCCAATTACTTTCCACAACACCTACCTGGAGGTAGATGCCACCAGCCCCTCCTGCTACACTACTTTAGCATTAAGACAAGGATGGCGTGGTAAATCTGACACATCTTTTGTCAGTCCACAACAAACCAAGGAAATAAAACCCACAGGACATACTTGGATTGATGTACAGATGCTCCTCAACTCAAGGAGGTTACATTACATTTCCAGAAACCGTAAGTTCAAAATGCATTTCATACACTTAACGTACTAAGCATCACAGCTTAGCCCAGCCTACTTTGAACATGCTCAGTACACCTACATTAGCATACAGTTGGGCAAAATCATCCCACTGCCGCTGCCCAGCAACAGAAGAGTTTCAGACTAAATGTCACTACCTGGGAAAGGATAAAAATTCGAAGGTATGATTTCTACTTAATGCATATTGCTTTCTCCCCATCCTGAAGTTAAAAAACTGTAAGGCAAACCATGGTAAGTCAAGAAGCTGGCTTGCAAATAACAGCAAGCTTTTCCTCTTGCCCTCTCAACCTCCAAAAAGAAATAAAAATAAATAATATACACAAGAAGCAAGGCTAAGCAGACCAGCTAGGGAAAAGGGAATCACATCCTAGGGTATCAAGGACCAGAGAGACAGCACAGACAAGACCCTCATTTCTATTTTCCTATAACCCAGCAGTTCCCATTCTCTGTATTGACCCTAAACAAATACTGGCAAATGTGCACATGGAACTACAGATAAAAGGTTGCTCTCTGTGAAATGACCTTAATGACCATCAGCAGGAAAATAGCTAATTGCCTCTGCAGGATATTCTTAACAATGGAATGCTATATTGAAACTAAAGGGACTATATTAAATGTATTAGGAAGCAACAATATTTTTAAAACTATTGTTGGATGAAAAAAGCAGAATGATACAGTATATTATTTATGTAAAAACAATCTATGTATTTGTATAAATATACATGTAAACCTATTAAAATAGCTTCATATTCTAGGGAGGCAGAATGAGGAGAAATAGTCAATGATTTAAGCTGTAACAAATGTTCTAAAAGAGAACACTAATATACAATAGGCAATATTTTTGTTTTATTATATTTTAATGATTATGCTATTACAGATTTCCTGATTTTTCTCCCTTTGCAGCCCTACCACCCAGCACCCACCACTCCCTCAAGCAATCCCCACACCATTGTTTATATCCATGGGTCATGCATTTAAGCTCTTTGGCTACTCCATTTCCTATACTGTACTTTACATCCCCATGGCTGTTCTGTAACTACCGACTTGTACTTCTTAATCCCCTCACTTCTTCATCCATTCCCCCATACCCACCTCCCATCTGGCAACCATCAAAACAAAATACTCTCTGTATCCATGATTCTGTGTCTGTTCTTCTTGTTTGCTTAATTTGTTTCTTGATTCATAGTTACCAGTTATGCATTTTATGCCTTTTTATTATTCATGGCTTTGATCTCCTTTTTCTTAAATAAGTCCCTTTAACATTTCTTATAATGGCTTGGTGATGATGAACTCCTTAAGTTTTTTCTAATCTGGTAAGCTCTTTTATCTACCCTTCGATTCTAAATGATAGCTTGCTGGGTAGAGCACTCTTGACTGTAGGTCCCTGCTTTTCATGACTTTGAATATTTCTTGCCAATCCTTCTAGCCTGCAAAGTTTCTTTTGAGAAATCAGCCGACAGTTTTATGGGAACTCCACTGTAGGTAACTAACTGCTTTTCTCTTGCTGCTTTCAAGATTCTCTTTATCTTTAACCTCTGGCATTTTAATTATGACGTATCTTGGTGTGGTCCTCTCTGAATCTAACTTAATTGGGACTCTCAGTGTTTACTGGACTTGCATGTCTATTTCCTTCACCAAAATAGTGAAGTTTTCTTTCATTATTTTTTCAAAGAGATTTCCAATTTCTTGCTCTTTCTCTTCTCCTTCTGGCACACTTATGATGCAAATGTTGGACCTCTTGAGGTTGTCCCAGAGGCTGCTTATTACTATGCTCATTTTTGGGGGGATTCTTCTCTCTTATTGTTTTGATTGGTTGTTTTTTGGTTCCTTATGTTCCAAATCATTCATTTGATTCTCAGCTTCATCCACTCTACTGTTGTTTCCCTGTAAATTGTTCTTTATTTCAAGTAGTGAATCCTTCATTTCTGATGTAATCTTTTTTTATACTGCTGAGGTCCTCACTAAGTTCCTTGAGCATCCTGATAACCAATGTTTTGAACTCTGCATCTTATAGATTGCTTAACTCCATTTCATTTAGCTCTTTCTCTGGAGTTTTGATCTGTTCTTTCATCTGGGCCATGTTTCTTTGTCTCCTCATTTTGGCAGCCTCCCTGTGTTTGTTTCTATGTAGTAGGTAGAGCTGTTTTGACTCCCTATCTTGGTAATATGCCCTAATGTAGGAGGTGTCTTGTAGAGTCCACTGACACAGTTTCCCCTACCACCCAAGCTGGGTATTCGAGGTGTGCCCTTTGTGTGGGCTGAGTACACCCTTCTCTTATAGTTGAGTCTTGGTTACTGTTGGCAGATAATTGGGAGGGAGTTACCCAGGCCAGTTAGCTGCAAGGACTGCCTGTGACCACTTACCACCAACCTCTGCCCTCCAGGGAGGATCAGCTGTGCAGGGACAGGATGGTGATGCTCTGAAGTGGTCTGCACCTGTCCACTGGGTGTGCTGGCCCTGAGGTTTCCTGGGTGGTACAGGCCAAGGTCACCCTCCACCTGTGTTTTGCCCAAGATCACCCTTCCTGAGTTATAAAGCAATCTCAGAAGGCTATTACTTGTGCTGGGCTGGGAGATTCCCAGGCAAAGCCAAACTGTGAAACTAAACTGGCTGCTGCTAGTACCCAGCCTGGAGCACACTGAGGCCAGCTGTTGCTTGGTAAGATTTAGGAAGTTGTGAAGCTTGAGCCAAGCCAGCCATTAATATGGGAAAGGAGCCTGAAAGGGCCCATAAGGTGGGTAGGGCAGTCTCTGTGGATCTCCAAGGTGGGTCAAACAGTGTTAGCCAGGTTGATGGAGTCTCAGATATGGCACCAGCTTGGTAGTTCTGTGGGGAGAGGGTTTAGAAAAAGGACAATGGCCTCTGCTTGCCTTGATGACAGACTCTTCAGTTTCTCCCTGTATACCACTTGTGCCTTTCAAGCTGCTACCCCAGTGCTAGAGCTCACAGATGAATGAATCTGAGTAGGTGAGTCCATGTGTGGGTTCTTTAAGAGGAACTGCTTGAGGCTCCAGAAGTTTCTTCTACCAACTCAAATGCCTGATTTTTGCAGTCCATAGTTGTGGGGACTTATCTTACTGGCACTGGAACCCTGGACTAGGGGCCTAGTGTGGGCATGAAACTCCTTGCTCCCAAGATATCCCTCCTGCATTTTTATCCACCACACGTGGGTGAGGGACCAGTCTGTTCCGCATCCACACCCCTCCTACCAGTCTGGATGGATGTGGTTTCTTTAATTCCATAGTTGTCAGACTTCCATTCATCTCAATTTCTGACAGGTCTGAGTGATGGTTGTTCTATATTTTAGCTGTAATTTTCATGTGTTTGTGGGAAGAGGCAAACCATGTCTGCCTACACCGCTATCTTAACTGTAAGTCCTATGCAGTATTTTTTAATTAAAGAAGATTAACAAATGCCAGTGGTGCCTACCTGAATAGTAGGTGTTCCCTTGCCCCTGGCCCATCATCTGTTTCAGAAGCAGATGATGATATCATTCTGAGAAGGCACAAACCCATGGGACATGGATCAAGGCCCAAGCATCCCCAAAGGACTTGCCTTCCTCAGTTACCATTTACTAAATAACTGAGAAACCTGAGGTCCTAACACCCTCAGGCTTCCAGCCTCACCTTATTTTTCACCCACTGAACTTCTTGCCTCCAATTCCCCCAGGCTGTGGGAGGCATGTTCTAGTTCAATATGAAGTGGATCTACTCAGTAAATGTAATATAATAACTGACCCTAACCACGCTTCCATATCCCTCGTTCATTTGGGCATCACTTGTCAACTTTTTACTAAGCAGCGACCAGGTACTCAGCATGCCAGGGACACTGCAGTGGACCAGGAAAACCTCAAAGAGGTTTTTTAAACTGCAAAGACCAGTCTAGGGGCCTGGGCTCACCTCAATGACCAGCAACCCACCCCAGCAACCACCTGAATTCTGAAATCCAGAATGACCCTGAACCACCAGGGCACAAACTACCTGCTTTCAAATCCCAGTCCCTTCACTTACATCAGGGCAAATATCATCAGGGCAAAGTTTTCTCCCTGTGAGCCTCAAAGTTTGTCATTTCTGGATGGAGACAATCGTTTAGAATGAGATATCTTAGCAGGCTCCTACTTCATGGGATTGTGGTGAGGATTAATACAATACTCTAAACTGAGGACTTAAAACATATTATTCAGTAAGTGGTAGTTTCATTAATAGATGGAGTTAGAGTAGGAGTTGGCACACACATTCCGTAACGGGCCACACAGTGAGGAGTTTGGGCCTGCAGACCACACTGCACTCTGCTGCCTGCAAGCAAACGGGTGGGGCTGTGTGCCAGTAGTTACCTACGGAACTTACATTTGAATTACATGATCTGCACATGCCTTAAATTAGTACATGTTTAATCTTTTCAACAATTTTAAAATGTAAAAACATTCTTAGCTCACTGGCTATACAAAAACAGGCAGCAGGTCAGATTTGGTGCCAGGTAAGTTTGCTGATCCCTGTATTAGAGGAAATCCTACATCTAGAGCAAGATCAAGGACTTCCAACCTATCATGCAGCAAGTTACTCCTCCCTGCAGAGAGCTGACTGTAACTGCTGCTCGTTGCAGGGTTCTCTAGCACTGGGCTACTTGAAGAAAAACAACAGAACACCTATGCACTTATATACATGTATGTATGTGTGTGTATACATAAATATTTATGTAAATATTCATTTATCCCTCTTAATTTGTATTTTGGGGGTGTTTTATGATGTATATAGCATCAGTATAATAGTACATCAATAGTATAAGTGAATTCTGTTCCCGCCAAATTTGTATGTTGAAGGTCTAACCCCCACTGTGATAGTATTTGAAGGTGACACCTTTGCTAGGTAATTAGGTCATGAAGGTGGAAGCCCCCATGATGGGATTAGTGCCCTTGCAAAAAGAGACATGAGTGAGATCTCTCTGTAGCTTGTGAGGACACAGCCAGAAGACGGCCATCTGCCAGCCAGGAAGGGCATCTTCATCAAAAACGAAATTGGCCAACACCTTGATGTTGGACTTCAATCCCATTTACAAAACTTAGGCATAAATTCTGGGTTATATCATCCTGCCTCTTGGTATAAACTTTCTGACATCTCGTGCCTCTAGAAGATGTCAGAAAGTTCATACTAAAGCCACCCTGATCTGTACTGGTTGGGCCTGGCAGGGAAAGAAGGTTCCAGAGCTGTAAGAACAAAATTTGTTTTTTAAGGCACCCAGTCTCATTTTGTTAAAGTAGCAGGAAGTGACTAACATAATCAATAATTTAGAAAAACATGCAAAGTAGGGGTGCATGTTTAAAACTTTCTTCCCCAAGGAAGAGTATCAGATCAAAAACAGTGGAGGCATAACGGGGGTGGGGGAAGCATGGCTTCAGGCAAGTTCTACGTGTTCCTTCTCAGAAACAGGACACATAGAGAACAAATGATAACCCGAATCTAATCATGAGAAAACATCACACAAATGCAACATGAGAGAAATTTTACAAAGAGGCCTACTATGTTCCAAGGGCAAGCTCGTGAAAGACAAAAAAAGTTCCAGACTTAAGAAGACTAGAGACAGGACAACCCCATGCAATATATGACCATGTATTTGGATCCCGACCAAAAAATACTTTTTTAAATACTTAACATTTTTTATTTTCCTATAAAGGACATTAGTGGAATAACTGATTAAACTTTAATAGGTCTATAAATAATAGAATTATATCTATGTTAATTTTCTGTGGATGATTATATTATGCTTATGTAAGAAAGTGCCCTTGTTTGGGGAAATATACCTTTACAGAATTAAAGGCAAAGAAGCATCATGTCTGCAACTTTCTGACAACTGTCCAGAAAACAAGTATGTGAGCAGGGATGGGTGTGTGTCTGTGTGTGCAGAGAGAAAGAGAAAGTAAATGCAGTAAACTCAGTATGTGGAGAATCTTGGCAGAAAGACATACAGAAATTCTCTGTACTATTTTTGAAACTTTTCTGGAAATCTGAAAGTATTTCAAAATTTAAAAATTTAAGTATCAAGAGTAAATGATAGTTACAAAGTTCTGTGTTAAAAGCTCTTATATAGAAAGCATGCCTATTTTTTTTCTGTTTCTATTTTACAAAATAATGCAAGGTGGTATTTGCCATTGGGGCTTCAAGTAAGCTACAATCAAGATTGTGTGTGACATCACCATAGGACCTAAGATCAAAAGGAGAAAAACACTTCCCCTACCCCCATAACAGTGGCCCCATCAGTGGCCCGTTAACACGCAACCTCTCTGGCCCTTGGTGCCTAAGAGGTGCATCACATTCCCTGTACGTCCCTCCTGTGGGCAGAGGACTGATAACTGGGTACAGACATACAAGTACTGGGGTGATACTTTGCCCTACAAATGATAAGGAAGAAACAGAAAGAAAAAAGTTGCCCAGTCTGTTTCTTGATGTTCAGCCATTTCTATATCAACACTAGTGAACAAATCCAAGTAGACTCCTCTCAGGGAAGAGAGACCCCCCCCCCGCCCACCAAGAGAAATGGGACATCCAGACCAAAGGGATGGTCCACAGACAGGCCCACACCTCTCCCAATCCTGTGCTTCTGGTTTGCTGACTGTCACAACCCTCTGGCCTCGTCACCATGGCCACCAGATCCTTCCCAAGAAGCCATCCTCTCTCCAGAGTACCAACTTTTTAAAGTACTATCCACCCTGTAGACAAGTTAACTTGAGAAGCTTTTAGTTCAAATGAACATAAGAAACAGAACTTTAGTAACAGCAGAGGTTTAGTTCCCTATCAGTGACCTGTGGCAATCCAAGACAAGATCTAAAACCGTCTCCAGTTTCCCTGGTTGCCCTATCATCTTCACACACCAGAGTCCAATCTCAAAACGCTCACTTGAAAATGACCTGCTAATTGGGTCCCCAGTGCCTCCATCATAAATAGATGCTGCAACTGGCAGTGTAATCAGCAAGCTTCTGCTGCCAAGACAACCACCTTCTTCCCCCTGCTGAAGAAGTTGCCCTTCCTGACCTTAAGTTTCAAATCCTAGATATTTTCAGATGGAAAGGCCTATTCAATCAGAGGAATCTATCACCTAATGAAAGCAATTAAAGTAGCAGTCATTCAAAATTCGTATTAGCAATGCAAGGCAAAAAATAAAAGGAGGAAAATTAAGCAAAAAGCAAGTCATGTTAATAATTCCCATTGTCTCAACTATCTAGAAAATGCATATTAGGATTCAAAAGCTTAGTGCCTTAGTATTCCTCTTCCTCTGTGATGATGGACTTCAGGGCCCCGCAGACAGGAAGCCGCACCTGGCACAGAACAGGACTGAAGAAAGGAAGGTCTCCTCCTCAACAATCATCCTTTCCTAACCAAAGGAAAACCTGGATCTTCATCTTCCATCTCCTAAAAATTAAGATATGCTGAATACAGATGTTTAATATATTTCACAATATGATTTTAACAGAATGTTTTAATGTTACAGAAACACATCAAAAAGCTGTAGGCCACAGGTGACAAACACAAGGCCCACGGGCCGAATCCAGCCCTCCACCTCATTTTATCCAGCCCAACACCTTGTTTCCACCTGGTGGCACTCAGCACTCTGAGCTCTCGCTTAACAGTTAAGGAGTACTTACATTTATACAGTCCTAAAACTACATTCGGCCCTTTGAAGGCAACCACGAGGCTGATGTGGCCCCCAGTGAAAACAAGTTTGACACCCCTGCTGTAGGCCAACACAGTTAGTCACTAGTTCTGTCTGGTGTTGAGATTACAGGCGATTTTATTTTCCTCTATGTACATTTTTTAAGTTCCCTATTTTTTACAAACATTTGTTACACTTTAATAGAAAAATTATAGAAAACAAGGAGATTAAAATAACATTTATATTCAAACACAGAAGCAGTCTTCGAACTCTAAGGTGTTTCCATTCACCTGGGAGTCTTTTTGAAAAGCAAATTCTGGTTCCATTGGTTGGGAGTGAGGCTGAGACCCTACATTTCTAACCAACTCCCATGTGACAACTGGGCAAATCCAATGGTGTTTGATTGCCAAATACCTATAAAAAACAAAAGTAATTGAGGTGCCAACAATCCCGGGCTTAAGGAGCTGATGATGATAAGTAACAAGGCCTTAAATCAAAGCAAGCCAACATCAACAAAGTCTTACGCCAAAAAAATTAATGCATTTGGGCCCCAGCCAGAAAAAACGAAAACACAAAACAAAACTGAACTTTACTTGAAAATACAGTGCTATGCTGGAAGCACTTGTCTTCATAGTTAAAAACAAATGAAATTGCTTTTTATTGATTTTAATTTAGGTTGGAACATGTGCTGTCCAATAATGCCAGCACAGGAAATCATGAGTGGGGACGAGATACGATAAGAGATGAACTCTGGAGGCCATCAGACACTCAGCCAACCTCCGATCTAAGTAGCAGTTAAAATGTGATCAACGGGATTGGGTGTGGGCAAAATACATGACCAGATAAACGGCTCTGCATTAAACTCAACCTCGAGAGCCTCTTACCATCATGGACTTTTTTTTAATTCCAGCGCTAAATGTTGTTCGATTAAGTTTTACTCATTTCCTTACAGATCCTTAGGATTCTCATTTACAAATAAAATCAAGAGCAGCCATTAAGGCTAAGTATTATCAGCATGTCTCCTCAAGAGAGGCTGTCCCTAGCTCCAAAACAAAAGTCCTGGTATTCCTGGAGATAAAAAGCTTAAAAATGAATGAACTTGAAAAACCAAACGAATGAAACCATCATTAAATGACTGTTTTGGGCAGGCAGGGGAGACAGTTCCTGTACTTCTCGATACACCTACTTACCTACCCTTTCACGTACCTCCAGATGATCCTGGCGCCCTCTGATTGAAAATGAACAAATCAACCCTTGGTTAGCACAGGAAGAAAAAATGCGTTGGAAGGATCTTGAACATCTCAAAGAATCCAATCAACAGCCAAACAATTCAGCTTCTAAAAGGGCAAGGGTCAGAGAGGATCTAGGGATTCAGGCAGCAGGAATTGAGAGAGAAGTCAATTCTTGTGTCCCAGGACTCGAGCCTCAACTCTAGGGAGAAAAGGTGTGACCAGCCCAGCCTGGGTTTTGTACCTCAAATGGAGGTGGACAGAGCCCCTTAATTAGCAGAAGGCCCAATTAAGACCATGGATGAGAGATCACCACCCAAAGAGTAGCAAAGATACTCTTGGCAAAACATGGTAAGGGGATGCCAGGCAAGCAAAACAAGAGCGATATAGTAATAACAATACCGATAGCTGTGTGCTTGCTAGGAACCAGCGCCTTACTTATGTTCACATTTAATTGTACATCAGCTGTATGACATAGCAACCATTATCCCATCTCATGGATGAGGAAATTGGAGGTTGAGGTCACAAAACTAGGTCATGACAAGGCAAGAAGGCATTATTTTAAGACGATTGTCAAAAAGTCATTCAGCCTTTCCCTGTGCTGACAGTCTCCGAGGACCACAAAATCAAGCCCAAAAGCCTCAACCTGGCATTCAAGGGCCAGTCAAGGCATCCAACATTGGCTCCCACGCCGCTCAAACCTCCACAGTGGTTTGCAAGCTGAGCCACTAAAAGCTTTATGCCATGAGGAAGCAGCTAAGATACAAGACAGATATGGGTCCAAGCCCCAAAACTGCATGACTTCACCCTTGCAGTGAGCCCACTAACAACCAGTCAACCCCCTTAACAGGCTCATTATTGCCTCTGCTTACTAGCTACCCCTGCTCTATGTGCACATATAAAATACCGCCTAGGCTTCAAAAGTTTATAGAGCAGCTACTCCCAGGCAGGTATGTTTGTCAATATGCTATTGCTCCTGAACACTGAGTATCTGATTATTTTATGGTATCTTCAGCCTTACACAGCTAGGCAAGCTGTTTTAGGGGACTTCACCTTATTTCCCCAATTCACACACATTTTTAGAACCCCCATACACCACGCTAAGTGCTGAACACATGGAGTTTCCACTGATATTTGACTGGAACCCATTATTTGCTTTTAAAACTGGGGCTCTGTTTGTATGGAGAAAGACAACCCAATTCGACCTTTCTTCTCACCCCTGAGCTTGTGCGCTTGTTGTCTGATTAGCTAGTGTCTGAAACTAATGAACAGGTACAGCAAAAAAGAAAGGAGAAAACAAACGTTGGCAACTTTCTCTCAGGGAATTGATGACTCCAGATTTACATTTCCTCTAGGCTAGAACTAACTGGGAGCTCAGTGAGGTGGACTGATTTATTAAAAGAGTGTCCACCTACCCAGTCTTTATATGTATCCACCACAAAGAAAGAAAAATTACAAATTCATCCCCATCTACCTGGTTTCTTCCTTGGCCGTAGATGGTGCCCAAAATATCATCAACAAAATACGTGAGTGAACCAAGCCCCAAAGCCTCGGAAAAGTCAGAGGATGAGTGCATGTTTTCACTGTGCGCTGGACTGAGACGGCAATGAAGGAAACACAAGTATTTTCCCCACATCGAAGACATTACTTCTCTGTAACCACCCGGAAACCTCTAGAAACCAAGAGAAATCACACAGTACCTTGAAAACATGTCCTCTGGATTATATCCTATTACCCAAGGTAAGTCCTGAAGCACTCACTCCTAAAGGGTCTGTGTAGCCAAAAGAAAACACAGTAGTCCACCCTTATCCACAGGAAATATGTTCCCAGACCCCTAGTGGATGCTTGAAGCCACCGACAGTACTGAACCTATATGTACTATGTTTTTCCTACACATACATATGATAACATTTAGTTTATAAGTTAGGCACAGTAAGAGATTAACAACAATGACAGTAAACTAGAACAATTATAAAAATTTACTGTAATTAAAGTTCTGTTAATGTGGTCTCTCGAAATATCTGCTAACTGAGCTACTAAGTGACTAATGGGGTACACAGCATGGCCATGCTGGACAAAGGGATGATTCACACGAGGTGGCGTGCGATTTCAGCACATTACTCCAAACGGCACACAATTTAACACTTACAAATTGTTTCTGGAATTTTCCCATTAATATTTTTGAAAAGCAGAGTGCCTAAAACCACAGAAAGCACAACCGCAGATAAGGGGATACTGCTGTAATAATTTTTAAGTGCTTTTACTTTATTCTTACCCAGGAAGACTTTTTTTCTTACATTTATTAACACTTCATTTATTGGGTTTAAAATCATTCTAGCATTTCATCAACCTTATGTTAGAATACATACAAAGAACTGACCCTATTCTATGTATTCCTATAATGCCAAAGTGGGAAAAATTAAGAGATCTCTTTAAGTCAGTCTTCAGGACTCCTTACCTGGCCTTTTGCCTTTTCAAAACTCAGCTATCGTTTTATAAAGTACCCAGAGTTCAATCCACTAAGTGTAATTCACAAGATGTGCAGAGCTGGTCTTCCATGTATCAACAGAAGCACCACATAATTAAGGAAAAGATCATTAGTCAGAAGCTGGATTCTACCACTTTCAAAACTATCCCAGCTGCTCAAGTTTCCTAACTGGGCAAAAACTCTTATTTGCACACCTGGGAAATAAGGCGTGTCCAGCCCCCAGCATGAGGCTCAGAGTAGATGCTGAATAAATGGCGCTTTACGTTAGCCATGCCACACTGTAAAATCGCCTGTACAAAGAGTAACAGCAGAATTTCCGATTCCCTGCATCATCCCTACCAAGCCTGCCTAGGAAGGAAACTGTTCTTCCTAGAAATCACGGCTCACAACGGAAACACTGCACAGGAATAAAATTCCCAGATCCAGTGAAAAGGCAGAAGGGAGGCAGCTGTCAGTTCACGGCAGACATAGGTGATCAGTCAATCAGGTGATCACACCATCCCTAAAAAGGGGTCAGCCTTGACAACTTGCCAAGGGGAACGCTAGGTCTGGAGGACTATTTTCCTTCAAGAGTCGCTCTTGAAATCTGGCTCTGCTGAAGACTATGAGAAAGTCCTGGGAGACTCCTTTTCCTCCCCTTCCCACGTGGGCCTGCACAGCTGCTCTCATCACCCTCCCCTGGTTACCAAGGCAGGCTTAGGGTCGGGCCTGTGGACCCACAAAGGCTCCGTCAACACCCTAACTTGAAGACTTCAACGTCCATATTTATCCCTCATAGAAATACTCACAACTGAAACCCAGATGCTTATCACCTGCACTGAACAAAGGGCATGTGTCCAGCCTGCCAAGGAAGCATTCCCACCAGAACCTGAAAAACAATTACTGGGGATGGGTTTTCCCAGCAGGCCTGCTCCCTCCCTCCCCAGCACTGGCCACCCTTGCCCAAATTCTTGGCCTGCAGATGCAAACGGACACACAGGACTCAATGTTAGAAGCTTGTCTGGGCAGACCTGATCTTTCTGAAAAGTGTGTTTTGTGTGCCTCATATTCTCCCTATTTCCCATTTCAAATTAAGTAGCAGGTTAGCAAGTGCAGAGTATGTACTTGGAAGAGCCATCTGAAAGAGCCACCTTTTTTTTTTTAATCTTCACCCAAGGATATGTTTACTGACTTGAGAGAGTAGGGGAGAGAACCATAAACTGGTTGCCTCCTGTCCTCTTCCTGACCAGGGATTGAACCCACAACCTTTGGGGGTAAGGCATAATGCTCCAAACAACTGAGCAACCCAGTCAGGGTGGAAAAGCTATCCATTTTAATATCTGTTGGAAAAAGGAACTAAACATCCTAAAAGGAATGTTTGGGCATTCCTCCTATACAGATGCAGGGACTACTACCTGATCCATCTCACCAAATCCACAACTGTTAAAGTCTGCCCCACTAGTAATAACTTGGAACCCAGCGCTTGGATCCAGTATGAGCTTGGCTATTAACCAGAAATGGGCACTTGGGCCTCAATAAAGCAAAATACCCAAAAGAGCAAATGCAAGGGCCTAGGAGACAGAGTTCTACAGCCTCCTCCACCAGGCAAGAGGGAACCGGCACCACAATGGACTAGCACTCTGGTCAAGGAGCTTCGCACATCAGTCCACAGATCTCTGAAGATCTCTAGGGTCTCTCCTGTCTTTCAAGTTGCTAGGCATGAGCTCAACCAAAATGCTCAAGGTATTCTACACTGCCCTGGGAGCAATGCTGGTGTTTTAAAAGTTTGCAATCCTCCATAGGTCCCACACATTTCACCAAATGGAACTCAAAGAGGGAAAAATCACAGCCAGGAACTCTGCTAAATGCCGAGGGAGGAGCCAGTAAAATAACAATGGCTGTTATTTTCAGGTGCTTGCTATTTGCCAAGCCTGTGCGCCAAATGCCCTTCATGGCTTACCTCGTTAACTCCTTAAACAACCTCAAAGAGCAGGTACTGTTACCCCATTTCACAGAAGGGCAAACAAGCCCACAAAGCTAATGACCCCAACTCTCTAACCCTGATACCCGGACTCCAGTGATTTGTAGTGACAGTGCCTTCCAGAAGGCAACCCTCTGCATCAATGACAAGAGTCTTTCTTGGCACTATTCTTTGAAGGGGTACGGAAGGGCTAAGAGGTAATCTTTGTCTCTGAGGGGATGACAGCTATGAAAGCTTCTTCTGAAAGGTGAGATTGAGACAGGATAGTGAGAAGCTAGGAAAATTCCTTGGCAAGTTGAATAGGGAAACTGAGACAAACAGCTGAACACAATGGGCAAGCAATTTACGGTCAGGTGCAGATGGTCACCAGGGCGGGAGGCCCCAGTGCTGGCAGGGGGCAAAACTGGGAAAACAAGGGTCTGGGGCTCCCCTCCCCCAACTTCTTCTCTCCTGGCCTTTCCTCCCTGGAGGTAACATCTAGGCCTCAGTTGTATTTCAGCTCCAGGCCCAGGAAAGCAGCAAAACCAGGTGGGCACCACCTGAACCAGCTGTAGTGACTAAAGACCCCCCCCCACCCGTGCCCTTTCACTGACCAATCAATGATAAATATGCTGCTGAAACCCTCCCCTGGGACTTCCCCTAAGATTCCTGCCTGCAAGAGAAATAAAAGCCTCAAGACAAAGGACCAAGTCCGTGCTCTCCCGCTTTGGGGAGCAACCCACTCCATTCCCTTTCCCTTCTCCTTCCCCCACTTCTTCTTTCATAGGCACCCTGTCTCCTAAACTCTAAAGCAATGGGCAACTGGCAGCTTGCTCCAGGCTTCTCTCCTGAAGCTGTCCTTTTTCTGGGACTTCCCAGTGAGCTAAGGCAGTCCATCCTAGGCTCTCCTGTTGCTTTTTCTATGCTAAGTCCTTCCTTGTTTCACTGTCCCCAGCTTTAACAAATGGATCCTCACAGTCACCTGGGCTCATGTTGTGAAACCTTTCCTATATGAAGTGAAGAACCCACACTCTACAGCTAACCCCAGGCCAATAACAAGACGAAGTGGGAAAGAACGATACAAATACAATGCAAGCCAAGAATGCAAGCCACATCTGTAATTTTACATTTTACATAGTCACATGAAACAGTAAAAAAATAGGTGATAATAATTTTAATAATACATTCCACTTATTCCAATATGTCTAAAATATTTCAACAGACAATATAAAAATTTAATGAAATGTTTTATACACTTTTTTCATACGTCTTTGAAATCCAGTGTGTATTTCACACTTCAAGCCCATCTCAATTCGAAGCCAGGCTTCCAGTGCTCATTGGTCACACGGGTAACATACTGGACAGCACAGCTCTACAGACATTTCATGACAAATAAGCTGAGGCTCAACATCAGAAGGCACCCCTAGGAGAAAAATTTCATGTCCACGAAAAGAATGAGATTACTTAACATCATCCATGTACTTGGTATATTAACCAAACACCACCAATTTATCTGATATCAACTTCACAAAGACATTCCTTTTACCTTTTATCCCTACTCTCCAATTTCCTTAACAAAAATAACCCTGATCAGAGGACCACTCAAATTCTGAGAAACAAGCTACCTACTCTAGCGTAACAATGAATTTATTCAGAGTAAACACAAGGTATTTTACCAGGTGTAAACCACAGGAGGAAAGGATCCATTTAGTCAGTCACTGTTTTAAAAACTGCTATCACCAAGCCCATACTTAACACTTACTTAATAGCTAAGAATTCAGAAAGGTGTCACTTTGAAATACAAACCATCCTACAAGAGCCATATTTGACGATAAACCTCTGGGCTTTGAAGAAAGGAAAAATAAACTACTAATTTTAGATCACCAAACCTCCATTTGAAGATCACACCAATTAGAATATGATGCAACCACCATCAACAGACTGGGTTTTCCCCCTATATAAATGAATGTGAATCAAACATAAGCCCTAATCAATTTTATGGATCAGGAAACTTTTGCACATAATACTTATTATTGATACATGCTCTTCCAAGTCAATTTCAAAATAGCTCTATGGCTTAAAAATTGTCCATGTAGCAGCAAACCTATTTGCAAGATAAAAAGCCCTGTGGATAGTTTCTCCTTATATTTTCAAACATTGGCTAATATATCTCTCACTATAGCAACGGATGACACAGAAGTCCTCTCCCAGGCCAACTCTTACAAAGCATTCTAAGACAGTTCATGTGTTATCAGGAAAGAGCTCTGTGATCACTTAGCTATGTCTGACATAGATATGGGCCTGGGATCCTTCATCTCAGATGTCAATCTCCAATCCCTGTGTAGAAAAACTGTAAAATAACACAAGGGCAAGAAGATAAAATTTGTGCTATCAACATGCACTGAATGTCTTCATCCACTAGCACAAAGGGGACATGGCAGGGCCCACATTAACACAGAAATATACAGCAAGGCATATATATCATACCCACACAATTTCAATAATAAAAATACCAAAAGCAGCTCTAAATCTGTTCCCTAAAGCTGAGGGCAAGCAATGCAAATTAAAGCCTTATAGCCATTTTTAATAAATCTGTCAATGGAAAATATTCCTAAATAGCCATATGCACCTTAAATTCATCCACCACCTGAGCAGGTAGGAAACATGACAGCATTCAGAAAGTCAAGTTCAAATTTCAATCCCACCACGTCATTAACTGTGGGATCACCACTCTTCCTGAGCTCCAGCTTTCCTATCTCTTCATAGGATTGCATAGCAATAACTGAGAGCATACTTATGCAAGCATTTTTTTTGAAATGTTAAGCAACAGCTATTAAAAAACAGGTACCATTTGTAACATCCTGTATACCTAATGCTATTCGGGTGCTTTGCACATGGCATTCCATTTAATCTTCCCAAGGACTCTAGGAAGTTTCAGTCTCCCCATTTAACAGATGAGAAAACCAATAAATTGGCCCAAGTTAGTAAAGGACAATGCTTGGATTCACTAACGTGGGCCTGTTATTTACCTTGACTGACTAGATCTGTGCAATTAAAAAAAACATGCATTTGCCACAGTCTCTTTCATCAGAATTCATCTGTCTCATTTCCTCAAAATCCTATTAAAGGTCCCAAACCATAAAAGATGTATTTCCACAAACTCCTTTATCTGGTCAGAGTGCTTACATTTTGCTCATATTCTCCAGAAACCTATTTTCCTTCCAGTTAGCATAAAGAGTGAAGGCAGAAACCTCAAGAACCAGCAAAGCAACTCCCTTACATCAATTAAGATGCTTCAACAACAACACAGTGTTTTTCTTTTAAAAATCACACCCTGAAAATGTTCAGAAAGAATTCTAATGGTAAAGCTATCCACCTTCTGTCACAGCTTCTGCCCAAATGGACCAACTGAGAAAATGAGGGGCTGATGCCTGACACTGTCAAGGGATGTTCTGCACCCTCTACTCATTGCCTTTGTACACATATAAGCAGAGAAAATGGCTAGTTTAAAAGAGAAAAAAAAAAAATGCATGGGAGAGGAATAAAATAGAACAAGCATCAACTAGCAACGGAATCTAGAAAACTTAGCTCCATGATGCACCAGCCAACATCTGTCTATTGAGGGAATTAGACAAGGTGGTCAACCAATACTTGTCAAGGAAGCAAAAACAGGTCAGTTTCGGCAAGCCCTCTTTCCAAGACCAAGCTACCCAAAGCCTTCAACAGGCAACAGATAGATCAGTATTCATCTTCATGCTGTCCAATCAGCTCAGGCAAGCTCTGCTGCCCTCTACGACACTCCATGCCGCTACTTCCACAACCACCAAATCACGAGTGAGGACATGTACTCCTCCCAGATCAGCTGGAAGCCAAGGCCACTTCTGAGGCAACGAATCCCAGATTCACAAAATTTAGCCTAATTATTTTGTAAGAAGGGGAAAAAAAAAGGACTGTAGCCATGGAAACATGACCCAACTGCCTCATAAGACATCTGACCCCTAACTGAAATATATCTTGTTTTCAGCAATAGGTACCTTGGTGACCAGCAACAGAAGTTACAAATTCAGCTTCTCCCTTTTTAAAGGTGGACTTCAAACACCATGACAATACACTCTAAATTCTCCTAAGGAAGATGTTAACCTTGGATATGGATCTCTTAAAACGATGCAATACACAAATGTGAGATTTCTAGAAACAGCATACAATGATACCAAACGCTTGTAAAATGGTCCATAACTGTTTCAGAGAGCATTATCTATCTGTTCATTCTACCTGTTCAGTCCTCAAATAGGACCACCCCCACCTAAATAAGGAAGATACAGCAGGTGGGAGGAGGAATGATGTCCTGCCCTCATATAGTCTACTTAAGCTCTGAATCATATGTGAGGAATTCATGACCATACTGTATATAACAACCACTTAAAGAATACAGGCTAGAATTAAGGTGAATCTTTAATCTGTACATGTCAAAAACTTGTCACTCTATAGATTCAAAGCTCAGGTTTTCATATATTGTTTCTGGAAACTGAAAATGTGTGATATTTTTATCACATATTAGAAATCCATGCATGGGTTTCATGTGCAAAAAAAATTAGAGGATCAGGGATATTATGTGAAAAAATAAGATCTTTGGCAAGGGATCCACTGATACAACATCTCTAATATTAATTTATTCAAATCCTTCTATACTGGTCAGTGTCTTTCTCTTGTCCCCTCACATGAACCCTTTTGTGGGTATTTGACAACAAGAAATGACCACAGGAGCTATTTCTTAAATTAAATGGAAGTTTTCAGAACACAGCCACCAGCCATAGAAGTCACATTACTGAGAAATATCCAAGCAGCAGGCCATTGCAGAACCAAAAAAGGACACAGCAGCATAACTGCGCATCAGACAGAGAGGAATGAAGTCATTTCATCAGCCAATGATACACGTGCTCACACTAGCACATGCACATACAGGCACATTTACCCACAGCCAGTCCAGGTAACACAAAACCACAAACAAGTAAAAATACACATCTGTCCCTCAGGTCCAAATCTACACATCACCAGTATGCAGTTGGCAAACGCCTCCAGGGACCAGCTGAATGTTGTAAACA
Source organism: Trachops cirrhosus (assembly GCA_028533065.1). Lineage (NCBI taxonomy): Eukaryota > Metazoa > Chordata > Mammalia > Chiroptera > Phyllostomidae > Trachops > Trachops cirrhosus. The sequence continues at coordinate 49,324,167 of CM052544.1, read as the reverse complement.
ACCCCTGCGGGCCAGGAGAGTGTCCCTTCTCAGGGGGCAGCCATGATTTAATTCCAGCTTACTGTTGTTGCCAAGCAAGAACACAGGCCCTAAGTTGCAATACCTTCCAAATTTTTCAGAAGTAACTCAGACTTCTATGGGAGGCTTCTGGAAGCCACAACCAGAGCAGGAACCTCCATCTGTTTTGGTCATCACTATCCAGTGTGGGTATACAAGTTGATAGCAGCATGAATGTGAAATGCTCCAATTTTTAATTCCATTTTTTAATTGTACTTTATTGTTTATCCTACTGCAGTCGTCCCAATTTTTCCCCCTTAGTCCCACTCCACCCAGACCCCCCACTCCCTCATGCAATCCCCACACCATGTTCATGTTCATGGTCACGCATATATGTTCTTTGGCTACTATATTCCCTATGCTGTACTTTATATCCCATGATTATTCTGTAACCACCAATTTGTACTTAATCCCTTCATCTTTTTCGCCCATCCTCCAATCACCCACCCATCTGGCAACCATCAAAACATTCTCTGGCCCTGGCTGGTGTAGCTTAGTGGATTAAGCGCGGGCCTGTGAACCAAGAGCTCACGGTTCGATTCCCAGTCAGGGCACATGCCTGGGTTGCAGGCCAGTTCCCAGCAGGAAATGCACAGGAAGCAACCATACATTGATATTTCTCTCCCTATCTCCTTCCCTCCCCCTCTGAAGATAAATAAATAAAATCTTTTAAAAAAAAAGTTCTCTGTATATGATTCTGTTACTGATCTGCTTATTTATTTTGTTTCAATTCAACTGTTGATAGATACATATTTATTGTCACTTTATTGTCCATAGTTTCGTTCTTCTCCTTAAAGAAGACTTTTTGACATGTCATATAGTACTGATTTTGTGGCGTGAACACCTTCATCTTTTTTTTGTCTGAGAAGCTCCGTGTCTGCCCTTCTGTTCTAAATGATATGTTTTGCTGGGTAGAGTAATCTTGGTTGTAGGTCTTTACTTTTCATCACTTTGAGTATTTCTTGCCAATCCCTTCTGGCCCACAAAATTTCTTTTGAAAAATCAGCTGAGGCTTATGGGAGCTTCCTTGAAGTTAACTAATTGCTTTTCTCTTGCTGCTTTTAAGATTCTCTTCAACTTTCACTTTTGGCACTTTAATTATGATGTATCTCGGAGTGGGCCTCTTTGCACCCATCTTGTTTGGGACTCTGATTCCTGGACTTGCGTGTTTATTTCCTTCACTAAGTTAGGGAAGTTTTCTTTCATTATCTTTTCAAATAGGTTTTCAGTTTCTTGCTCTCCCTCTTCTTCCAGCACCCCTATAATGCAAATGTTGGAACACTTGAAGTTGTCTCAGAAGCTCCTTACAGTATCCCCAAATTTTTACATTCTTTTTTCTTCTCGCTGTTCTAGTTGGGTGTATTTTACTTCCTTATATTCCTAATCACTGTATTGATGCGACCTCATCCACTCTATTGTTGATTCCCTGTAAACTCTTATTTCAATTAGTGTATCCTTCACTTCTGACTGGATCTTTGTTAGAATGTTGAGGTTCTCACTAAGTTCGTTGAGCATCCTCATGACCAGTGTTTTGAACTCTACATCTAATAGTTTGCTTGTCTTCATTTTGTTTAGTTCTTCTTTCTGGAGTTTTACTCTGTTCCTTCATTTGAGCTGTTTTGTTGCCTCCTCATTTTAGCAAACTCCGTATGTTTGTTTCTATGTATCAGGTAGAGCTGCTACATCTCTCAGGCTTGTTAGAGTGACCTAACGTAGTAGGTGTCCTGCAGGGCCCAAAGGCACAGCCTCCCCTATCACCCAAGGTGGATTACTTCAGGTACACTCAACCATGTGGGTTGTGTAGAACCTCCTCTCGTAGTTGAGCCTTGATTGTTACTGGCATATCCAAGGTCAGCCACCAACTGTGTTCTGTCCACGGCCACCCGGCTTAAGCTACAAAGTGATCTGCATATGGTTGCTATGTGTCCTGGGCTTGAAGCTGCCCAGGCGAGGCCCAGCTGTGAACCATGGCCGGATGCTGCTAGTGCCAGGCCTGGAGCAACTCAGGAGAGGCATGGGGCTCACTGAGACCAAATGCTGCTTGTTTGAGAGTATTCAGAAATACCTGAAACACAAGCCAAAACAAGCCGTTCATATGGAAAAGCCCTGGAACAGCTCAGGTGGAACACATTGGGTGGGGTGTCAGGTAATCACCAGGGTGGAGCAAACGGTATAAGCCAAGTTGATGGAGTTTCAGACATGGTGCCCACCTGCTGGCTCTGTGGGCAGAGGTCTCAGAAAAGGAACAATGGACTCTGGCAGCACTTATGTCTGGGATAAAGCTGACCCCTAGCACTCCCTCTGGCGCCAGACGATTCATCCCTCCCCACCCCCTTGTCTCTGGTGCCTTTCAATCTGCTGCCCCTGCAATGGAGCTCACAGAGAGTAAGTCTGAGGAAGTCCAGGTGTGGGCCCTGTAAGAGGAACTGCCAGGGAATCCAGAAGCCTCAATCCCCACTGGTCTTTACAGCCAGAAGTTATGGGGCCATAGCTTCCTGGCACTGGAACCCTGGTCTGAGGGTCCTGGTGTGGAAATGGGACCTCTCGCTCCTGAGATACCCCTCCCGATTTTTACCTGCTACACGAGGGTGTGGGACTAGCCCATTCCATGTCTCCAGTCTCAATATGATTTCTTCTTTAATTTCATAGTTGTAGGACTTTCATTCAGCTTAATTTCTGGTGGTTCTGAATGACGGCTGTTCTGTCATTTAGTTGTAATTTTGACGTGGTTGTGCAAGGAGACAAGCTTATTTACCAACACCACCATCTTTACCAGAAGGTATTAACTTTTTCTTTTCAACACAGTATGGCCAAAGACAGCATCTGCTGGACAGATGCCCCCTGCATAACTCCAGGTAACTCAAATGACTATTTCTCCATTTCTCTTATTTTTTTTTAATTTATTAATTTGACAGAGAGAGAGAAACACTGATTTGTTATCCCACTTATTTATGCATTCATTGGTTGATTCTTGTATGTGCCCTGACCTTAGCATATCAGGACAATGCTCTAACCAACTGAACTACCCAGCCAGAAAATACCTCTCCATTTCTCTTGACCAGCATTAAGACAAAAGATCCAAAACAAGCCTTCTGTTCTCTTTTTAGACAATGAATCCTGACACCACTGACCCAATAATAAACCACATTAGTTTTAAAGGCCACTCATAAGTTTCTTGGCGTGAGCAAACCTCCATTTTTTACCTGCACTACAGCAGAAATAAGGTTTAATGTTAGAAAAATAAAATAGCGTATAGGCATTCCATTAACCAAGATCCACTAACAACCCTGTTTGCTATTCCCTGGGGATAGTCTGCAGCAAGGTTAGCAAGATAATCAAAGGGTTCTTAGACAGCGCCTTAGGAAGCAAACTCTCAGAGGAAAGTTAAGAAGTACACTTCACAAATCATAATATAATATGCACTGGGCATTTGACTTACATGTTGCAGAAAGGTCACAACCCTTCCAAACTGCCCAGCCTGGAATCAACAATCCTCAAATTCCAGAAACAATTTAGAAGCCATTTAGTTAAGGGCAAAAAAAAAAAAACCCAAAGGAACTTAGGGTCTTGTCCAGCCAGATCCCACAGCTGGCTTGGCTAGCTCCCATGGGATAGTTCCAAACTCCAGAGCAAAAATCCTGAACCCAAACCACTCCAGCCCAGTACCACTACCTCAGACCTTTTCCTGAAATGTGACTCAGAGCCTGCAGCCCACACTTAAGTAATATATGGGATAATAATAACACCACATTATTTAACATAACCATTTTCAATGCCCCAAACAAAAGATCTCAAATTATAAACTAAATCAATTTAGATCATTTTAAAGATTCAAAAAACTCACCACCCACAAACTCACTCTATCCACAGTTATTATTAGCTTATTCAGAAGCTAATGCCATTTGCAGAAAGATCAGCTCTTCAATGTAACCCAATAAAACCCTATACTAATTGCATTACTTTCTTATTTAATTGTAGCAAGTACGAAGACAGCTTTATTTCACCCAGTGTTTACGGGAATTGTGTATATGGGAGAAGTAATGGGGTGAAATACTCTAGGCTTGGTCTGTCTTTTAATTGGACTTTCTGTGCAAGCAGGAAAAAAGCTTCCAAACAAACAGCAACCAGCCTGAAATTCAAAATAATCCTGAGGGATGATTGAAGAAACATTTTATAGCCACTCCCACTTACTACAGGGGTGACCCTGGACAAGTGGCAACCTCCTTCAGCTTTAGTTTCCCCATTCTCAAGTGGTGATATTCATGGTTTCCAATTCCAAGGAGCATTAAAGTCATATAAGAAGCTCAGGCATGGCACCCAGATCATGACAAGCACTTGGTGGGTATGGGCTATCAACAGCCACTGCTCCCATTTTAGATATTAAAAAGCCAAGGCCCCTTGCCCCAGATAACACTGCTACAACAGGAATTTCAACCTGGGCCTCTGGTTCCTAAATACCAGGTGTACATATCTAGAACTCCCAGACCCCCAACCGCACTCAACCCCACTTCCACAAGATTCTGGGTAATTTGTCCAAGGAAGCCCAGCTACCCAGTGACATAGCCAAGCCCTCAGCTGGTTCGAGCCTCCGCACTCACGTGAATCCAAACACTTCAGGAAAATATGTACTTTTTTAAATGAATAGAACTCATTTATGAATAACTATTGCTTTGTAAATAAATCATTTTGGCAATTCAGAACTAACTTGACTCCTGAAAAGTCAATGACATTTCCTCACGAATTTGAACTATGCTTTTGTATTTGGTAAATGGCTTCCGGCTGTGCCTTATCCAAATCATTCCAAATGGATGGTTTTATCTGATTTAAGTGCACTGTGGAATTTATGGGGCTACAGTGGTTAGAGAACTCAAACAATTCTTACATTCATGTAATAACTGGTATGAATAAATTCCTCAAAAGTATACCCTCTGCAGTATCAATCTACAAACTGCTTCCCTCTTCTCATTAGAAAAATAGTATCAGATCCAAAACTAAGACCAACTGTCCTGTTTACTTACATGTAAGTGTTACATATTCCATGAACTATGCTCTCTTCTTTTTTAGTTGCTGTATTTCAGCAGCCAACTGTGTCACTTTGCTACAGTCCAAAAATAACTAAGTCGAGTAATTTAAAATCACACTTTGTTGTTTGGCCAGAAAACCATCCTGCTGATTTCAGTTTGCAAAAAAACTGATTAGAGGGCAGGCACTCTGCACGGTGTGTGGTTCTCTCATATGCTCCTCAAGCCTGAATCCATGAAGATACGGAGACAGGGACATTAGTATTCTCACCAATCACACAGTACAAAATTAAAGCAATATCCAAATACTACTGTGTACTTCCCATTAGTGCCACAAAATGAAAAGCCAGAAACAACAGTAAAAGGGTGACCCATTCTCCTTGGTTAACACGCAGTACAGAAGGCCTTAGGAGAGGAAGGGGCATTCCAGGGTGCAGGACCGAACAAGTCCTCCTGTGCAGAATGCCAGCCTGGAGACTCACCTGGAGCATTTTAAGCCTGTAGAAAACGTCTTTCCCACTTTAACATGGAAAAGTGGACTTCACTGGGGCTCTCTCATTTCTTTAAACCTCAGGCCATCTTACTTGAGATAAGATCCTCAGGTAAAATGTGATCATCTCACCAATATTACATGGGATGTCCTCAGGCCAGCCCTTGCCCCTCTCCTCCTCACCCTCAATAGCAAAGCCACATACAAAAACCACCAATTGAATTTATATAAATTATAATATTTTGTTTTGCATGAAGTTGTCCTTTCCATTTTCTTCTTCTCACATACTCCTATTCAAATTTCTTTAGTACATATAAAATAAAAAAGTTTAATTTATTGAGCACTTACTATTTATGATGCACTGTGCTAAGTTCTTAAGCAGGCATTCTCATTCAAGCCTTGCAAAGACTTTAGGAATCAAGGTGTAATCAATCACTATGCCACTTCACAAAGAGAGATATTAAAAACAGGCAGCACAGAGAGGTTAAGTAACTTGTCTAAAGCAACAAAGTGAGTAACAGCAGAGGCAGCCTGGCTCCAGAGACCATACTCTTAAATATACTTCAATATATTTTCTACAACTTTCCATAGCAACCTGGTATTGAAAGAAAATAGAAAGTGCTAACATTGCCTCTTGCACGCCCCCTACTGGGGACCTGGCCTGCAACCCAGGCACTGTGCCCTGACTGGGAATTGAAATGGTGACCCTTCCATTCACAGGCCAGTGCTCAATCCACTGAGCCACACCAGCCAGGGCCAGACCTTTTTCTAAATATTTATTTACTGAATTTAGAGACAAACTTCAATTCACCGTTCCACCCATTTATGCATTCATTGATTGATTTCTGCACGTGCCCAGATGGGAATAGAACCCACAACCCTGGTATACCAGAAGGCATTCCAACCAAGCTACCAGGCCAGGGCCAGATCTGTTTTTTAAATTCTGCAGTCTTGGAAATCTGAGACAAAGAGGAATTGCAGGGAAAAGCCGGAGGGGGATAAGGGTTTTTAAAACACATCTTTTTTGGAGTGGTTTTTTGGTTACAACTCCATATAAACATAAGACCAAAAAAAAAGTTCAAGTCAGATATCTTTTTATTACAGAGGTGCATTCGATCTTGTAAGTGCACAGAATACTGCCATGTCCTGTCTTTGGTCCTTTGCAAGAAGCCAAGATATCTGATCTTTTAATCACTTCCAAATATTTACTGAAGGTCTAAAGGTGTGCCCAGGCAACCGCATCCCAGAACACATTCAGTGACGGCAGCTGAGTTCCAGGAGAAGCTCTCAGAGCCTGTTGGGGGCAGGCTCTTCCAGAAGAACATTTCTCACCTCCCTGAGCCCCTCCTCAGTCTTTGCCTGGATCAGGCTTCACAACATACTTCCTCGGCTTCCTTTATGTTATTAGACATGCAAACCTTTTATTCTCCACACAGGTATAGTCAAAAATGCAATTTCAGTGATTACAACCTGTCATCTATCAGTGGTCAACCTGCAACCAAAGCATAGGAAGGGCTAATTTGGGGAGGACATCAAACACTTTAGAGATAATTTTAGGTACCCTGAGTTATGAAATGTTACCACATGGAAGATGTGCCAAGAATGAAATTATTAATCATCAATGTTTTCACACTTCCAATTCAGAATATATACCCACACTGCATGCTCAAAGTTAAATGCTAAATGGAAAGTCAGGAGGGAGGAAAAAAATTTCACCATAGAAGGGAAAAGGTTAAAGCAACACGTAATTTGTTTTGTTCACAAAGGTGAGGCTAATGTTATGTGTCCAGACTGTACTTTTGACTATGAGTTTCGAGGAAAGTGGGGAAGGAGGTAGAAGGGGTCCCCTAAAAACAATTGCTCTAGGGCATCTTACATGATCGTACATGAGTGGCAAGAAAGTTCATTCTAACTGGTGCACTGATAAGTAACATACTACATTAACCTGCAAGTTTTTCAGAATTAGAGAATCTGAAAAGGTTTTTTGTTGCTGCATAAAATCATCAGCATTCCCTGTACCACTTCATATAAACAACAATATAATCTTTTATTTAGTGAAAACAGGTCCATAATTAAGGGGAGATGCTCAGGGCTTCACTATACTGGCTTCACTTTTTCTCATTTCAGCCCTTCTTTCCTATAACCTTTCTGGCTCCAGCAGCAGTAACCTCCCCTATTTCCAAAAAGTCCCATTATTATTAATGTGCTAATTTCATCAACTGCAACGTGGACACTGTTTAGAAGAAAACAACAAAGATTTTATTCCACAGCTGTGTCAGAAGAACCAGTTTAAATACTGGATAAAGACTCTATTTTCAAACAAAACACTTGAAGGGGATTGAGGGAGAAGGCATGATTTCTCCCCCCCCAACCCCGCACCCCATCCCTGAGAGTAAGACAGCTAACTTACAAATATTCCTTTCGTATTTTTCTAAGGCGGCCATAAAGGATGTCCATCAGGACTAAAGCATGTACATGCAAATACACCAAGGCAGCTTAGAGGGAGATGCACCAGACATCAATCATGGATCCTGGAATTCTGACGCCTCCAAAAGTACCACGCAGAGCTTATCCATCTTCAGTGTTTCCGACACTGGAAACACTAATTAGGGTACAAAACGTATCAGAATCAAAAAGAAGGGTTTCACTCTGAGGATGAAGAGAAGAAATCAATTTTTAAAAATGTAACTTTCTGCTGGAGAGCTTAAGAATATACAATATGTAAAATGTTACTAAACCTCTCAACTTACTTATATTCTGTTGGATGCACTTCCGTTCTCAGTAATTAGCAATACTTAAATGCTTAAATGAGTAGTTGTAAGATGTGCTTTAAAAATAAGGATGTGCTGGGGAGGGTATGGGGGTATAGGAGGGGGAAGACAGTTGATCCTTGTAGCTGCGTGGGAGGGCCCATTACATTTTCCTGTTTTCATACTTTTTTCACTAATAGAGCATTTTTAAAGAGATGTATGTAAAGAACATATTACATGCACTGTATCATGTTTGGTAAGACTTCTCCGTAAAATGGAAATATCACTTGAAACACTAACAGCAACGCGGGTCCCACACCTGCCATACTTTTGTCAAGACTAAACGCCACTGCTTCAGATCCGGAGGGACAAAACAATGCCAGGTTTTTTACCAAAACCCTCCCAAATTACACCTCCCCGGTATCCTGAACAGCATCTGAGAACTTAAATGCAACTGAGGAGTTGGTGCAATTCTGAGAAACAAAATAACTAACAAGGGATTTTGGTTAAAACCTCACAAGAGGGACCGTAATCCAATACTAGAACGTTTTTTATCCCTGGTGTCCAGCAGATAAACGCCTCCCAGACTATGGCAAGTAAGGCCGGGGGGCGGGGGGCGGGGGCCGGTGCCAAACTGAATTGAGCCCGCAAGGGGTTGAAAGTGGACTAGGACCTCAGCACAGAGCTGAGGTCGCCTGCCCCACCGAGGCGCACCCACAGAGCCCGCGCCTGGGACCCAGCCGAGAGCGCCCCATCCCGGCTCCGACCGAAGCCCCACCAGTGAAGGTAGCAGGAGCCCAACGAGTGGCTCGGGGGCGCCCCCTGAGGTCCAGCAGCGTCCCCGCACCTTCGGAAAAAGGAAAGCCGACGTCTCCCAAGGTTCTGACATTTTAACTTTGCCTGGTTTGCAGTGCAGCTGCACCCTCTTCCGCGGTACTTTCCCTGTTTCCCCGCGACTCACACCACACTGCACAGTCCCTTAGCGACACCCTTAAGCTCTCGGGCCAGGGTAATGGCTATTTATCTTGCAGCGTGTTTCCGGAAAGAAAATGTGGAAGGCAAAAACTGTCCAAGCCCCACGAAGGCGGCATCCCTGGCGGTCCCATTTTAGATTTCAAGCTTCCTCAGACCAGGAAAAAGAGAATGACGGCCGGCCCACTCACTGCATGTCGAGCGTAAAGAGAAGCCAGAGTGGAATTGGAAACTCCTCTTATTTCGCAAGGCTGCTCTCCTGCTGCCTCCCACTGCCCTCAGTAAAGCGTGACCCGTACAAAGCTCGATCCCAGTGTGCATCTAATGTCACTCAGCCGTCAAGTCCACGCCAAAGAAGAAAGTCTAGAAATAACAGGTGACTAACACCAATACTAAGCACTGGTCCTTATTAAGGGGGAGAAAGCATTAACGGGAAATGTCCACATCGCCCCCAGCCCCATGGAGGCGGAGGCAGGGCTCTGGGTGGGTAAATCCCAGGCCTCTGTGTGTGCGGACCCACATTCTCGCTCGACATCGGGCTGGGTTTCTGGGCTGTGGTAGCTCAGTGTGGTTCCAGGGACAAGAGAATGCACAGGAGAGCGAGTGACGAAGAGAGCACCTTTCTGCCCCTCCAGACTGCCCCTGTGACTGCAAAGGGGACACTCACTACCAGTCCCCAGGGGCAGCAAAAGCGCCCGCGCCCTCCTCTAGGTAAGGCGCACAACGGAGCTGAGGGATCCGCTGCACCAAAACCGAGCGCTCGGGCCGCCCGGGAACAGGCGGCTGCAACCAGGGACAGCAAAATGCATCGAGGCACGTTTCCTTTTTTTATTCTGATAATCCCCACCTCCGGGTATCAAGGATCTGGTGAATGAGAAGGCAGAAAAACCGAGGATTCTCTATCCTTAGGAGAGCGAGGGATGAAAAGTGAATCGCCCCTTCATCTCACCCCTTCCCCAGCTAGGGCAGAAGACGTAGCCACCACCCCCGAAGAGGGGGCTGGACTGGACGGATTCAAGGGAGCTCGGGGCTGCTGTGTGGAGGGCCCGCATGAGGGCAGAGGGAGGCGGCTGGCCTCTGCCCTCCTCTAGGGTAGGTTGGGGAGAGGGGAGGGTCTGCCGGCGGGGAGCTGGAAGTGGAAGGTCGCAGAGCTGCAAGCTGCTACGTGCGGCAACTTACTATCGTCATCAAAGGCCAGTCTTAACCTGGCCAGAAAGGAGTGGGTCTGTGTTTGCCAGCCCCGGACAGCCTGCAAAAGGGCAAAGATGAAGATAGGCAGGGGTGGGAGAGAGGAAAATACCCACCTAGGCGCCAACGGCAACCCAGCCACTGACGCGCCCCCAGCGCCCCGACCCGAGGAGCCCAGCCCAGCAGAGTTTCAGGGTAAAGGGGGTGCAGGCTGGGGCTGGGGGAGCCAGAAATCTCCCTAAACCGCCTGCTCCCTGCCCTCCCACAGTGCCCAGGGCCCCACTCCCGGAAAGGCTGCCTAGCGCCAGCACCGAAACACAGCCCGCGCGGGGGTCGCCCCAGGTCCCCGAAACCAGAATAAGACTGCTCCCAACATCCCTAAACCTCCACGGTCAGCCTCCAGCTTTCCTCCTCCAAGACCCAGTCTCTAAAGGGTCGCGGAGCAGCAAAGAAAGAACCCCCTTTCTGAGCTCCCTTAAAATCCGCCTGAGCCAGAGGCGCACCCTGGGCCCCTCAAACCCACAGAGGCATTCCCCCATGGTCCCAGTCTCCCCTAACAGCCCCAGAGTTCTAGCTCTCCCGAAGGGCGGCGGATCAGCAGAGCGAGTCCCCCTTTTCTCCTGACTCTGGCTCCCCAAGGCCTCCCAAACCCAAGCAAGAGCAGACCCCTGCGGCCCTTGTCCCCCTCCCCACGCAGCCCCTTCTTCCCACCCTCCCCAAACACTAGCCTCCCTAAACGCCGTCAGAACAGAGTGGATCCCTTCTCCTCCCACGGCGCGCGGCCCCCCTCCACCCTCTCCGGGGTCCCCGGGACAGGCGCCCAAGCTCCGTGCCCAGGCGACAACTCTGCATCCCCGCGCGCGCCGGTCAGGGCCGCGTCCCCTCGGCGGCCAGCACTCACCCGGGAAGCACACGACATAATGGAGCACGGAACTGGTGATTTTCAGGAACAAAATCCACCAACACGGTTCCAGTAACCTCCGCATGTCCGAAAACGCACATCGAAGATAGGAAGGCAGGGGGGTAAACTTGTTGAATAAGTTCTTGCCTCTATGTGAGCTTCCACTAAACCTGGGCTCTTCCCCTGTTCGCCCGTTCTACGGGCCCCCCGCGCTCAGCGTTCCGAGTGCCCCTGGAATCTAGGAAGCCAAGTGTCCCCCGGAAAACGTCAAAAAGTGACCGGGAACGCGGAACCACGCTAGGGACGATCCACAGCGGAGAAAGACTGCTTTCCGTTCAAAAAGGAGGGAGCCGATCGAGCAAAGCGAGGAGTCGGCGGGCGGCGGCGATGCCCCGGGCCCGGGGCAGGCAGGGGCCGCAGGCGGCACCAGCGGCGAGCAGCCGAAGATACCCAACTTGAGTCGGCAGCGCAGCCAGAGAGCCGGCGGGCGGCGGCAGGGCTGAGCGCGGCGTCTCCGGGCTTCAGGCAGGCAGCTCCTTCCAGGGCCCCGGGAAGGAAGGAGGCATGTTTGCGAGCGGGGAAGGGGAGGGGAGAGGCGGGGGGAGCGAAGCGCCCCCCCAAAATAGAAACGGCAGGAGAAAAACAAAAAGGATCTCAGAGGGGCGATGGGGCCAGGGCGCCTTCAGTCCATGCTTCTGAAAGTTGTGGCTCCGGCGCAGGCTGGGGAGGAACAGGGAGCGCGGTGCTGGAAACTGGCCATGCCTCCATACAGGAAGTAACATGTGAGCATGGATCCTGGCAGAGACTTTAAAGCCGGCGAGAGAGCGAGCGAACCGGCGAATGAACGAGTGAGCGAGCAGGGACTGCGCGGCGGCGGGGGCGCGCGGGGGCGGCGGGCGCGCGCGGCCAGTGACGGGCGCGCGCACTCCACGCTGTTAAAGCAGGCACATTCTCCTACCACCTCTGGAGGGTCCCACAGCCCAGTTCTCCACGCGCGTGGCCCGGGGCTCTGCGGACTCGCCTGAGGCAGTCTGGGGGATAGGGGCAGCTCTGGCCCTATCTTGGAAGAGAGGGAGAAAGGAAACTGCCTTCTGGGGCTGAGGAGTCTCCCAGATTCCTGTTCTGCAAGGTCTTAAAGACGCCGCGCTTTGCGCGGGCTTGGCGAGGTCTACCCCCACCGTCCTCTTTTCTTTTAGATCCAGGACATGGGGTCGGGGGGGCCTCAATTGGGTTTGAGGTGGACGGCGGCAGGCTACCTCGTTGGGGCTTCAGGGTATCCTGTTCGGTTTCATCGCCCTGGCAGCACCGCAGCGGCGCCCTGCTCACTCCATGCTCGTGCCCCTGGCCCGGCCCATTCCTCTGCCTGGAAACAAAGCCGAGCGGCCTTTGCACTCTGGGCTGCTGAGGGATTTTTTTTTCCCGGGCTTCCATTGGCCGAGTCCAAGGCTGGGGGTAGTGGGGGAGGAATATCGATCTTTAACTGGCAAAATCCTGCCCTTCCGACCCCCCCCACCCCACCCTATTTCCTCGCGCCACGGTGGATCGGTGTGGAGTTTTCCCAACTCGCCGCTCCACTGTAGGAAGAAGGGCTCCGGCACTCCGGCCTAGTAGTGGGGAGGGCGCAGGAAGTGCGACTCTTACCCCTGGCTGGATGAAAGCAGCCCCGCGGGGTAGCACCGATTTCCTGGCAGCTACGCGGGGAGCAGCAGCCTCTATAGCAATCTGGGAGAGGCGTCCGGGGGAAATGGGAGTACTAGGCTTATCTGTAATGAATTTTGTCCCTTGGCTCTTGGTGAGATATTTATCTCAGACTTCTATGCGCCCTATTTTTCTCTTACTCTAGTGCTAAAAGCGGGGGAGGCGGGCTTTTGATTAAACATGTAATTGAGCCAAGGTAATTAGCCATTTATAATTTTTGCCTAATTTTTCTAAGTCATTTTGACGTGTTTTTAACAGCTCCTACTGTTTTATCTTACCATTAGGGTCCCCCACCCACCCAAACATCCCAACCGGATGCTAAGTTTTCAAATAATATACAGATGTTCAGAGATCTTCCCTTAAGATGTGATTAGAGAAGCAGTTTCACACCCACACTTCCAAAAGAAAAACCTTTGAAAAGTTACCTTTGGGATTACAGACTAATAAAAGCCAGGAAGTTCTCGGGGAGGGCCCTCTATCTTTAGCAGACCGGAGTGAACACCCTCCCCCAGGGTGGGGAATGAATCGACTTTGTTTGCTTTGGAATTTGGCCCTTCCTGGTTTTGTTGAAATCCTTACTCCCGTATAAAGGCTTGCTGGGGTCAGTTTTCTTGGGAGTGTTATATTTAAGGGATGTCCATCCTCAATGGGACCTTTGAGTAAGGTTAGAACGACCCCTGCGTGTCTGACTACCTTATTAAAATTGAGTGATAAATAAAATGGGCAAATCCATGGAATTTAAATCAGACTAGAACACCTATGTAGACATCCCCAGGTGAGTTTCCTCCTTTACAAAATGAACATCATAAAACCTGCTTACTACTATCTGCCCCATTTTGTGCTGAGTTCTTTCCATAAACTGCTCATTCCCCAGATTTACTGAGCACTTACTGTGTGCAGGGCATATGGGAACACAGACAAAAACAAAAGGACTAGGCCTGTGACCTTTGTGGAGTTTACCTTCCAAACAATACACATTCTCTCATGGAGTTCTTATAACAGTTCTGTCAGTGGTAAGAATTATTTCCCCCATTGTATAGACAGGGAAACCTCAGAGGAGCAAAATAATGGATCCCCAGCTAGTGAGTAGCAGAGTTAGGATCTGGAGGGCCATGTCCTTCCCCAGGTGTGAAAGGAATAATGGTTTGAAAAGTCACTGAAATGTGGGATGGGTAAAAATGGCTTAGGAGTGGGGGAAACCTCACACAGGTTTGGAGAGTGAATTGCTACTGCTGTTACAGTAATAGAAGACCCACACAAAAAATGAACATCAAATTAATTCTGGCTGGACCACTGTCCTAGGACCCTGGGTTGAAGTTTAAGGCAAACTGCTCTTGCAAGCACCCACCCCCGCCACCCCCACCACACACACACACAAGCTAGGTCCCACCAGTTCCCAGAACAAAACAGAATTTTACAGGCATACCATACAGTATGCCTATTCATTCATTCTGCAACCAATTGCAGAACAGCTCATACACATTAGACACTGTATCAAGTCTTTGCTGCACAAAACGAGCTGACAGGGTACCTGTTATGCTCCCACCTGATAATTACAATCGCCCAGTGGATATGGGAGCTGTACAATACAGTGTGCATGCCAGGAGAATCGGTATGAGGGACCTAGGAGTGCCAAAGGAGAAAAGGGCTACCCTGATGTGAAAATAAGGTTACAAAGAGAAGGTTCAGGCATTGGTAATAAATTACTCCCAAATTCAGTGGCTTACAACAATACACATTTATGATCTTACAGCTCTATAGGTCAGAAGTTGGGGCACGGTATGTCTGGGTCCTCTGCTCAGGGTCTCCCTATGTTGAAATCAAGGTGTCAGCCAGCCATTCTCATCTAGAGCTTCAAAGCTCCTCTAGATTCTTGACAGAATTGAGTCCTTTGTAACTATAGGGCAGATGCTTATTTTCTTGCTGGTTGTTGAGGAGGGGTCCATCTCAGCTAGGGGCCACCCTCAGGGTTGGCCACATGGCCCCCTCACAACATGGCAACTTACCTCTTCAAAGCCAATAGGACACTCCCTGCAATCAGCTAGGTCTTCTTTTGCTAGTCTTGCCACAGGTCACTCATGAAGCTACAGCACCAACACCAGCTTCTAGAGGCTCATCGGAGATTGCACAGTCCAAGGTGGCTTCACTTGCATGCCTGGCAATTAGTGCTGGCTCTTGGCTTGGACCCCTCTGTTTTCAACCACTGATATCTCCAGCAGCCTATCTCAGACTTATTCACAAAGAGGTCTCAAGCCAATAGGAGAGTAAGAGTTACAGGCTAAGCAGTAGCATAACATCATTTCCACTGCATTTCATTGGTCAAAGCAAGTCTAAAAATCCAAATTCAAGCAGATGGGGAAATAGACTTTATTTAGTTCTTCAGGAGGGGAACAGAAAAGTTGCATTTCAAAGGGCCATGAAAACAAGTGTGGAACAAATTGTGGCCTTTGCAAATAATGTACTCCATCTACTATTAAAATTAAACAGTGCCTGATGGGATGGAATTATATCTGCCCAAAAGATATGTTGAAGTACTGATCTCTACATTAGTTAGTGACCTTATTTGGAAATAGGTTCTTTACAGGAGCAGTTAAGTTAAAATGAGGTTATTAGGGTGGCCACAAAGTGTATGTAATTAGTACCCTTATAAAAGGGGGAAATTCAAACAAGCACAGTGGGGAGACTGTTCAAAACACATGGGAAGAAGATGGCCATGTGACAGCAATGATGTATGTACAAGCCACGGAACACCAAGGATTGATGGCAAACACCAGAAGCTAGGAAGGGGCAAGAAAGATTTCTCCTCCCTGTTTCAGAGGGAGTGGCCCTGCCGACACTTTGATTTTTGACTTCTAGCCTCCAGAACTGTGAGATGATAAATTTCTGATATTTTAAGCCACCCAGTCAGTGGTACTTTGTTGTAGCAGCCCTCAAAAACTAAGAGCTCATTAATCTTTTGCCCTTCGTGGTTTTGATGTGTAGACAAACTACACTTGTGACAGTTTTCAACCTCACAGATGAATGCTTGTAAAACAGTAATAAAAAAGCTAGTCATTCTGACTGTAAATTTGGGGCAATGTTTATTTTAGGGTAAAAAAATTAAGACTAACAAAACATGTTTACTCTGAATAATGTAACAAAGAAAAATCTCAAAGTCCTGTAACAATATTTGTCATTACATGAAACCCTACATCCAGTAACCTAAAGAGAATGAACAAATTAGAGTGCTAGTTGAATACACTTTTTGAAAAGTAGGGTTAAATACTTACTGATTAATAACAAACATGACTGATAAGGCTCTTTTGGTTGCAAGTAATAGAAGCCCAAAATAAGCCAAATGGAGCAGAGAGAATGTTATTAATTCATGTCCCTGCGGGAAAGTTCAAAGCTTTGGTTAAAACCACATCAAGTGGGTCCAATGCTGGCTCCAAATTCCCTCTCAAGCTCTCATGGCTCTGCTTTTCTCTGTCTGACTTTCTTGCTTGGCTCCTGGTGATTCCTGCTCTCAAAAGGTTATCTTTCCCAGTGTCAATATTGATTTCCACAAAATGTATTTTGATTACCCTTGCTTGGTTCCTGTACCTCTGCCTGGACCAGGGCATCGGACTTGACCATCCTGGTGATGGAGGCAGGGCTCACTTCTGACTTTCAGCGCATTGGAAGAACAAGCAGTAGAAGAAACAGCTAGCGAACAGTAGCTAAAATCTCATTTAGTCCTTGACAAGAGTCTTCCAGGGTAACTATTATTACCTCTATTCTAAAGAAATGAAAACTAAGGCATTGAGAGTTTTGGTGATTTGAATGAAGCTACCAAGGATTGAAGAGTAAGGGAGGGGCTGTTGATGAAGTACCCTAGTCTCCAAAATAGTCCTGAAGCCTAGTTACAAGACCTAAATTCTAAAGTCAGAGCAGCATAGTAACATGACTCACAAACATTGTACGTCCACAGCAACCAGAGATAGTGACAATGATTTATGAACAAGAATATTTACCTTGGCCTGGTAGTTCAGTTGGGTAGAGCATCCTCATGATAGGCCAGAGTTATGGGTTCAATACTGGTCAGGACACATACAAAAATCAACCAATGAATGCATAAATACGTGGAAAAACAAATTGATGTTTCTCTCATTCTCTCTCTCTAAACAAACATTTAAAAAAAATGTTATGGCCCTTGCCAATGTATCTCAGTTGCTTGGAGCATGGTCCCATACACCAAAAGCTCATGGGTTTGATTCCAGGTCAGGGCACATACCTATGTTGTGGGTTCAGTCTGAAGATCGGGAATAAGACAAAGTTGCCCACCCTCACCACTCCTATTCAACACAGTACTAGAAATCCCAAACAGAGCAATCAAGAAAGAAAAAGAAATAAAAGGCATCCAGACTGGAAATGAAAAAGTAAAATTGTCTTTGTTTATACATGATGTGATCTTATATGTAGAAAATCCTAAAGACAACACCCAAAAATTGTTAGAATTAATCAACTAATTCAGTTAAGTTGCAAGATTCAAATTCAACATACAGAGAATTGTGTTTCTATACACTAATGAAATATCTGAAAAGGACATAAAACAATCCCACTCAAAATAGCATCAAAAACAATACCATACTTAGGAATAAATTCAACCAAGGAGGTGAAAGATCTGTATGTGACACTATAAGACTTTGATGAAAGAAATCAAAGACTGAATAATATTCCAACACATGGCTGCACCACATTTTGTTTACCCATTTATCAATCGCTGAACATTTGGGTTGTTTCCACTTTTTATCTATTATAAATAATGCTTCCAGGAGCATTTGTACGCAGATTTTTGTGTGGACATATATTGTCAATTCTCTTGATTATATACCCATGAGTGGAATCATTTATTACAATTCCATATAAACCTACAACTATATCAAAACAATAAGTTTAATTTTCTAAAGTAAACTGCTGAACATTAAGGAATACTTTATTCAATTTTAATAAAATAACAAGCAAATGTATATGTCACTGGGTACATAGAAACTAGAGCAGTGGTTGTCAAACTTAACTACATATTAGAATCACTGAAAGAGCTTTTAAAGATCCCAAAGCAAAGGCCACACGCACGTTAATTAAAAATGATCTTTTTTAAAAATTGAGATATAATTGACATATAACATATTAGTTTCAGGTGTACAACATAATGATTCAATTTATGTACCATATTTTTCAAACCATAAGATGCACTCCCCCCCCCCCAAATTTGGGAGGAATAATGGTTATGAATGCGCTGTTGAGTTCTGTTTACATTTACATTGGTGAAATATTATGTTATTTATGTTATTAAATATTTTGCCACATTTTTTGCTTCAAAATTTCTTTTCCTGTTTTCCTCTTCTAAAACCTAGGTGTGTCTTATGGTCCAAAAAATATGGTATATATTGCAAAATGACCACAATAAGCATAGTTACTACATCTATCACTACACATATGAGGTCTGTTCAGAAAAATGGGATTTTAATTCCTTTGTTACTAACATGAAAATGGTTTGCATGACATTGATGTAACCTGGCAGCTGAGACGAGTGGACTGGAATGCCCATGCATGAACAATGATGACTTCACTGTACTAGTCAGTGGGAGTGGTAGACCCCATTGAGTGAGCATGTGTACTATGTGGCCATCACATTCAAAATGACTGAGCGAGTACAGCAATGAATCTACATCAAATTTTGCTTTAAGATTGAACATTCCTCCATGGAAACTATTTGGATGATTCAGAAGGCCACAGCTATGGGCAGCTGGTGATTGGCAGCTTCATCATGACAATGCGCCTGCTCATGCATCACATCTTGTACAGAGGTTTTCGGTGAAACATCAAATCACCCAGGTAACTCAGTCCCCCTACAGCCAAGATTTGGTGTCCTATGAATTCTGGCTTTTCCCAAAACTAAAATTACCTTTGAAAGGGAAGAGATTTCAGATCATAGATGAGATTCAGGAAAATACAAGAGGGCAGCTGATGGCAATTGGGAGAACTTTGTGAGTTACTAAGGTGCCTGCTTTGAAGGGGACTGAGGCATCATTGTCTTATGTCCTATGTTCTTGTGTCTTCTCAGTAAACGCCTCTATATTTTATAGTGTGTGGCTGTATACTTTATGGACAGGCCTCATAGTTACAATATTTTTCCTTGTGGTAAGAATTTCTAAGAGTTCTTCTCCTAGCGGCTTTCAAAAATACACTATAGTAGTATTAACTATAATTACTATGCTGTAATTATATTCCTAGGACTTATTTTATAACTAGAAATTTGTACCTTTTCAACCCCTTCACCCATTTTGCCCAATCTCTTCTGTCTCTGGCAACAGTCAGTCTATTTTCTGTGTCTTAATTCTATTTTTTTTTGTTTTGTTATTAGGTTTTTGGGGGTTAGATGTGTTCCACATATAAGTGAGATTATACAGTGTCTTTTTCTGTCTTGGTACACTTAGCAAAATGATGTCAAGTTCCATCCATAATGTCACAAAGGGTAAAGTTTCCTTCTTTATGGATGAACCATATTCCATTATGTAATATACCACACCCTCTTTATTCATTCACCCATCAGTAGACACCTATGTTGTTTTCATGTCCTTGGCTATTGAAAATAATGCTGTAATGAACATGGGGTACATGTATGTTTTTCAGTTAGTATTTTTGTTTCCTTTGGATAAATACCCATAAGTGGAATTGCCAGATCATATGGTAGTTATATTTTTTATTTTTTGAGGAAACTCCACACTGTTTTTCATAGTGGCTGCACCAATTGACATTCCCACCAGCAATACACAAGGATTCCATTTTCTCCACATCCTCATCAACACTTGTTATTTTGTGCCTTTTGATGATAGACATTTTCACAGGTATGGGGGTGACACCTTATAGTGGATTTGATTTGCTTTTCCTTATGATCAGTGATGCTGAGCACCTCTTCATGTACTTTTGACCATTTGTATGTCTTCTTCAGAAAAATGTCCATTTAGATCCTCCCCCACTTTATTTTATTTTTTAAAATGTTTTTGAATTTATTTTTATTGTATTTTTTCCATTACCATTTATCCCCTTTATAGCCCACCTATCCACATTATAAAATCAAATTGTTTGTTTGTTTTGTCCTTGATTAAGAATGATCTTTCCAGCTAGAACATAGATATCAACATTTTCCAATCTTCTAGCCTGGCAGGTGTGGCTCAGTGGATTGAGTACCTGCCTGTAAAATGAATGGTCGCCGGTTTGATTCCCAGCCAGGGAACAGGCCTCAGTTGAGGTCCAGGTTCCCAGTTGGGGGCATGCAAGAGGCAACCAACTGATGTTTCTCTCCCTTTCTTTCTCCCTTCATTTCCATCTCTCTAAAAAAAAGTAAATAAAATCTCTTTTTTAAAAAAAAACTATTCTCCAACTTCCGGGCAAGATGGAGGCATAAGTAGACACACTGTGCCTCCTCGAACAACCAAGATAGGGACAACAACAATTTAGAAGCAGAATAACAACCAGAACTGACAGAAAATTGAACTGTATGGAAGTCGGACAACCAAGGAGTTAAAATAGACACGTTCATCCAGACTGGTAGGAGGGGCGGAGTCTGGCAGCCGGGCGGAGAGGGGTCGCAGAACAATGAGCGTTGGGACCAGGCGTGTAAGGCATCCCAGGTGCACAAAACCACAGCAGGTGGACCCTGGGCATGCAAGCAGTGGCTAGCAGACCCCGGCCAGCCAAGGGGTGGCAACTGGCAGACTCAGCGAGGCAGCAATTGTGAAGCAAGGCACTGGGCACAAGGCAGCTGGCTGACTGGGCAATCCCAGGGTTCAAGTGCCAGGAAATAGAGCCTCTGGGCACTGACTGAAAACTCCTGTGGGGGGTTGAGGCACTGGGAGAGTCTCCCAGCCTCACAGTAGAGGTCATTGGAAAGACCCATGGGGTATACAAGCCCACCCACACAGGAGTTAGCACCAGAAAGGCCCAGTTTGCTTGGGGAAGTGGCGGGAGGGACTGAGGCCCATTGGAGAGCAGAGCAAGCGCCATTGTTCCTTCTCGGACCCTGCCCCCACATACAGCGTCACAACCCAGCAACTGGGGTGCCCCCCCCGGTGAACACCTAAGACTCCACCCCTCATACATCACAGACATGAACAGAACAAAAAAAAAAGAGAGATGGTTGAAACAGGAGAACAAATGAAAGCCCCAGAACCCATCCTTTTAAGCGACCAAGAGATAGCCAACCTATCAGATGCACAGTTCAAAGCACTAGTGATCAGGAAGCTCACAGAATTGGTTGATTTTGGTCGCAAATTAGATGAAAAAATGAAGGCTACAATAAGTGAAATGAAGACAAATGCACAGGGAACCAATAGTGATGGAAAGAAAGCTGGGTCTCACATCAATGGAGTGGACCAGAAGGAAGAAAAAAACATACAACCAGAAAAGAATGAA
>CM052544.1:49270185-49302154 GCA_028533065.1 Trachops cirrhosus | reverse complement strand
AACATGTATAGTAAAATGACAGCAAACTCACAGTTATTAACAACCACACCTAAAACAAAAACAAAAACAAAATAAGCAAACAACTAGAACAGGAACAGAACCACAGAAATGGAGATCACATGGAGGGTTAGCAAGAGGGGAGTGGGAGGAGAAGAGAGGGTGCAAAAGTACAGAGAATAAGTGGCATAGATGGTAGGTAGAAAATAGACAGGGGGAGGGCAAGAATAGTATGGGAAATGTAGAAGCTAAAGAACTTATGGACATGAACTAAAGGTGGGGAATGTGGGTGGGAGAGGGTGTGCAGGGTAGAGGGGAATGAAGGGGTGTAATGGGACAACTGTAATAGCATAATCAATAAAATATATTTAAAAAAATAAAACCAAAGTTAGCTAAAAAAAGAACTAGTTTCCAATCTTTCTAGGGGATTCTAATTTGCATCAAATCTTGATACTGTTATAGATGATACATATAAAATTTTATTAATGTGGTTGTATGATATTATAATATCATTATCTCTAATGAGATTACCAGTAATTTATATTCTTAATTTTTAACACTTTGTAGTTATTTCTATTTCTTACAACTTGTACATACTACATGTGCAATCTCAAAAAATTAAGCTACCGCAATTTTTGAAACAATCTACTGTTATAATTTTAGTGTAGGAATATTTACTCAAACAACTACAGGAACCTATTCAGTAATTTAATTTTATTATATAATTTCTATTTTAATAATTGTGAAATAAGTGAAGTTTTACATACTTCTTTTGTATAACCTATTTTTTTAATAAATCTTTTTGTGAAACTTGCGTGTAAATACTAGTCAGGACTCTTGTGACAAAATTCCAATTCAAATGGTCTTAGACAAAAATTAAAAAGGAGGATTTTAAATACTCAGAGAAATATTGGCAAGTGGAATCCAACAATATATAAGAAGAATAATATATCATAACCAAGTATGGGTTATCCAAGTCTGGCTCTATATTTTAAAAGTTAATCAATAATATAGGGTAAAGAGGGGAATCAAATATGCAGTGATGGAAGGACATTTCACTTCAGGTGGTAAACACACAGTACCATATACAGATGCTGTATTACAGAACTGTACATTTGAAACCTAAGTAATTTTGCTAGCCAATGTCACTACAATAAATTTAATTTTTAAAAAAATTTAAGTTGATTTTACAGACAGAGAGGGAGGAGAGACAGAGAAAAAGAGAGAAGGAGAGAGAGAGAAACATTGATTTTTTTGTTCCACTTATTTATGCATTCATTGATTGCTTCTTATATGTGCCCTGACTGGAGATCCAACCTGCAATGTTGGCATATCTGGATGATGTTCTAACCAACTGAGCTACCTGCCCAGGGACTTAATTTAAAATTTTTAAAAAATTAGGTAATATATTCCATCATACTATGAAACTCAAGAAAACTACACAATCACATCAATTAAAGCAGAAAGAGCATTTAACAAAATTTAACATGCAGTCATGATAAGAACTCTCACTCAACTAGAAATGGAAGGGAAGTTCCTTAAAATGATAAAGGGCATCTACAATACGCCCACAGCTGAACTCAAACTTACTTATAGAAGACTGAATATTTTGCTCCCAAGACTGGTAACAAGGAATGGATATTCAAGTCATCACTCTTATTCAACATAGTTCTGAAAGTCTTGCCAGTGCAATAAAAGTAAGCAAAAAAGACATTATCTACTAGTAAGCAAGAAAGAAAACTTCCTATTTCCAGATGACATAATTGTCTATATACAGAATCCCAAGGAATCCACAAAACATTCCTAGTACTAATAAGTGAATTTATCAAGGTTCTAGGATACAAGATTTTTCTATACAAATAACTTGTATGTCTACATATAAAAATGAATAAGTGAAAACTGAAATTCAAAATTTGAAACATCCAAAACTGAAACACTTTGATAAAAATCTAATAAAATACATGCGGGATCAGTATAATGAAAGCTATAATATGTTTTAAAAAGTGATCAAATTAGAGCTAAAAAATAAGAGATATACCATGTTCATGAATTGGGAGACATCTTTATAATTAATATATCAATTTTCAGTAAATCAATAGGTTTAATGCATTTCCAATAAAAATCTCAGCAAGACTTTTTCTACATACTGACAAACTGATTCTAAGTTTATGGAAAAGCAAAGAAACTACAATGATGAGTTCTGGAAATGAAAGTCTAGTTTCCACAGGCAAAGGAGGAAGGGAAATTTGCTAACCAATTGTATGTGTCCAAACCACTGTGATAGAATGGGTCCACATTCTGAAATGAACTACAGAGAGAGATTTTTTAAAAATATTTTATTTATTATTTATTTTTAGATAAAGGAAGGGCAGGAGAAAGGGAGGAAGAAAAACATCAATGTGTAGTTGTATCTCGTACTCCCCCAACTGGGGACCTGGCCTGCAACCCAGGCATGTGCCCTGACTGGGAATTGTACCACTGACCCTTTGGTTCACAGGCTGGCACTCAGCCCACTGAGCCACACCAGCCAGGGCTGGAGAGAGATTTTGGGCAAAGGTCTCCTGTGAGGTCATAGCTCCTCATGGGCTCCTGGGAGGTGGTGTAGTGAGTGATTAGAAGTGGGGATCCAGAGTCCTCCTGGTCTTGGTTAGCAAATTGCTAAGTGCCCAACCACAGGTACCTGAAGTTCATAGATGTAATTCCCTTATCTGTAAAACAGTCATGGTAACAGCACCCACTTTTATGACTGTGGCAATTATAATAGAGATAATATATGCAAAATGCTTAGTAGAGTGCCTTGCACAAGTTAAATACTCAATAAGTGTTAACCTCAAAAAATAACTAAATAGCGAAGTAATTATGAAAATCAAGAATAAATTGGAAGCCTTACACATCACTTGATTGTCAGACATTCTATAAAGCTACATTAATCAAGTCAGTATGTTATCAGTGGAGGTATAGACACATAGAAAACTCACAAGCTGATACACATAAATATGGCCAATTTTTATAAAAGTGCCAAGGCAATTTAATATACTAAGGATAGATTTTTTCAACAAATGGTATTGGAATAATTGGATATTCATATGCAAAAAAATAATGCTTGGCCTATACCTCACAGTTTTTTCAACAATTAACCCTAAAAGGATCATAAATCTGAATGTAAAACATAAAACAATTAAAAACTTAGAATAAGACATAGGAGAATCTTTGTGATCTTGAGTTAGAAAGAGTTCTTATATAATAAGATACCAAGAACAAAATTTATAAAAGAAGAATTCTGATAAATATGACTTCATCAAAATAAAATTGTTCGGTTGTGGCCAGTGTGGCTCAGTTAGTTGGAACATCATCCTGTAACCGAAGGGTTGCAGGGTCTATTCCAGTCAGGGCACATACCTAGGTTTTGGGTTCCATTCCAGTCCAGGCTTGTATGATCCCCAGTCAGGGTACGTACGGGAGGCAACCAATCTACGTTTCTCTCTCACAGGCATGTTTTTCTCTCTTCCTCCTCTCTCCCTTCTTCTCTATTTAAAAGCAATGAAAAAATATCCTTGTGTGAGGATTAATAATAATAATAATAACAACAAAATACAAAATGAAAAAAATTCATTCTACAAAAGATAGTATTAAAAGAATGACATATCTAGAATATTTAAAGAACTCAAAACTCAACAATGAGAAAATAAGCAAAAATAAACATAAAATATGCATAGACACTTCATCAAGAATGTATGAATGACAAATAGATACATGAAAATTGTTCAACATCATAATCTACTACAGGAATACAAAGCAAATCACAAAAAGATATCACTACACACCTACTAGAATGGCTTTTTTTTCCTGAAAGAACTATAACTTTTTTCTTTTAATTATATTTTATTGACTTTGCTGTTACAGTTGTCTAAAATTTTTCCCCCTTTAACCCCTTCCACCCAGCACCCCCCACTCCCTCAGGCAATCTCCACACCATTGTTCATGGCCATGGGTCATATGTGTATAAAATAAGTTCTTTGGCTATTTCTTTCCTATGCTGTACTTTACGTCC
Source organism: Trachops cirrhosus (assembly GCA_028533065.1). Classification (NCBI taxonomy): domain Eukaryota; kingdom Metazoa; phylum Chordata; class Mammalia; order Chiroptera; family Phyllostomidae; genus Trachops; species Trachops cirrhosus. The sequence continues at coordinate 49,298,106 of CM052544.1, read as the reverse complement.
CATGGCTATTCTGTAACTACATTTTGTACTCCTAATCCAATCACTTCTTCACCCATTCCTCCATACTCCCTCCCATCTGGCAACCATCAAAATGCTCTCAAGTATCCATGATTCTGTCTGTGTTTTTCCTGTTTGCAGGGTTTGTTTTATAGATTCAATTGTTCATAGGTATGTGGGTTTTGCCATTTTATTGTTTAGTTTTGATCTTTTTTTTTTAAATAAGTCCCTTTAACATTTCCTATAATAATGTTTTGATGTGATGAACTCCTTTAGATTTTTCTTGTTTAGGAAGCTCTTTATCTGCGCTTCGATTCTAAATGATAGCTTTGCTGGGTAGAGCATTCCTGGCTGTAGGTCCCTGCTTTTCATGACTTCGACTATTTCTTGTCAATCCCTTCTAGCTTGCAAAGTTTCTTGTGAGCAATCAGCTGACAGTCTTATGGGAACTCCCCTGTAGGTAACTAACTGCTTTTAAGATTCTCTCTATCTTTAAACTTTGGCATTTTAATTATGATTTGTCTTGGAGTGGGCCTCTTTGCATCCATCTTGTTTGGAACTCTGTGCTTTCTGGATTTGCATGTATATTTCCTTCACCACATTAGGAAAGTTATCTTTCATGATTTTTTTTTCAATTAGATTCCAATTTCTTGTTCCTCTCTTCTCCTTCTGGTACCCTTATGATGTGAAGGTTGCGACACTTAAAGTTGTCATAGAGACTGCTCACACCATCCTCACGTTTTTGGATTCTTTTATCTTGTTGTTCTGATGGGTTGTTCTTTGCTTCCTTATGTTCCACATCATTTATTTGATTCTCAGCTTCATCTACTCTACTGTTGTTTCCCTGTAAATTGTTCTTTATTTCAATTAGTGTATCCTTCATTTCTGACTGGGTCTATTTTATGCTGCTGAGATCCTCACTAAGTTCCTTGAGCATCCTTATAACCAGTGTTTTGAACTTTGCATCTGCTAGATTGCTTATGTCCATTTTCTTTAGCCCTTTTCTGAAGTTCTGACCTGTTCTTTCATTTGGGACATGTTACTTTGTCTCCTCATTTTGGCAGCCTCCCTGTATTTGCTTCTATGTATTAGGTAGAGCTGCTATGACTCCCTGTCTTGGTAGCTTAGCCTAATGTAGTAGGTGTCCTATAGGGTCCAGTGGCACAGCCTCCCCTATCATCCAAGCTGGGTACTTGAAATGTTTCCTTCATGTGGGTTGGGTATACCCTCCTCTTGTAGTTGAGTTTTGATTGCTGTTGGCAGGTCAACGGGAGGGATTTACCCAGGCCAGTCAGCTGCAAGAACTGGCTGTGACACTGACCACCATCCTCCATCCTCCATGGTGGATTAGCTATGCAGGGGCAGTGTGGTGGTGCTCTGACATGATCTGTAGCTGTACACTGGGTACACAGGCTCTGGGGTTTCCAGGTGAGGCAGGCCAATTCAGCCCCCACCTCTGCTCAGAGTCACCCTGCATGAGCCATAAAGCACTCGGAAATAGCTGCTATTTGTGCTGGGCTTGGAGGTTCCCAGGCAAATCTAAGCTGTGAATCTAGGCTGGCTGCTGCTAGTGCCAGGCCTAGGACCACTTAGCAAGAGATATGGGGGCTAGGAGCTCACTGAGACTGCCTGTTGCTTGTTTGAGAGGATTTAGGAAGTTGTGATGCATGTACCATGACCAGCTATTCATATGGAAAAGCCAAGGTTAACAGGTTGGGTGGGCCCACATGTTGGGTGGGATGGAGTCTCAGAGGATCTCCAGGTCAGGGCAAACAGTGTTAGCCAGGTTTATGGAGTCTCAGATATGGCACTAGCCTGTGAACTCTGTGGTTCCATGGAGGGGAGGGCTTAGAAGAGGGACAATGGCCACTGCCTGCCTTTCTGTCTGAGAGAAAGCTGTCTCACAGCTCCTGCCTTGAAGCCAGACACTTCAGTTTCTCGCCATATACCACTAGTGCCTTTCAAGCTGCTACCCTGGTCCTGGAGCTCAGAGGAAGTGAGTCTGAGTAAGTCCATGTGTGGGTCCTTTAAGAGGAACTGCTTGGGACTCCAGAATTTTCTTCTACTGACTCAATCCCTGCTGGTTTTTGCAACTAGAAGTTATGGGGACTTATTGTCTTGGCACTATAACCCTGGAATGCCAGGCCTGGTGTGTGGCTGGGACTTCTCGCTCCAGAGATATCACTCTTGAATTTTTATCCACCACAGGTGGGTGTGAGACCAGCCTGTTCTGTGTCTCCACCCCTCCTACCAGTCTGGATGAATGTGAGTTCTTTAATTCCATAGTTGTCAGTCTTCCATTCAACTCGATTTCTGATTATTCTGAGTGATGGTTTGATGCAGACTCTGGCCAGCGGGGTTCATGTGCAGACTCTGGCCAGCGGTTGTGACAAACAAATTCACATGGACTACAGAAGTCTTGTGGAGAAAAAGGGATGGCATGGCCACTCCCAAAGTGAGAGAGGGCCCCGACCTCTGCCTGGACAGACTTTTATTGCTTATCTGTGTACATTACATTGAGGATGGCCTTCATTTACTCTGCACAGGTTTACTCTAGGTGGTTACCTTTTACGGATAACAAAGGAGAGGATGTTGCTAATAACTTCAGAGAAAAAGTATATTTGCAAATGCAAAGGGCAAGGTGGTTGAACTGGTTACACTACATACTGAGGATGTTTAGCACAGATTTTAGGAAGTTAAATATATGCAGTAAACATTTGCTGCCTCAATTCAGGGTGAGGGAGTTTTAGCAAAAAGCAAGCCTCAATGCAGCCTAAATACAATGCAGGCCTGATCCGTGGGCTTGGTTCCTGTGTGCCGACTCACTCCCCTGCCCCAGTTTTCCAAATCAGGGGCTGGGCTACATTTGCCACTGCCACGTGGATAGGTTCCCTATAATGGTTGTTCTGTATTTTTGTTGTAATTTTGATGTTGTTGTGAGAAGGAGGCAAGCCGTGCTTACCAATGCCACCATCTTGACCAGAAGAAGTATGGCTCTTGAAAAATATGCTGACAATACCCAGTGCTATCAAGGAAGCATGGCAAATAGAACTTTCTTTCTTTGTTGGTTGGGGTATGAAATGGTATAGCCACTATGGAAAACATTATAAAGTTCAACATACAATTACTGTTTGATCCAGCAATTCCACTTCAGGTATTTACCCAAGTCAAATGAAACTTATGATTGCAAAAAACTCTATATATGAATGTCATTAGCAGTTGTATTCATAATCACCTAAATCTGGAAACAACCCAAATGGTCCTCAGTAGGGAATGGAAAAACAAATTATGGTACAACTACACAATGGAATACAATTCATCAATATAAAGGTATGAACTGTTAGTACACAGTATAACTTAGATGAATTTCAAAGGCGTTATCCTGAGTGAAAGAAACCAACCTCAAAAAGTTACATTTGTAATGTTCCACTTAAGTAACATTCTGGAAAGGATAAAACTGTAGGAATCAAGAACAGATCAGTAGTTGCCAGGTTTTAAGGTACAGAAATGGTTTAACTATCAGGGGACAGCATGAGAGATGGACGTTTGGAGATGAAATTATTTTGTATCCTGATGATGATGGTAGGTATACATATTCATATACATGTATTAAAATTCATAGAACTATGCCCTGAAAAAATAAATCAACATATTGTATATAAATTTTTTAAAATGGTAGAACACTGACTTCAGGAATCAGGGGTCTAAACAATGCCATCAAGGTAGCCCCTCTCTAATTCTTGTCTCTTCCTGTAGGCTAGATTTACTCTAACCCTGCCTTTCTCTTTGATGGGACTGACTTTCATTGGAACAACTTGGGTCATGTGTCCATCCTGGAATCAGGAACAATGTGTGGCCAGAGGAATGGAATATGCTGACTGACTGGCCCCGAGTTATGCGCTCACCATGGCAACCTGAGGGGCAGGCAGATCCAATTATGAGGGACTGAAAATGAGAAAATGTTTTCCTTGAAGAAAAATAAAGTTGTTGTTACTAGAAAAAGAGAATATGTGCCAGACAGACAGAACCTACACATGTCTGTGGCTCCCACTTCTTTAATTCTGGGTTATGTTGCACTGTGTTCACTATGCGCTACCTGATCTATAAACCATAAATTCCTTGAAATCAAGGACTCTTATTTTTCTTTTTAGCTTCCAACACCATACATGTTTTCTTCTACATAGAGGTGAGAACAATATTAGTAGTGTGCATGATTGATAAAATGAGTGATAACTACACACATATGAATATGCTTATAAAACTATACATTAGTGTATACATCAAAACCTCTAAAGGCACATTATTTCATGTTTCGCTGTTCAATTAATAGCCACATTCTTGTTCAATCTTGCTTCTCTTCACTGAGGTTTTAACATGTGCAGCTCAGTTTTCCGACAATGGCAAATCAATCATTACATCATCATCCATCATGTCCCAGTTCTCAGTAATGAAGGTGTCTTTCTTTCCACATTAGCAATTTGGGTGGGCAAAAGAGCCATAGAGACGTATGACAGAAGACTGTAGAATTGGATTAAACAAGATTCTATTTTCTGGGTGCCTCTTTGCTGTAGGAATTTTGTTGATCCACAGAATGAAGGGACCAATTGTTTGGAATTTTTTTCTTCAAGCTCTCAGAAGAAAATTGTACTGAAATAATTTTTTTCTCTTTTATTGGAATAGCATAGAGCTTGGAAAAGCAACCCAAAACAATGACTTTTTTTTTATTTTGAAGTTAAAGGAAATATTTTATCTACCTAAAATCACAATTTGAGGCAGATGTGGGGTTCAGGTTCACTGTTCTAATGTATCACAATTTAGGTGCACTCATTGCCACAGCCACAAGGCCCCAAATGATTTGGCCCTCACATCTCTGTCTCCCTCATCACTGTTCACTTCCCAGGTCTCAGAATGTTTCAAATGTTTCACCTACCTTTTGTCTATTTCTCAGGCTTAATGTTAATTCCCACTTCAGAGTCTTCACGGTTGTTCATCCCTCTGGCTCAGGGTTTCTTAAAGGTGGGCACTATTAACATTTTGGACTGGATAATTGTGAGGGGGCTGTCCTGCACATTGTAAGATATTTAGCTGTACCGATTAAATCAGAATCTCTGAGGGAAAGGATCCCTGGTATCTGTCATTTTTAAAGCTCCCAGGTGTTTCCCATGTGGAGCTCCAATTAGAGTCTCTGGGACTCGAGTCTCATCAATTCTCCAGCAATAAATGCCAGTTTGCATGAAATATGGGGAATAGAAGAACAAGTAAAATAAAGCAATCAGCCAAATCAAAGAGTGACAACCCAATTTCTCTCACAAGCACATCAATGGCATTAAAAAAGGGAAGACAGACAACATTCTACTTTCTCTATTTTTGGGTATAGATGTTTACTTCCTTTTTTAATAATAAGTTTAAAAAATGTTTGGGGGTAAAGCCCAGGAATCTGCATTTTAACCCCATCTTCAGGGGATCCTGGAGCCTAATTAAACTGAGCACTCCTGCTCTGGAGCAGAGGATTCTTTATGACCCTGGGGTTTCTCATTACCACTCAAGTGGGTTCTGGTACTAAAAGCACAATTCTTTTCAGTTTGCCAATAGCATTTGCACTGGCTAAATTTTTCCTGGGGTTGTCTGGAAGCCGCCAGCCTCATGTGGGTGGGCCAAATCACATCCTGTAAGTGTGACAGATAACACCAGATTACAAAGACAGTATAGGAACAAAAAAAAGTAAAGTATCCCATAAATAATTTTTATATTGATTACATGGTAAAATATAATATTTTAGTTATATTGGGTTAATTAAAATCAAATTGATTTGTTTCTTGTTTGTAAGATAGCTACTAGAAATTTCAAATTACATATGTGGCTCCTACTATAATTCTATTTAATACTTTAACTCTAGGGCTTTGCTACTCAAAATGTAGTCCACTGACCAGCAGCCGCAGTGTTCTCTGATGTTCGTTAGAAATGTAGGGTTCAGCCTATTTGGAGGAGAGCCAAACTCCGCATTTGGTGGGGATCCTCCAGCCTCTGCCTGGCCCCTCAGACTCTCATCTTTAACATTTTGCATGGTCTGAAATCCTGTGGCTCAGAGAGGTTTAGCTGACTCATTTAGTCCATTCCCCTGCCCCAGGCAGCACTGAGTTCAGATTCTGTAAGGACATCATCATCATCAAGTTATCCACCTTTTCTATGCAGAGCCAGGAAACCAAATTCCTCCTCATTTAACCTCTTTCCTGCAATTTAAGTCTTTTAATATCCAGCTCTGTTCTCAATTACTATAGAATGCCAGTATTTTTTTTCTTTTTTCATTAATACTTCCTCTTCCAGGCCTTCTTTAGATTGTTTCTCTTAGCTGATTCCATTTTTGTCTCACAGGACCCATTTCCCAGCCCCCCCAATCACGGCAGCCCGTTTCCGGAGGCATGCTGTCCCCCTCAGACCAATTCACTCAATGCTGGGGTGTCACCAGCCTGTTCTTTATGGGAAACCTGAAAATGTCTGGTGCCAGTTAGATCATTTGAAAAGAGGACTTTGATGAATGTTCCTGTCTTTGGAAGGTCAGACAAAAGAAAAAAATAACAGGGAGGGGCTGAACTCCTCAGAGACCAAACAGGAAGCAGTAAAGTGAAATGTTTTGCCTGTTCTGGAGTGGGTTCACTGGAGCAAGGAGGCTATGCAGGAGCTTAGTGATTCTAATTTTGGCTCTTTCATTAGCTTTCATCACAAACTCAGGAAAAGCCACCAAGCCCAACTGCCCCAATTTCCTTGAGTCAATGAGGACAATGTTACCCTTCTATTCTGCAGGGGATTTTTAAAGACTGGGATAAAATACATACATACATGCATACATACATACATACATAAAAGCACTCTTAAAAAATCAAAACAAGCCAGTTTCCTTGTTTGTAAGCAACATTTACTTCAAAATGGGGCATGGCACTTATTCCCCCATTTGGGATTTCTATGTGCATTTTATTGGTCAAGTGGATAGCACCTCCATTTGAAAAGTTAAATAGTTCTTTAAGCAAGTCATTATCCTAGAACACCTCGCTGATATAACCCAGCTCGTAAAATCCATTACATTGATTTGGTGACTCAGGACCCCTTATTTCCACAAGTAAAATGAGCAATTTAATACTCAACAGAGAGCCCCTTCATGACAAAGAGGAGATTTAAGCGCTATTATGTCCATATTAAAGTTTAGAAATATTCAGTAGTGGAAATCTTTGGAAACTGGAAACAAGTTCATTTTTTACTAAAGTGATCTCATGGAGAAAACAGTCATATAAAATTTCTAGTTCTCTATTTTCCTAAAAATTTTAAAAAACTTGCCTTCTCTCCCAAGGCTCTTCTTAGCTGTGCTCAAAATGAACCCAGGCCTCTGAAAACTGAGTCTCATCACCATCTACTGCTTTCCTGAAAAAAAAAAAGTACTAAAATATTTATCACTCTACATGTGAAAAAATTCCATTGCATTTAACATTCAAATTTGACCCTTTAAAAATTACCCATATTCTGCATTTCCAAGACACTTTACTAATAATAATACTGTGATACTAATTAATATCACAGTTGGGAAAGTGACTTTTATTCTTTTCTCCCAGCAAGTAGGCTAAGTGTTTAAGTGATTTACCCTTTCTGAGAGAGGAGGTCAGGGACAGGATTCCAGGATTTGAACCTGTACAAAGACCAATTAAAGCAATTTTTCAGGAACTTAACAAATATCAATACGGTGATGTGAAACTACCTTTGAAGAAAACAGCTGTTGGCCAAAAATGAGGCCCACAAGAAACCCCATGGATTTTAAGGGTAAGGAAGATCGACAGGAGCTGGGTTGACTTCTCTCCCAGGAGGAGCCAGATGAAGGCAAGAGGCCCAGCGATAACAGTCACTGACGTTTCTTGAGCAGTGACTTTACTTGTATGATCTTATTATTTCTCCAATACGTTGAGATATGTATCTTATTATTTCTATTTTACAAATTAAAAATTAAAAATCTCAGATGTCATCTCGTCATCTAAGTTCAAAGGCTAAAATTCGAACCAACTATCTGAAGCTAAAAACTCAAGTTCACCTTCTTAAACAAAATATCCACACCTACTCTGCTTCAATTACAGGATGTCAGTCTTAATGATTTCTTATTTAAGCTTGAAAGCCTTGTAGACTAAACCTTGCCGACTTCAAAGTTCACATTATTAAATCTAGACATGCTACATCATTATTTCTATTGCTCAGCTGTAAACTGCATCTTAGAACAGAATAAAAATTTGGAGATGAAATGAATGACAAGAGTATTGATTAATTAAAAATATTGATAGCTCTTATTCTGAAATCACTAAAGGTAACAGCAGCAAGCAGGGCTTAAGGCATACCTATATCTTTATATCTTTATCTATTTCCAAATCTATTTATCTATCTATCTATCTATCTATCTATCTATCTATCTATCTTTTAAAAGACTGTAATTGGTTTCTTTTCAGTAAAAGGAAGAGCAAAAAGTTATCCAGGATATTGTGTACTTGATTGTAAATTCATATTATTTAAATGCAGGCAGTTCCAACTTCTTTCACTATACAATTTTTTTCTACTCTATTTCTCAGAGATGTTGTTTTAAGCCTTAAAAAGTTGTGTACTTAAAAAATATATGTATCTATTAGTATACAAGCTTATCAGTAATACTAAGATAATAGCAAAGTTTTCTGTGAATTTTTTTTTTCTATTTGATATTTATCTATGAAGGTTTCATCTCTCAACCTTTGGCTGAAGTGTTACTTTAGCATTTAGACCTTAATTATTATTTCCCTACTTTTGCTCACATCATCCTGAAATCATCAGTGCTTTGTTTTTTATTAAAGACTTAGACTTTGTATAATGGTGAACTTTGACTGAACTAGGCCTAGTAAGTGCCTGGTAAATGCAAAAGTAGGTTTACAGTGGTGAGTACATGAAACACGGTTTATTCTTGTATTATTATTTATTCACTATTGTATTACTTTCCATATGAACAACTGTAAACCTACTTTTCCCCACCCTGTATTTACTGTAAGAATATGGAGAAGATAGAACTAATTCCATTTGACATGCAAAGATGAGGATCAAGTAAGTGCCTTATGGAGATTTTAAAATAGAGGGGCCCAGCACAAATAATGCCCCTTTTTTATTACAAAATCTGTATAACAAAATTATAAGCATATAATTCTGTAACATAAAAATACCACACTCAAGCACACTGTATGACATAAATTATTACCCTAAATATGACCCATATTATTACCCTACCAACCACACTCAGGCAGGCCTTACTTCTGCTGCACCCTGTATATCTACAATGCCCTGGCTGGGTGGCTTAGTTGGTTAGCACATCATCCCGTACACCAATAGGCTGCTGGTTCAATCTCAGCTCTGGGTGGGTACAGCAGACAACTGATCAATGTTTCTCTCTCACATCAGTGTTTCTCTCTCTCGTTCTCTCTCTCCCCCTCTCCTCTCCTTCTGTCTCCCTGCCTCCACCTTTCCTCTCTCTAAGCATATCCTCAGGTGAGGATTAAAATAAAAAAAAATACTAAAATAAAGTATATCCACAAATTATTTGGCACCTTTCCTTATAAAAGGTGGAGACTAATTCCCTTTCTCTTGCCTGTGAGACAGACTTAATCAGTCACTTCTAATGAATAGAATGGGGCAGTGATAGTTTGTATAATCGTTGAGTCTGGATTGTAAAAGATATTGTCACTTTCACCTTGCTGATCACTCACTCTGGGGAAAGCTAGCCTTAGTATCCTATGGAGAGAGTCATATGGTAATGAACTGAGGCCTCCTGTCACCAGCCAGCACTATCCTGCTAGGCATGTGAGTGGGCCACTTGGGCAGGGGACACATGAGCCCCGGTTAAGCCTTCAGGTGACTCAGCTCTGACTTCAGCTTGGCCCCATAAGAAGCTCTGAGCCAGAACCATGCAGCAAAGCCACTCCTGAATTCCTGACCCAGGGAAACTGTGAGACACTAAATGCTTATTTTCTTAAGATATGTTGTTATTCGGCAATAGATAACTGATAACATGCCTCAAATTAACCTAAGTAGATTTGGTTGTTCACAATTCATGTGTTCTTTTTGACTGTTATTAAGAACCTCCATGATCAGAGTAGGTGAGGTCTCTAGGTCCTCTTCCTGACAGTAGTACTGAACGAAGAGAGAACAGTGAGTCTCAGATCCAATTCGGCCGTGCAAATAAGCAGGTATAAAACCATCCAGTCTGTGACCTCAGTAAATTCCCTGTTCTTTGTCAGTTTAGACTCTATGATAACATTTTGTATGGACAGTATATTCCAAGACAAATGTGCCCATGCTGTGACTAACCTTCTAGTTCAATCATATGAAAGAATCCTCCAGTAAGCAATTTGAGATGATACAGAACTGAACCGAATTGTAAACTTTAGTGTCACTCAGGAGGCACCAAATAATTATACCTCGCCCATGCCACAGAGAAGGTACCTGTACAGAAGTTCCTGCCAACATCGTTTCACACGTGAAAACTTATTTTTAAACATCTCTTATGCTAATTAATAAAACTGCAAGTGCAAATGCAGATAGACATATTTGAAGCTCTGGCTTCTCTGGTGTGTTGATTCCTGATTAAGGGTCTTCAGATACTGACTGCACATGGATTCTTGATTAGGGCACTTTGAATGTTAATTCTGCATACCTAACATGAGGCATATACATAACACATACACCTTAATGTGGCTACTGATATATTTTGAAACAAGTTATAAACAATATAAAAACAGGATATTGTGTGAGAAATTAACTTGATGCAGTAATAGCCTCCAAATAAACTACTAGGTAAACTCAGAGATTACTTTAACTGAAAAGTTCATAAATCAAATAAGATATTCAAATCAAATGGCTTATTGAAGCAATTTAAAACACACATTGTTTTTCCAAAGAGGACAGATGGCCAATAGATGTATGAAAAGATGTTCAATGTCACTAATCATCAGAGAGATGCAAATTAAAACCACAATGAGATGTCATTTCACACCTGTCAGAATGGCCATCATCAATAAATCAACAAACAACAAGTGCTGGCAAAGATGTGGAGAAAGGGGAACCCTAGTGCACTGTTGGTGGGAATGCAGACTGGTCAAGCCACTGTGGAAAGCAGTATGGATACCTCAAAAAATTAAAAATGGATCTGCCTTTCAACCCAGTTATTCTACTTCTGGAAATATATCTGAAGGAGCCCCAAACTTTAACTCGAAAGAACTTAAGTGCCCCATGTTCATTGCAGCATTACTTACAATCACCAAGATATGGAAGCAGTCCAAGTGTCCATCAATAGATGAGTGGACAAAACAACTATGGGACACTTACACAATGGAATACTACTTGTAAAAAAGAAGAAAATCTTGTCCTTTGTGACAGTATGGAGGGACCTAGAGAACATTATGCTAAGTGAAATCCATAAGCCAGTCAGAGAAAGACAAATACCATATGATTTTACTCATATGTGCAATTTAATTAACAAATTGAACTAGCAAGCAAAATGGGGACATGCTCACAGAGAGCAGGATGACAGCTAGGGGGCGCATGGGGGTTAACAGGTGGAATGATTTAGCAAAAAGGAAAAAGGACTCATGGACATGGACAATAGTGTCGTGATTGCTGGGGGGAGGGGGGTATAAGGGAACTAAATGATAATGGAAAAAACATACAATAAAGATTAAATAAACACATGCATACATTGTAAGTAAGCAGGAAGAGATGGGATAGGTTAACATACTTACTTTATCATAGTGTACCAGAGGGTGAAAGGCCCACACTGTCTGAATTCTGGGGATGTTTACATTCTTTGTCTTTCTCCCTCTCTTTTTCTCCCTCCCCAACCCCTGGCCCACATCAGTAGTCTTCCTGGTGATGGTATGTTTATGAGAACCAATAGTGAGGTTTGAGCAAGGTATACAAATAGGGTACCTGGGACCACAATAAGGTACCCAAGACCATAACATATACTTGCTCTACTGAGACACCTGCAAGTACTCCTGGTCAACATCTGAGCTTGCCAAAAACCCAGATGAACAATCATTGGTGTTTTTTGGGCAGAAACCCTGGAACCAGGAAGACTCCCAACAGGAGTCAATTTAAGACCTCATAGATTGACTACTATATGATTCATTAATATTATATCCTACACAAACAACACCCTTAAAAAAAATCTTGTCCTTAACACATGCAGCAGGCATATCTGTGCCTCTTGGTTTTTCCATCCTTCCTATCTATGTTTGGCACGTGTATTCCTCTACTTAGTTTTTCTGTGTCTAATGTGTCTCACAAGCCACTTTCTTCTGTTTAGTGTCATTTCTTCTCCCTATTTACTTTTCTTATTTTCTTTGCAGAGCTGAATAATTTCAGATAACATTGCAAACACACATTACAAGAGATTATCATAGAATTAAGAGATTTTGAAAAAAATATTGGTTTTAGGAATGATGATGAAACCTATTTTACAAATTTCATTTAGCTTATGTATATTTGGAAATAGCCAAGGGAAAAACCTTTTTGCTGGTGGTTTGCTTATCTAGGGATTAAAAAGAGAGGGCTCTGAGGAGAGCAGAGATTGCAGAATTAAATTCTAAGTGGGTTTGTGCAAATGAAAATTGGAGACTGGCTAATTCAATTAATTTCTATTCATGCCATCAGTGAAACAGGAACTCTCAGCATCTGATCAGATTCAAGAAATCAAGTGAAGCAGAATCAAGTGAACCAAATAACTGTCCCATGCTTCCAGCTCAGGCAACCACAAGAATATTCTTGGTTGAGTTGTGTCAGTCAGCTCAGCACCAAGACCCATGCATGGTTCATTTATGAGACCAAACGGCCAAAGAACACATTCCACAAGGGGGAGCCCATTTGCCTAACTGAATGAGTTATTTCACTTCATAAATCACTCTGCTGGTAATTCACCTGTTTTTTTAGAAACCTGGAGCTTTCAGCCACTTCTGAGAATTCTGAATGAAATATATAAAGTCTTTCTTGTAGTGAAAGAGAACAGTAAGAGTACAAAGAAGTTATAAATAAGTTTTATTAATATAGATCTCACAAATGAGTTCTCATTATGAGATTTAACTGGGCAGTTTATTCTGCATATTTCTGGCCTCACCCCAGCCAGGGCAGGAGTTCAGGAATCTGCATTTTTAATAAGTGGCATAATATGTTTTTCTGCATGCTGAGTTGTGATCAACAGAACTAAGGAATTATTTTAACAACAATCTCAAGGATGTAGTAATCCTGTTTAGACCTGTGTAGAAGTTAAGCCCTTCTTGTAAGTTTGCAATTAAAACCACAATGTGTATAGCTAATGTACAATGAATATTTTTTCACTTTTGTTAATAAAGATAATTAGACAGTGGACCAATTAAAAAAAACTCTTCGGGCCCTGGCTGGTGTGGCTCAGTGGATTGAGTGCCGGCCTCTGAACCAAAGGGTCACAGGTTTGATTCCCAGTCAGGTCACATGCCTGGGTTGTGGGCCAGGTGGGGGTGCACCCAGGGGCAACCACACATTGATATTTTTTTAAAAAACTCATTGGGTGACACCTGTAGAAAAATTAGACTATTTGAATATATTTGGGTTTTGATAACTTCTTTTGGTTGAGTTTAAATGGCAAAAGAATCTGGAAGCTCATTTCCTTTAGAGTAGGGTTTTCTCCTCTTAAATCAAAGCCTAATGATTTTTAAAAGGCTTGATATAACATTTCCAAATTGAGATTGAATTTACTTAAATACCAACTTCAAGTTTAGTCTTTTTCCTATCTCTTCAGATCCTATTTGCCTTATTCATACTTGCCTCTTCACCAAGTTACTCCAACTTATTTGGGCATTGGAATCCTATCTGTATAATGGGAGTAAAAGTAGAGTATTCCAACTGTTTTCATGAAGATTAATAGTAGCAACTAAAACATAGTCCCTGATCTGCAGTCTTGAATTTTCTTCTTATGTTGTAGCTACTAAAGGTGAAACTCATCCTCACGAATGGCCAGGCAATTGGCTCAGTTGATTAGTGTCACCACCCCCTCAACAAAAAAGTGTTTGATCCCCAGTCAGGGCACATACCTCCTGTGTGCACAGAGGAGGTGGCCAACCATGTTCTTCTGTCACATCGATGTTCCTCCTTCCCTTTCCATCTCCCTCTCTCTCTCTCTCTCTCTCTCTCTCTCTCTTCCTCTGTGCTTCCTGCACCTTCCCCTCTCTCTAAAAGCACATTCTCTGGTGAAAATTAAAAACAAAAACAAAAAACTGTCCTCAGGGCAGGGTTTTCCAAACTATTGGGCTCAGAAGAATCACCAAGGGCACTTTTAAAAATATATAAATTTTAGATCTATTTTTAGACAATCCGATTTAGTGATTTAGTATGTCTATGAAGAGAGGGTGCAGGCATCGGGATTTTAGATGAGATTCTCCAGGGGTTAAGCTGGGAGTGTTGCCTGAGGGCATAGCTGTCTTTATTAATCACAAAACTGATCTCCTTGGTAAAAATATCTAGCTGTTTTCTTCTGAGACTCACCAGTTGGAATGGGATTGTGCAACTAGGGCTTTTATTTGACTTTGACCCCTACTTGGATGATCCCCTTCTTGCCATTTCCTCAGCTGTGAAAATAGCATAAGGTGGCCCCGTGCAAGTATGTGAGGAGGCTGAGCTAAGGGTAGTCATTTAATAATAGACCTGCATAGAATTACATGTTTCTGAGCACTCGCTGCAGGTTTCTCAGAGAATGTTCAAAAGGAGCACTCCTTCTGTTTCTGATTTGGCCAGCTAGGCTTGTCTCGTGGATGCTCCTAGCATTCCAGCATTAACCTACATGAAGTGCAGTTAGGAAGGGCTGAGTGAGTCCTTTCTACCCACTGTGCTGTCACCCTCACTGTGTCAGCTCACTGCTTGAGATTAATAATGAGATTAATAATGGCCTGTTGGTAAACTACATTCCAGAACGTGTCTCAAGCTTTTCTTGTGTTCTTTGATGTTAGATGACCTTGGTGAAACTATTTGGGGAGCCACACATGTCTTCTGCAGCATGTCCCAGACTTACTTGGCAAGTGGCAGCTCTGGGCACTGTTCCCACCGACACTCATTCTCAAACTTGGTCTCAGAAACTCCACGTTGTCTGCTAGGCATTGTGAAGGACTCACTGACCTTTTCCAAACTGACAGTGGATGGCAACAGAAGATCACTTGGGTGCAGACAGATCTGGGTTCCAGTGGCACTTCTGTGATCCTGTGTGTGTGCTGGAAGGTTCCCAGCCTCATAGAATCCTCACCTGTGAAAGACGGAAAGGAAAGTTGGGCTTCCCTCACAGGTATCTGAAGATTGAATCAGATAAGGTAGGCAGAGCACTTGGTAGACTGCCTTTCCAGTGGAGAACACTAAAATTTAGTTGTTCTATTACCGATTTTATCAATTCTTAGATACACATAGTTTTTCAGATTTTAACCTCTTCAGAAATGAGGTTGTGTCTTTTAATTGCTGGCATGTCACAGTTTTAATTGGCAGTAATTTTTCTTGGTGGTGTAACAGGGTACAGAGCATGGATCCCTGATAATAGGGCAACAATCCCCACAATCCTGCCTTCAGGCAGGTTTGGGTGACAGGGAAAAGTGGAAAGTACAGCATTTAAGACACATTACATAACAAAGGCAAATTAACAGCAAGTGCCTTCCTAAAGAAAAGATCTCAGAAGCTGCAGAATTGTGTACTGTGAGAATGTGCAGGGAGAAGGTGCAGTGACTCCTGACATGGCCAGGGGGCAGATGCCTGTGCATTGCTGGGAACTCTTGCCCTGACTAAAGACGGCAGCTGAAAGAAGGTTAAAGTCACTAGGGAGCTGACAAAAATGGTGGACACTAATGCACCATAGGAAGGACTGGCTGTTAGATCGCAAAGGAAGTTCTGAGCCGAGCATTAAAACTGGAGCAGGAGGTCTGAAGTGTAGCGAGTCAGCCACGAGGTCTGCAGAGAGGCCTGGTGAGAGCACGGGGTCAGGAGGTCTGCCTGGAAGTCCACCTGCAGAAGACAGTGACAGAGCTGGTGGTGCTGCGGGACCTGCCTGGCCACCCGGACTCGAGAGAGATTCTTGATGCTGAACTGTGACCAGGAATGCTGAGCTGCAGACTTCTGCTTTTCTAAATGACAGTACCTCTGAGTGGTGTATTCTGAAAGTGGCCTGATTTGGCAGAGGGAGGCTGGACTATTTGCTTGTGGATGTTTTCTTAAAGGAAGCAGGACTTAATGGCAGGAACCTGCCAGTATTCTTAATCTGTATAACTTTTAAATAAATGCCTTTCCTTTTTCACTAAACTTGTGTCTTGGGAGTCATGCTTCTTGGTGGCAGGCAATCGAACCCCACAGCTGTTCCAGATCAGCATTGGCTGGTTCTGTAACACTGACACATTAAAAAGTGTTGTGTTCTACAATTGATGTTGTTTTAGGATGGATAAGAAATCATACTGGCCATCATCATGAAAATAGTACTTGGATTATTTTACCAGGGGGCCATGTGTATTCTCTGATGGAACTATTTAGCAATGTATAGGTAGTTTTTTCAGTTTTTGGAATGATGGCTAGCCAATGAACTTTGTCTTTCTTTGATCTGATGGGTAAATCTGCAAAATGACCCAGAACCCCTAATACTGAGTGTCTTTTTCATGAGAATACTTTCCACACAGCGAAGTGTTTTAAGTTTCTCAAAAAAGCAGACTGCTCTTTCTGCCTGCAGGGACCTGATTCAAAAATTTCCCTTGGGATTCAGGACTGTAGCATGACAACTGATCCTTTGTTGTTCCCTCCAGCAGGAGGCCAATAAATAAGGGTTTAAGACCCAGTTGTTCTGGACCCCTGTGGCGAAGGAAGAAACAAGTGCTTGGTTGTGGCACAGACTGATCATCATGCAGTGTCGCTGTTGTGCTCACGTGGAAAATCAGTGCCCCCAAGGCCTGTGCGCTGGTTCCTGACAAGCGGTGTGGAAACTGCTCTTCCTTGAGTTAACCATGTTGATGTTCTTAGTCCTGCAGTTAGTAAGAGTCTACCTCTACTAATCACCTACCTAATCTCATCGCCATTCACATGGTCTCGTTAAGCATCTACATGATTTCATTTAACTCTGCCAATAACCTTATAAGACTGGATATATTGTAATAAGCATTATATGGAGCAGCCTCAGAGATCTGGATTCAAATCCCAGCTTCCCCACTTACTCGCTAGGTAGCTTTTGTAAATTAACCTCTCTGAGTCTCAGATTCCTGTCTTTAAAACAGAAGTAAAAATAATACTTGCCTCTGATAATTGATATGAGAATTAAATGTCATTATTCCTGCACGCTTCTAAGCACTGTGCTGGTACATTGTCCATACTCAGTGAAGGTTTCCCAAACACAGTTTCCCCAGCACCCTGCATGCTTCTTTGCACATAGTAGGTGCTTAATAAAAGTCAATTTCTGAGAGAAAGAGAGAGAGAAGGGAGGCAAAGCATCAGTTGATCGATAAAAATGAAGTATCTCCTCTTAAGCTTTAAGCTTGTGCTGGGAACTGCACAGGCCCAGGTGAACAATAATAACACTTTGTATTTATGCAGCATTTTATAGCTTACAAAGCACATTTATATGTTTTCCTTTAAACCTCTCAACAAACCCAAGGCAAAAAGGGTATTCTTACTACCATTTCCTGAGGAATCTGAGCCCCAGGGAAGGTAGACAACAGAGGAGCCCCTCAGAGCCTGAACAAATCGAAGAGAATGATTACAGAGCAGAGGTTGTTGGTTTAGCAATAAGGAGGCCCTTGGTGACCTTCCAGAGATCATGGTCATCAGTGTGGTGGATAGAGAGGCTCACCAGACCTTGGGGACCAAGGAACATAAGGATAGAGAAGACAGAATAATTAACCTCTTCACAGCAAAGTAATGGAGAGAAATGAGATGCAACCAGGATCAAGTAATGGCTTTTTCAGAATATGGGTGACCTGTGTGTGGTTATTCCTTGGAAATACCTGGTTCAGGCTGATTTGTGATAACCCAAACTTATAAATCATGGCAACTGAAGAATCACTTTGAAAAATGATTCTCTGCTTTGCAAAAGAATTCTCAATAGACTGGAAAAACATTGAAGTGGTCAGTAAACACAGAGAAATACACTCACCTCCCCTGGAGTAAAAGAAATACTAGCTTAAGTAAGAATGAGATATCATTTTTCACCAATGAGAATAAGTAGTTTGTTAATATGAAGAGGAGGTGAGGTCATGGGAACATAGGGACTGTCATACACTACTGTTGGGAGTCAAAGTGGGTGTACTTTTTTGGGGAATACAGTTTGAGAACATTTACCGAATTTAAGATACACATACTTTCCCACCTAGAAATTCACTTGGAAATTATTCTATAGACATAGTTGCGTATATGTGCAAAGATGTTCACTAGAACTTTGGTGTGTGTCTACTGCTGGGGGGAAATCACCTAAATTTCTATATATGTATTGGAATAGTTCTGTAGATCATAGATATATGGTACATCCATTCAGCAATTGCAAGGAAGTGGGGGTCTATCTCTTAACATGGAGTGGAGTTCATCATGTATTCATAGGTGAAAAAAGAAAATCAAATAAAATCCTGTTGGAATATACTACAATAATAGCTGGGAGATGACAGAGGATTAAAACTGGAGAGGAATGGATTTTACCTTTCATATTATTTCCCTCTCTACTACGTGTGAATTTATTTTTAAACCATGAGCACGTATTACTCATAGCATCTAAAATAAAATACTGATTTGAAAAATGCCTGACAAGATCCCTTTAAATTTCTAGGTCTCCTAGTACACTTTTAAAAATCCCATTTATAAAAATTTGATTTATTCATTCTTTTTCCTAGAACACATTTACTGCATTAAGATACACCAGTACAGTTAAATGACCCATCACCAATAGGTTTCTATAAAGACTTTCTTCTCCACTGCCCATTTCCTCTGCTATGGAGACTAAAATTACCAAGGAGATAGACTCCCAACCCAGGTGATTAGAAACCTGTCAATGGCCTCAGCATGATCAAGCTTGTTTGAAACAAGTCTGATTACAAAAGATTGTTGAGGACTCTGTTCCCATTGTGGCTTAGCAGCTGGAGTCTCCCAGATCTGGTTGATCCTTATAAGCTCTGGGGTGTTTAAAAAAACCCCACAGAGTCTTATATTACTCCTCCCCATTCTGACCTAATAAGTCAAGATTGATGCCCTGAATCTTTTAATTAATTGTTTTCATTCTCAGGAGCCTTGTTAGGGAACTCCTCCTGTCTTGCACTGTTGGGAAATTCTCTTTTCTTCTTAGAAATTATTAAGCAATGGATCAAGTCATTTTCTCTAGAACAGGAATGTCCCTATTTATTGGCTCGGCAACTGGGAACATGTCTACGGTTGTCAGAAGTCTACTGACATGCAGAGGGAATGTGCAAAGAGGACAGTGTTCCTTATGCTTCTCCAGGTGACAGTGTCAGCCACAAAGACTATCTTCTAAGTGATTACAGCTAAGAGATCTGTTGAGCTAAAGTTGTAAAAGGCAAGGCTAGTAAGAGCTGTTTAAAGGCGATCTTACCAAGAATCAAAAGACACACAGAGCTTATCCCAGCAGTCTAGGTAACAGTAGGAGCCATTGCTGAAATAATTTGCCCTAATGTCTACCTTTGTTAACGCCTCGCTGATGATTCACTTAATAGAGATGGACATCAGTCTTGGAAGAAACTCAGTTTGGTCTTGAATGTAGATATCTTCCCGCCTCCCACCCTGCAACACTATCTAAAACATTATTCAGAGGTTGTTCCACACTGGGCTTGGCGTTAAGAGAACTGCCTATCAGGACCTTTGATAGTCTCTCACTGCCACCCACCTGGAAACTCAATCTGCTTTTCTTTTACACTTGTTTAAAACAAAAATTGTGTTGGCCCTGCCTGTCTCTCCAGATTAACCTCTCAATGCCCCAACTGCTTTTGTCCCCTTAGCTCTGACCTGCACTGCTTGCAGTTCCCTGAATGCTCCAATCCTCTGTGCCTTTCTTTATCTAGTCTGTTCCTTTGATCTTCTTCTCCTTTTTGGCTCGGTTAATTTCTACCCTTCACATCCAAAGGCAGCCTATAGGGAGGCCTTTTCTGACCAGCACTAAGTTAGGTCCCCTTGGAGCACACCTCTCTGATCTTATCTAATCAGGAATTATCATTTTACTCTCTAAAATTCCATTTCTTTATTTATATTTACACAGAATGTCTCTGGACAATATACTAGAAATTAAGACCACGTGTGTGGGCATTTGGATGGCTAGAAGACAGGAGTGGGAAGATGATGTTTCATTGTATACATACCTTTTGTTCTTTGGAACTTTGGTATTATATAAATTTATAACTATTTCAATCCATATAATAGAAATTTGAAAACAATAACAAATCTCAGCTGCAGAATTTCTACTCTCTTCTCAAATTAACATTTATAAGCATATTTCCAAATATCTTTTTTTAAATTTTATTTCTAATTTCACAAGTAATGTGTAAATTGTCTTTATTATAAATGCCAGTACAAATTAGTCTCTCTGCTACCAGGCTTCTGTAACATGTTACATGTGATTTCCATTCTTGTCTTAAATGTATTTTAAGTGTTTTTAAAAAAATCTCTGGTGTGTATTCCAAACCTGAAGAGAGTAAATTATTTTAAAAATGCATACTTGAACTGGTTTTAAATTAATGTTGGGTTTTGCTGAAAGAGTTCATTGGAGTGACCGCTGTCCCAGTTTCCCCAGAACTGAAAAGGTTTCCAGGATGCTGATCTTTCAGGGCTAAAACTAGGGAAGTCCCATGCAAACAATTAGATGCTCAGTCAATTAGAATGAACACTGGCCCAAGAAAAGGGATGCTTATGTACCACATGAGGTATTGGTGCATGGTAACTGATTACCAGCCCTGGTTTTTTAGCTCTTCCCTCACCTATCCAGAAGCATTGTTCATCAATTCTATGCCATTTTAAAAAAGACCTTAGATTCTACTTTAAATTTCATAATGAAATAAATGTCATAAAGAAAGAATTTCTACGACATTTGAAGCTGTTATGTTTGTAACTGAAGGTGGGAGATTTATCACCTTTAATGGTGCATGCAAAGTAAATCTTATTTTTAACTTTATACCCAAAAAGAAAATATACCATTCTGACATTTTTTTAAATAGTCCAAGACTCATTAAATCAAGAACCACTGAATGCAATTGTACAGTATGGTAGAAATAAGCAACTAAGAAGTGAATTGACAGATTAAAATAATGAGCTTATGAGTGAGAGGGGCAGAAAGACCTATAAAAAGTCCTGAAGCTGAGAAAAAAGTGAAGATTTATTTCAGTTAGAAGTTGATATAGAGAGCTCATTGCATTTTCAGCCTAAAACTGAAATGCATACTAAATAAGACTATTCCAGACTTCATTAACCAGTAATCTATGTACAGAAGAATGACAATGAACAAATAAATGCGGTGGAGCAACATAAATAAGTTTTTCAAAATAAATGACTTTTAACAGCAGTTGGTTAATTAGTGAGAAAAACAGAACAAGTAAGACTGTAAATTTTTCTCTTTGGTACTTTTCTTCTTTATTCACAATTTTGTTTCATTTCAGGAACCTACAGATAAAGGAAGCAATTTCAAATACATTGTGGATCTTTTGTAACAAGATGAAAGCTACAGAGTGGAGACTTTGTCCTCAGACAGTTAGATGACACAGAACACTTTAAAATGGTTTACTTTGGCCATTTCCAATGGTTTGGGGCACCCAGAGTAGGAATTCTTTACTTGGAAAACTTTCTGGGCATACAAAACCATCTGAAAGTTAGAAACTACCTGCACAGATTTGTATTTGTACCCATCTGTGTTTTCCTGTAGAAAAAGTCTTCTGTTCTCTTTAAATTTTCAAAGGGTTCTGTCACCCCTAAAACGTTTATTAAAAATTGGAGTACTATAGAAAAGTTATCTCTGTCTCTTTCTCTAATCTTTTGGTAAAAAAAAAAGTGATAAGGCTCTTTGTTTGCTTTATTTAAAGGGCTGAAAATCCAGCTTTGTAAGCAGAAGAATGGATAACACACTCTTATTCTATACCCACTCACTGGTGACACCGATAAATACATCCTCTAGAAATGTAGAGAAACAGACCCACATACAGATGACTTGGTTGATGGAAACAGGTGGACAAATTTGCATAGGGGCTAAGATATCTTCAGGGAGGAATGAAATCTAGACCCCAATGCTTTCCTTTTCCAGTTTTACAAAAAATTTTGTTTATTTTTAGAGAGAGAGGAAGGGAGTGATAAAGAGAGGCAGAGAAACATCAATCAATTGCCTTTCATATGTACCTGGACAGTGGACCAAACCCAGAACCCAGGCATATGCCCTGACTAGGAATTAACCAGTGATCCTTTTACTTTGTGGGACAATGCCCAACCAACTGAGCCACATCGGTCAGGGATCCTTTTCCAGTTTAATATGAAATTTCTAATGGAGTGAAGAGGCCTTGAATGAGGGCCAGCTGACTAAAAAAAAAAAAAAAAAGCAGACCTTTCCAAAAGATGAAAGTAACCCTCAGTAAGGGTAAAGTTGGAACTGGTAACTTGGACTCTGCATGGCAGTGGTGTCAAACTCATTTTCACCAGTGGCCACATCAGCTTCGCAGTTGCCTTCAAAGGGCCGAATGTAATTTTAGGATTGTATAAATGTAACTACTCCTTGACTAGCGGCAAGGAGTTCAGTGCTGCCGCAGGGTAGAAACAAGGTGCTAGGCCAGATAAAACAAGGTGGAGGGCTGAATTTGGCCCATGGGCCTTGTGTTTGCCACCTGTACTAGATGATGCAGAAAAAAATATGCAAAACTTAGAAATAGGGAAAAAATGTCGGGTGCTCTTCAGACCAGTGCTGGGTTGCTTTCTATATTGTCAGGATCATTTTATAACTCATGGGTTAACTTACAGATTTTTTTCTGATAGGGTTTAGCTAGATGAAATTCAATTATATATGGTAGAACAGATAACCATAAAGGCTATAATTTATGATCATGTTGGACATTAACCAATTCTTTAAAAAAATTGAGGTAAAATTCACATAGCATAAAATTAACCATTAACTATTTTTTTAAAAAATTTATTTATCTACTTTTAGAGAGAGGAGAAGGGAAGGAGAAAGGGAGGGAGAGAAACAGCAATGTGCAAGAAATACATCAATCAGTGGCCTCTCACATGCCCCCAACCAGGGACCTGGCCTGCAACTCAGGCTTGTGCCCTGACCAAGAACTGAACCAGCAACCTTTTGGCTCACAGTCTGGCACTCAAACCACTGTGCCAATCCAGCCAGGGCCATTAACTACTTTAAAGTGTATACTTTAGTGGCATTTAGTACATTCAGAATGTTGTATAACTGTTACCTTTATCTACTCTAAAACATTTTAATCAACCCAAAGGAAACTCTTTACCCATTAAGCAGTTACTCCCAATTCCACCTACTCTTAGCTCTTGGCATCCACTAATCTGCTCTCAGTCTTTATGGATTTGCTTATTCTGGATGTTTCATGTAAATGGAATCTTATAATATATGGCCTTTTAAAAGAATCTGGCTCCTTTCACTTAGCATAATATTTTTGAGGTTCATCTATGTTGTTGCATGTATCAATACTTCAATCTTTTTCTGGCTGAGTAATATTCCACTGTTTGGCTATACCACAAGTTGTTTATCCATTTATCTGTTGATGGACATTTGGGTTGTTTCAACATTTTGGCTATTGTAAACAATTGACACTATGACCATTCTCATAGAAGTATTTATTTGAACAAATGTATTCAGTATTTAGGAGTGGAATATTTAGGTCATATAGTTATTTTACATTTAACTTTTTGAGGAAATGCCAAACTGGTTTTCACATGGCTATCGATTTTACATTCTAACAGAAACAGACAAGGTTTTCAATTTCTTTAATCTTGTTAACCCTTATTTTCCACCTTTTTGGGTGGGAGGTTTAGGACAACCTAGTGAATATGATCTCCTTGTGGTTTTGATTTGCATTTTCTTGATGATATTGAGCATCCTTTTTTAAAAAACTTTTTAATTGAATTTATTGGGGTAACCTTGGTTAATAAAATTATGTAGGTTTCAGGTGTACAATTCTATAATACATCAGCTGTGTATTATATTGTGTGTTCATTACCCCAAGTCAAGTCTCCTTCCATTTGTGCCCCCTATACCCTCCTCCACTTCCTCCCGCCTCCCTTTTCCTCTGGAAATCACCATACTGTTGTCTGTGTCTATGAGTTGTTTTTTTGTTTGTTTGTTTGTTTGTTTAATCCCTTCACCTTTTTCACCCAGGCCTCAACCTTCCTCCTCTTTGACAGCTGTCAGTCTGTTGTCTATGAGTCTATTATTATTTTATTAGTTTATTTTGTTCACTAGGTTTCATATATAAGTGAAATCATATGGTACTTCTCTTTCTCTGACTGGCTTATTTCACTTAGCATAATGCTCTCCAGGTCCATCCATGTTGTCACAAAGGGTAGGGTTTCCTTCTTTTTTTTTTTTTTTTTTTACAGCTGAGTAGTATTTCACTGTGTAAATGTACCACAGCTTTTTTAACCACTTATTTACTGATTGGCACTTGGGCTGCTTCCTAATCTTGGTTTTTGTAAATAACGCTGCAGTGAACATAGGGGTGCATATATTCTTTTGAATCAGTGTTTCAGATTTCTTTGAATATATTCCCAGAAGTGAAATTGCTGGGCCAAAAGGCAGCTCCACTTTAAATTTTTTGATGTAACTCTATGCTACTTGCCACAGTGGCTGCACCAGTCTGCATTTCCACAAGCTCAGGGGTTCTTTTTGACCCACATGCTTGTCAACACTTGTTGTTTGTTGTTTTACTGATGATAGCCATTCTGACAGGTGTGAGATGGTATCTCATTGTGGTTTTAATTTGCATTTCTCTGATGATCAATGACGTTTAGCATCTTTTCATATGTCTATTGGACTCTGTATGTCCTTTTTGGAGAAGTGTCTATTCAGGTTCTTTGCCCATTTTTAAATTGGATTGTTTGGTTTTTGGTGTTGAGTTGTTTGAATTCTTTTTACATTTTGGATATTAACCTCTTATCAGATGTATCACTAGCAAGTATGTCCTCCCATTCAGTGTGTTGTCTTTTCATTTTGTTGATTGTTTCCTTTGCTGTGTTTCCACTTACTTGTATCTTCCTCAATTTCTTTCTTCAGTGTCATATTATTTTCTGAGTACAGGTTTTTTACATCCTTGGTTAAATTTATTCCTAGGCATTTCATTTTATTTTTGATGCAGTTGTAAATGGGATTGTTTTCTTAGTTTCATTTTCTGATGGTCCATTATTGGTGTATACAAATGTAACTGATTTCTGGTTATATTTTTGTATCCTGCTACTTCACAACATTAATTGATCAGTTCCAGTAGTTTTTTGGTAGAATCCTTTTTTGTATCATGTCATCTGCAAATAATGACAGTTTTACTTCTTTCTTTCCAATTTGGATGGCTTTTATTTCTTCTTCCTATTTGACTGCTGTGGCTAGGAGTTCCAGTGCTATGTTGAATAGGAGAGGTAAAAACAGATGTACTGGTCTTGTCTAGATATTAAGGGAAACACTTATAGTTTTTGCCCAGTGAGTATTATGTTGACTGTGTGTTTGTCATATATGGCCTTTATTACATTGAGGTATGTTCCCTCTATTTTCATTTGACTGAGAGTTTTTATCATAAATGGGTGCTAGATTTTATCAATTTTTTTCTCCGCATCTACTGATATGATCATGTGTTTTTTATTATTCATTTTGTTTTTGTGGTGTATCACGCTTTTTGATTTGCAGAGATTATACCAACTTTGCATCCTCAGAATAAATTCCACCTGATCATGGTGTATCTTTTTAATGTATTGCTGGATCTGGTTTGCTAATATTTTATTGAGGATTTTAGCATCTTCACTCATCAGGGATATTAGCCTATAATTTTCTTTCTTGTTTTGGAATTAGCACCTTAGTTTGCTCACCTGTAAAATGGTGGAAATTATAGTATCTTCTTATAGAATTACTGTAGGTTCTTCATGAAAGCACTTAAATAACTCTTGCATAGAATGAGTGCTCTGTAAATGTTAGCTATTTCATTATATCATTATTGCCCAGCAGTTAGAGCCCTCAGCTGGAGTAAGGAATAAGCACAGAAATCTTCAGGGCCCTAGAAGTCTCTGAAGAAGGGTTTTTGGAGGAACCATGGAAAATGCGTGGTCTTGATGCTAACAGTGAGAACAAATGACTTGCACAGGAGATAGATTGGATAGATCGGCCATCTACTTCAAACAACCAGGTTGGTAGGTTCTATCTCACTGTTGATTGGCCTGGCAAATGCAATTCTTCCTGGTAAATGTTACTCTGTCTGGAGGAGGGGCAGGCAATAGGCTCCCAAGGGGATTTCATCCTGTGTTTCCAGCCTCCATGGCTCCAGTACATTCCCAGACCACAGTGGCTGACTCACAAGCTTTCCCTTGTTTACATGCTCACTTCCTCTGCTGCAGCATTGTGGCCATTCTCTTCCACATGCCCATGGATGGGTATAACTCCTGACACCTCCTATTTGCCTACATTTCTGTTCAGCCCTTCCATACACTGAGGCAAATGAGACTGAATTACAAAAGTAAATGATTCCTCCAGCTGACTGATGGGCCCAGATTTTTCCTTCTTTCTGCTCTGCCATACACAGTGTATCAGCGACATGTGTTTCTTCAAAGTTGCAGGGTCGCTGCTGCAGCATCAAAAAATCAACAATGTCCAGAAGTAGGAAGGAAGAGAGACAAAGATTTCTCTCATGCATTTCTCTCTTTACCCCAGGAACTTCCCCCCTCAAATCCCATTGAACAGAATTAGGTCACATGTCTATCCTTAACTTCAAAGATGCTCAGAAATTGAGTATCAGTGTTTTCAGCCTCCTTTGGAAGGTTCTGCTAGCAATAAGAAGGGTGGGAAATGGCTGTTAGGTTGGCAACTAAAGGTGTCTGTGACACAATACCAATTTCCATTATATGAACAGACTTGAGCAGGTTGGCATATTTTGTTGGGACTTTATGGATTTGCATAAAGATGCTATTAACTACAAGCAAATCCTTGTGTCTCTTATTGACCACCGCATCACGCTGTGTTTTGATTCAATGTTGCTCTGGCTAGAGAGCCCTATGTGTCTTCTCTCTTCAGACTTCTGTACAATTTGTGAATCCCTAAGAAACAATTTAATTTCATTAATCTAATAAAGGGCAACACAGGAGAAAGCTGTTATTGTGCTGCAATGCTCAGGAGCTAGCTCTGAATTTGCTTATTTTTTAAAAGTTTGATTAAAAATACAATAAAGCAAATAGGTTACAATGTATATATATTTTTTAATTTTTTATTTTAGTTTATTCAGTACAGTTTCTTCTTTAAATTTTTTTATTTTAGTTTATTCAGTACAGTTTCTATCCTTTATTCCATTCCAGCCCACCTACCCTCCTCCCTCCCCTTTCTAACACCCCTAGTTTTCTCCATGTGCCCTCTATATTTGTTCCTGTAAACTCTTCCCTTCTCCCCTGAAATTCCCCTGAAATTCCCTCCCCTCTCCCCTCTGGTCACTGACTACCTGTCCTCTATTTCAGTGTCTTTTGTTATATTTTACTTGTTTCTTTGTTTTGTTGTTTAGGTTCCTGTTAAAGGCGAGATCATATGGTATTTGTCTTTCACTACCTGGCTTATTTCGCTTAGCATAATGCTTTCCCGCTCCATCCATGCTGTTGCAAAGGGTATGAGCTCCTTCTTTCTTTCTGCTACATAGAATTCCATTGTGTAAATGAACCATAGTTTTT
>CM052544.1:49254229-49269685 GCA_028533065.1 Trachops cirrhosus | reverse complement strand
GCATAGAGGGTAGATAGAAAATAGACGGGGGGGGCAAGAATAGAAGGGGAAATGTAGAAGCTAAAGAACTTATGACACATGGACATGAACTAAAGGGGGGAGTGGGAGAGGGTGTTCAGGGTGGAGGGGAATGAAGGGGGGATAGTAGGACAAATGTAATAGCATTATCAATAAAATATGCTTAAAAAAAAGAAATTGGAACCATTAAAAAAAAAGATACTTAATATATTTAATCACATCTGTGAAGTCCCTTTTGCCATGTAAAGTAACATGTTCACAGGTTCTGGAGATTAGCATGTGGACATCTTTTGGAGGCTATTATTCCACCTCCTACAGCAAGGGTGTGAGAACATGCAGCATGTGTGGTTTCATTCTGATGACATACTTGAACTGTTCCGGCTTGACATAATTTGTTTTAAATGTGAAGCTTGTAGGTTTAGCTGACATTTAATTTTCACATTAGAAAAGTAATAATGATTAATCAAATTATAATAATATTAATGGAGATACTGACAAAGTTTTAAATGCAAACTCAAGTTCCTCTTTAACCTCATTCCTGGTAGCTTGTTATCAGGCTATCCAGAAGAACAAAGCAATGGCTATAACATATCCAATGGTCTTCCTAAAACACATAACACATCTAATAGTTAAATATGTGGAATAAATCCTCTTTCAACAGATTCAAAATTGTCACATGCCCAGCACAATGCCTGGCACAAAGCAGTGTTCCACAAATGTTGGTGAAATGACTAAAAGACCAAGTGGTCACATCAGGTTTGATTCATGTTGGAATATCATATAAAGAAAAGCTGTTAATACTAAGCAATACAAAGTGGTCACCAATTATGGGGGACAGATATGGTGGCTTTGGGAGTTCACAGGAGACCTGGAGTACTCATGGAAAATGAGATCTGACCTGAGTTTTAAATTAAGTAGCCATCAGAGACTCCTAGGAAATGGGTAGGGTTTTCCAAGTCAGCAAGAAATCTTAAGCAAAAAAGGATGAGAAGAGGTGTAAGGCAAGGGGGACAAAAGATTTAATTTCCATATTTTCCCTTTGATTGATTGGTAATGGTACTAGTTTGGGAATGAAGCATTATGTATTTGCTTAAGAACTGCAAATGAATGGAACTGCCTTATGATTCAGTGATTCTACTTCTGGGTTTTAATCCGAAGAAACCAAAACACTAATTCAAAAAAATATATACACCCCAATGTTCACTGCAGCATTATTTACAATAGCTAAGCTATGGAAGCCACCCAAATGCCCATGAATAGATGAGTGGATTAAAAAGCTGTGGTATACTTCTGGCCAAGATGGAGGTGTAGGTAGACACACTGTGCCTCCTCGCACAACCAAAAGAAAAAGAAGGACAACAAATTTAAAAACAAAAAACAACCAGAAGTGACTGAAAATCGAACTGTATGGAAGTCCAACAACCAAGGAGTTAAAGAAGAAATATTCATCCAGACCGGTAGGAGGGGTGGGGACAGGCAGCCAGGTGGAGAGGACTCACAGCAAGGCAGTGGCTGGCTGCCCAGGTGTGGCAGTGCCTTGTGGACTGGGCAGTCCCACATTTGGATGCAGATAAACCAGGAGGAACAACTGGAGAGTGAGACAGACCACACAACCCAGAGTTCCAGCACAGAGAACTAGAGCCTTAGAGCCTCTGACTGAAAACACCTGTGGGGGTTGAGGCAGCAGCAGCAGGAGAAACTCTCACAGGAGAGTTTGTTGGAGAGACTCACAGGGTTCTAGACCATACACAAATCCACCCACTGGAATCATCACCACAAGGGTCCAATTTGATTGTGGGTAGTGGGGGAAGTGACTGAAAACCGGCAGAGAGCCAAGCAAGCAGCACTATTCCCTCTCAGACCCCTTTCCCACATACAGCATCACAACACAGCTACGTGGGTTGCTCCGCCCTAGTGAACACCTAAGGCTCCACCCCTTACTACGTAACAGGCGCACCAAGCCAAAAACAAACAAAATGGCCCAAATGAAAGAACAAACCAAAGCTCCAGAAAAAATACAACTAAATGGTAATACAACTAAATACAACTAAATACAACTAAATACAACTAAATAGCCAACTTATCAGATGCACAGTTCAAAACACTGGTTGTCAGGATGCTCCAGGAACTCACTGGGTACTTCAACAGCATAAAAAAGAACCAGGCAGCAATGAAGTTTGCATTATGTGAAATAAAGAAAAAACTACAGGGAACCAACAACAATGGGAAGGAAACAGGGACTGAAATGAAGGGTTCAGAGAAGAAGGAAGGAATAAACATTCAACCAGAACAGAATGAAAAACAAGAATTCAAGAAAATGTGGAGAGGCATAGGAACCTCTGGGACAACTTTAAACATTCCAACATCCAAATCATAGGGCTGCCAGAAGGAGAGGAGGAAGAGCAAGAAATTGAAAACTTATTTGAAAAAAATGGTGAAGGAGAGCTTTCCCAATCTGGCAAAGGAACTAGACTTCCAGGAAGTCCAGGAAGCTCAGAGAGTCCCAAACAAGTTGGACTCAAGGAGTAACACACCAAGGCACATCATAATTACATTTTTCAAGATTAAAGATAAGGAGAGAATCTTAAAATCAGCAAGAGAAAAGGAGAGCATTACCTACAAAGGGGTTCCCATAAGACCATCAGCTGATTTCTCAAAAGAGACCTTACAGGCAAGAAGGGGCTGGAAAGAAGTATTCAAAATAATGAAAGGCAAGGAGCTACATCCCAGATTGCTCTATGCAGCGAAGCTAGCATTTGGAATGGAAGGGGAGATAAAGTGCTTCCCAGATAAGGTCAAGTTAAAGGAGTTCATCATCACCAAGCTCTTATTATATGATATGTTAAAGGGATTCATCTAAGAAAAAGAAGATAAAAAATATGAACACTAAAATGATAAACTCACAGCTATTAACAACTGAACTTAAAAAAACAAAAACAGAAACAAACTAAGCAAATGACTAGAACAGGAACAGAATTACAGAAATGGAGATCACATGGAGGGTTGTCAGTGTGGGAGTGGAAGGGAGGGTGAAGAGGAAAAGGTGCAGAGAATAAGTAGCATAAACGGTAGGTAGAAAATAAACAGGGGGAGGTTTAGAATAGTATAGGAAATGTACAAGCCAAAAAACTTACATGTACAACCCATGGACATGAACTAAAGGGAAGGAAATGCGGGTGGGAGGGAGTGTGCAGGACAAGGGGGAATAAAGGGGGGAAATGGAACAACTGTAATAGTATAATCAATAAGGTATATTTTAAAAAGTCTGAAAAAATCTGTGGTATATATATACAATGGCATATTTCTCAGCCATAAAAAATAATGAAATATTACTTGCAACAGCATGGATGGACCTATAGGGTATTAT
The DNA here is from genome assembly GCA_028533065.1 of Trachops cirrhosus. Taxonomy (NCBI): domain Eukaryota; kingdom Metazoa; phylum Chordata; class Mammalia; order Chiroptera; family Phyllostomidae; genus Trachops; species Trachops cirrhosus. The sequence continues at coordinate 49,266,300 of CM052544.1, read as the reverse complement.
GCTAAGTGAAATATGAGGGGGGATGCCCAAAAAGCAGAGTTTTATTTATAAAAAATTATGTATATATTTATACAATGGAATATTACTCAGCAGAAAGAAAGAAGGAGCCCCTACCCTTCGAGATAGCATGGATGGAACTGGAGAGCATTATGCTAAGTGAAGTAAGCCAGGTGGTGAAAAACAAATACCATATGATCTCACCTATTAGTGGAAGCTAATTGACAAAACAAACAACCAAGCAAAATAGAACCAGAGACATGGAAGTAAAGAACAAACTCACAGTAACCAGAGGGAGGTGGGAAGGGATAATGGGAGGAAAAGAAGGAAGGGTCAAGTCAAGGAACATGTATAAAGGACCCATGGATACAGACAAAGCAGGAATGGGGGGTGGGGAGGATTGAATATGGGAGGTGATAGTGAAAAGGGCAGGGGCAAGTAATGGGGGAAAATGGGAACAACTGTAATTGAACAACAATAAAAATATAATTAAAATTGTGTATTTATTCTTACATGTTTAAACTTCACCCACTTTCAAAGTACTCTCCATTCGATGCAATACACCTATCCAGACATTTTTTCCATTGCTCGAAACAGTTCTTGAACTCGTTGATTTTCATGCCTTTTCGTGCTTTTGCCATTTTTTGTTTCACTTTCTTCACATTGGCAAAATGTTCCCCTTTGCAGACTTTTGTCATCCAGAGAAACAAAAAAGTTGCTCAGAGGTGAGATAAGGTAAATAGGGAGGGTGGGGCAAGGGTGGTCATGCTGTTTTTGGTCAAAAACTGCTGAACACTCAGCATGATGTGAGCAGGTGCATTGGTAAATTACCCATCATGAAATGGGCAAATGCTTTGAAAGGCTCTTCAAAAAAAATTCACTGAAACTGATGCAGCCTCTCACAACAGTGTCAGCTGGTATACTGATACAGATGGGTTCCTAGAACACTCACCTAGTAGGGGAAGACTGTACCACCAAGGGCCTGCCCTCCAGAAGATAATTCCTTTTTTTGAGGGGTCCTTCTGGTAAGCCAGAGAGAGAAAGACAAATACCACATGATTTCACTTATATGTGGAACCTAAAGAATAAGACAAACAAAATTAAAACTGACTCATAAGCAGATTGTGGATTGATAGTTGCCAGAGGGGAGAGGGGTTGGGAGACTAGGTAAAAAAGGTGAAGGGATTAATAAGTACAAATTGGTAGTTAGAAAATAGTCACAGGGATATAAAGTACAGCATAGAGAATATAGTCAATAATACTGCAATAACTATGTATGGTGCCTGGTGGGTACTGGAAATATGGGAGGGAACACTTTGTAAAAGTATATGATTTTTCTAACCACTATGCTGTACATCTGAAACCAATATAAAATAGTATTGAAAGTTAACTATAATTGAAAAATTAAAAACATAGATTAAAAAAAGAATTGCTTAGATGATTGAAACTGCATCATTCAAATAAATGAACAATAGGCAGAATATGATTAGAAAGGTATTGAAATTAGCCTTATGGTTTTTTAACCTCTCATGAGGAAGACTTTGAAGATATGGAGTGATGAAAATAACAGGAGACATAAGATGGTGCACCTGAAAATGAAAAGTTTCATTGTTTTTCAATAAGTTAAATGTTAAATTATCATATGACCCAGCAATTAAAATTTGTACATGAGCATCCATAACAGCACTATTTCAATAGCCAAAATGTGGAAACAACCCAAATACCCATCAACTGATGAATAGATTTTTTAAAATGTGGTACATCCATGCATTAGATATTCAAAAAAAGGAATGAGGTACTGATACATATTACAACACAGATGGATCTCAAAAACATTCCACTAAGTGAGTGAAGCCAGACACAACACACCACAGATTGTATGATTCCATTTATACAAAATGTCCATGATAGGCAAATCCATAGAGATAGAAAGCAGGTTAGTGGTTGCCAGGCACTAAATAGAGGAGTGTGGCAAGAGTGAATACTTAATAGGTATAGAATTTCCTCTTGAAGTAATGAAAATGTTTTGGAACTAGATAATGGTGGTGGTTGTACAACATGGTAAATGTACTAAATGCTACTGAATGGTATACATTTTGGTTAAAGTAAATTTTATGCTATATATATTTGCCACAATTTAAAAAATGAGATGATATGAAAGTCTCTCTTCTGAAATTTAGGATACATGGATGTAAGGAAGTATGGGGATATCTGCACAAGCATTAATTAAGACTTGGAGTTGTAAGCTAAGCAAATTAGATGTTGAAAATTTCAGGAATAATGCCCTTAGTATCCCTTCAATTCATTTTTTTCTATAGAGTCAAATAAAATTAAACTTAATATTTTATTTAAAAGCCATCTAAAATATGTGATTTTAAAGTATTTCTATCCATCTATCTAATCTATTTATCATACAGTTTATCTATATAGCCACACTTCTCTCTGTACATATACAGAGAAATTTCCATAATAATATTCATCTGATATAAACAATAGTAATTTCTGGATGGTAGAATTTGTGGTAATTTAAAGAAACTCCTTTTTTTCCCTGCATTTCTCAGCTTTTTTATATTGAACACATATAATTTTTATGAACACCATGGTGTTATTTTTCTTAAATCAACCAACTAGCCTAAAAACCAAACATAGAATATGGAGGAAAATAATCCAAGATGTAATAGCAGTTAATTCTGGGGTAAATATTATTAACCATTAATTCTCTCCTTGTACTTTTTGGGTGAACTTTTTAAATCCCCAAAGTAATGTTTTAAAAATTCATAAAACGTACGAGAACCATTAAGAAAGTTGCCCAATGTCACAAAGCTGCTAAGGGTAGAGCTGGCAGGGTTCAAATCAGATTTGCTTCACTCTACAGCTCAGTGCTCAGCCTTGAGTTAATCTTGCTGTAAGTAATATGGTTTTATTTTTCAAAAATTCAACTTAAATACATTTCTCCCCTGGTTGCTACTACTGACTGAGTCCTACATCTGTCCTTCAAAATGCCAAGACTGCAGAGGAGGATACTGTCTGTGTTCCATCTTAGGAACATGATGAACTCACTATATTTCCAGGAAATTATCCACCTACTATCAAACTGCCCAGAGACGAAGCATCTGCTGTGTACAGAGCACAAATAAGCAGAATTGTTCAGAGAATCTGAGTCTGACGTTGTCATGAATTAACATGCCCAGTAGCCCACTGCAGAGTGCTGGTACAGGGCAGCCTTCAAGGCATAGATTGGTTTAGTGCCTCAGCTATCATCATTGAGGCCCCAGTTTCTGTTTGTTTCTCCATATTGTCTTCCCCATTATCAGCTTCGCTAAAGATTGCCTTTTTTTTTTAATGGCCACAAAAGGCTGGCAGCAGAAATAGGAACTACATTTTTTTTTTTAAGCAAAGAGAAGAAAGTATTATTTTGGTAGCTTCTACAGAAAAGAAAGGACACTTCTTTCTCAAAAGTTTCCAAAAATACATTCATTCTGCTTGGAAGAAGGGTCAGGCCCACTTGATGTAAGCCAGTCAGGGCCTGCCCTTGGGTTCTTGGGAGAGAGAGTTCAATGGCAGCCAAACCTTCTGACTGAGAAGTTTGAGGTCCTATTTCAAAGGGAGAGTCTAGAACAGGGGTGTCAAACTCATCTTCACCAGGGGCCACATCAGCTTCGTGGTTGCCTTCAAAGGGCCAAATGTAATTTTAGGACTGTATAAATGTAACTGCTTCTTAACAGTTAAGTGTAGGGAGCCATTCTGCGTGGCATGGGGAATATAGCCCAGCCCCCACTCGGAAAGGCCAGTGGGGAGCGAGGTCCAGCACATAGGACCCACGCCCATGGATAGGTTCTCCCGTGGGTTATCAGGCCTGCATTGTACCTAGGCTGCTATGAGACTTGCTTTTGCTAAAACTCCCTCACCCTGAACTGAGGCAGCAATTGTTTACTGCCTATCTCTAACAGAACTTCCTAAAATCTGTGCTAAACCTCCCAAGAATGGAATGTAACCAGTCAACCACTTTTCCCCTTTATCTGTAACATCCTTCTCCTTGAAGTAATTAGCATCATTCTTTCCTTTGTTATCTGTAAAAGGTAATCACCTACAGCAAACCTGTGCATAGTAAATGAGGACCATCCTCAATGTAATGTACCCAGAAAAGTAATAAAAGCCTATCCAGGCAGGAGTCAGGACCCTCTCTCTCACTTAGAGAGTGGCCATGCTGTCCCTTTTTCTCCACAGGACTTCTGCAGTCCATGTGCATTTGTTCATTGCAAGTGATGGGCCCGCATCAGTTAAGCGAGAGCTCAGCACTGCTGTTAGGTAGAAAGAAGGTGCTGTGTGGGGGAGCTCTGTCCCACAGAACTTTCCTGGCCTCCTCAGATACATCTACCAAGACATGATCTGTTTGGAGAGGAAAGGATAACCAATCTCTCAGAAGAGAAGGGCCTCGAGCACCTCTTTCTGTGGGTTTTATTTGGTTTAGTTTGCATAGGAATACAGGGCATATGTGTAAAGCTCATCAATCATTATCAGGCAGTAGTGATCAAGGAATAGATAACATTCAAAGAACTATGAAGGCTTATTCTGAGTCAGCATCAGAAAGACAGAATGATGCCAAAGGGCCATAAAACTTTGGGAAACAAACTAATTTTATGCTTGACCCTATCATTTAAATTGAAGGCATTCTTAGCAAAGCAGTTTTCACAGGATTTTATGCATTCTTTCTTAGGCCTGATCGCCTCCCCCAGCACCTGCAGGGAACTGCCCATTCTGGCACAGGGCTGCACCCCCCTTCACCATTGTTTCAGACCTAAATCAGGTGGGGGATGCGGGCAGCCAAGAGACTAGGAGACTTTTTACAGATAGAATGAGGACTCAGGCTATGACAAAGCCAAGGGGTGAGGGTGTTTTGTCCCTCCTCCATAATCCCCTAAATCCTTCCCTGACAGTCCCTTCTTGACTGTGCCTGTTAGGTTGTTCCTTCCTTGAGGAATCTTACTTGTCATTGACTATCCAGCTATCCTCCAGGGGCCAAGCAGGGTGAAGTAAAGGGGGCAGAGGTTGTGCCTCTGCTGGGAAGATAAGTTTTGTCTCCTTAGTGGCTTATGGTCCCAAGGTCCCCTAGCCATGGGACCTTTTCTCCTGTAGGTGAGGTTATAGCTGCCGAAACCAGGCAGGATGGTTCCCAACAGTGCCAGGCTGGATAAAACAAGGTGGAGGGCTGGATTGGGTCCACGGGTCTTGTCTTTGCCACCTGTGGTCTAGAAGGTTTGTGGGGAGGCAACCAACAAATATTGTCCCCCAAATGCTTCTTTTTATTTCAAGGTATACTCATTTTATGTTCTACCCTAAAACACAATGCATTATAATCTTTTTTCCCAATTTCTGGTGACTGAGGCTAGATGACCGACTTTAGTTCAAGAATGATCATCTACCTACTCATAGATTGACCTAGAAATAAATTAAGAGGGTGGGCTCCAGTTTTTTCTATGGAAGACATCCATCGGAAAGATGAGATTATTTTTGATTTTTCAAAGAGGCACCTCATGTTTAATGACATACTATGCAGACTTATTTTCATGATTGGAAGGGATTCATGCTGACACATGTTGATATTGGATTTAAAATAGTTCAGACTGACTACTAATCCCTATTCCCACTAGAGCTACTAATAGAGCTACTAATTATTTAGGCATTTATAAGCATGAGCTTCATCTCATTGTCTGCCAGTACCTAAATTTATGGTAATGCCAGAATTACTTAAAATTATGTGTAATAAGGATGTCTACAGAAACAAAGGAATGTTGAAGGGTGGGCAAATTGTGTGACAGAGGAAAAAATTTAATTTGGGTGAAATTTGGAGCTGACCATTTACATAATTTGCTTTATGGCCTTCATTGGTCCCTTTTGAACAAATAAAGCAAATTTGAACATCTGGAAGATTGAGGTTGATTACCAGCAGAAAACATTTATATATCAAGATAATTGTTTCCCTTACACTATATTCCCCTGGTGACCTGCATGCTTACCAGGATCTGACTTCTTTTCTTCTTCCCTATTTGTCTTTTAAAGACTTTTGAGATCTTTTCAGTGTTAAATGCTTGACTAAGTCCCATGGTATCCAGGGGAAGTCTAATAATACCATTTGTGGTGAGTGTGAATATTGTTATAATTAAAGAAAACTATTGGCTATCATTAATTTAGCAAATTAACAAGGAGCATCATATCACTTTGTTCCAAAAAATCTCCATAAGGTTTATCTCATTTTTCTCATGTGAAAAAACAAAAAATGTGGGGGGGGGGGAAAGAGTTAAACCAATAGTTAAAACAAGTAATTCTTTACATTAAGCTATTGTAAGCATTTTGCTGCTATAGTTATCTTTGGTTGTTGTCCTTAAAACACTATGATTTTTTTACTCATTCAAATGCATAAAAGAGGTTGTTAATAATTATTCACATTATTTTTTCTTTTTGTTTTTTGTCTTTTCAGTTTTTTAAATATACAATAGTTAAACATGCCTATAAAGTAAAGAAATGAAAGCTTTTTTTTTTGAATCTTTATGGGCGTTTATTCAGATGGCCACTGATCTCAGAAGATGGTGGGTTCATACCCTAACAGACTACCTTTTTCTAGGCCAAGGTTTTTATAGCAGGGAATAAACAAGGTGTGGTGAGGGGTTTTGAAATTCAGGGAAAATTTAATTGGATTAAAAAAAACTACTTCAGCCTTCTTGTCCTGGGCGGTGGTCTTTAGCTGTGTCCTGGGTGGTGGTCATCTCACCCTGGAGCACAGTGGCTCAGATAGCATCTTGAATTGCTCGCAGTGCTCCTGAGGAACGCAGGTGGAACTGTTTATCCTGGAGTCAGGGTGGGTCGTACCTTCAGTTCCTGGAACAAAAACTTTTACATGCGTTGATTACTAAGCTTATTAGCTATTACTCAAACTAAAATTTTCCAACTCTTTTTTTTTCAAATTTTAATCATTATTCAAGTACAATTTCTATCCTTTACTCCCATTCCAGCCAACCCACCCATCCCTCCCCTCTTCCCTCCCATTTCCAACCCCCCTAGTTTTTGTCCATATGTCCTTTATATTTGTTCCTGTAAACCCTTTGCATTCTCCCTTGAAATTCCCCTGAAATTCCCTCTCCTTTCCCCTCTGGTCACTGTCAGCCTGTCCTCTATTTCAGTGTCTTTGGCTATATTTTGCTTGTTTATTTGTTTTGTTGTTTAGGTTCCTGTTAAAGGCGAGGTCATATGGTATTTGTCTTTCACTGCCTGGCTTATTTTGCTTAGCATAATGCTTTCTAGCTCCATCCATGCTGTTGCAAAGGGTAGGAGTTTCTCCTTTCTTTCTGCTGCATAGAATTCCATTGTGTAAATGAACCATAGTTTTTTGATCCATTCAGGAAATGAAAGCTTTAAAAAATTAGTATAATTCTATGGATGGAAAGACACAACCTTTAAGTTACCCTGTCCTATTTTATATTAAATTTTATTCTGGAAATATTTTGGGATCACACAGGTAGAATTCAGGCCACAAGTCTGGGTGAAGGCTGGCTTGTAGTAACAAATTCTCAGGGGAGATTTCTCCTTTTCACTTAGAGCTGCTTTCTTGTGGTTCCTTTCAGTTCCAGAGTTTTATTTCTCCTCACTTCTAGTAGCCTTTTTTGGTCTCTGCTTTATGAGGGAATAGCAAAGTAGAACCTGTGGGCCTTCAGACTTACCCCTCAGGCATGGCCCTGAGCAACTGTCAGTTCCAAAGTTCAAGGTCTCTAGTCTCAGAAGAATGTCTCTAAAAACCCTGCTTTTCGGTTCCTGGCCTCTAGAGAATCTTTTCATCCCAGCCAAGCAAAGCACTTAAACAGATGTTTTTATATATTTAATTCAGCTTTTTACTTCTTTTATTCAGTAGTGTTGTTTGTCTAGTGTCTGCCCTGATACATGAAAATGCTGAATTGCTTTCTAAAATGGACTTTCAAAGAATTGTTTCCAAGTAACATGACTTGGATTTGTGAGGTTATACATTTAGGAACACTTTTTAAATCTGTTTTAAATCTCTATTTTTAAAAACAATATCAGGTGAACTTCATAACCATTTAAACACCAGCATTGTTGAAGTTGGTTCTGGTTCAGTAATTCATTCTTCAAATTAAAATATTTGAGCACATGTCCTGTAATGAGATATTTGATAAGGATTCAATTACAATGTACATCTCTTCTTTCTGGTGGGTAAATGTTTAAGAAAATAAAAACTTACCTTATACTCAGGCATATATGGTGTTCTTACACAAACACCTAAAGTTAGTCTGTATGGGTCTTAGTCTCTACTCAAGGCCTTTAGTGTCTTGGGGCTGAGGAATGTCTTCTTTATTTCAGTGTCTCTTACCTCTAACCTCATAGATGGGCCTTGCATCCAACTTGCTCAGGAAATGAGTGAATAAAATAACTAGTTGCCTTAGAAGTGTCTTGGTTTATCACGTTTTGTATATTCTTGACTATTTCCATGTTACTCTTGGTCAATTGTGGCTAGAGTTGGAGCCAAAGTTTCCATCTACTCTGGCTATGTATTTCCTCTATCATCTATGAATAAGCATGAGAGAAAACTCATAGAAATGGCATAAAAATGCTATCTTGGCTGACTATAACTTTTCATTTCTGACAATAGAGGTAAAATAGTTTACTGTGCTACTCTCTGTGTTTCCTCCATTCCATTCATTATCAGGGCCCCAGTTTCAGGGATAGACAGTAATACAGTTACATATACATTACTGAGGGCAGTGGGCTCACTCTCACCTTATTTCTAGTTGGGGCCAATTAAAATGCAAGGTTGGTTGTGTTCATCTCATTTCCAATATATAGTTCAGAGCCTGGTGAATAGAAGTTACACACTATTTTGAATAAATTAATGAATCCACACACTGAGGGGAGAGAGAAAGAGAATGAGAAGAAAGTAAGAGACAAAGAGAGAAAGAGAGAGAGAATTAGGTTCAAAAGTCCTGACAACTCTACCAAAAAATGTTAATCTCAGTATCATTGTAGAAGATCATATTGAGAAGAAGCAAGTGGTTTTACTTGATTCATTCTCATCTGAGGACATTTTTTCCTTGCTTTTAGAGAGGAAGGGTGAGAGAGAGAGACAGAGAGACAGAGAGAGACAGAGAGAGACTGAGAGAGAGAGAGAGACAGAGAGAGAAACATCGATTGGTTGCCTTCTCACATGCACCCTGACTGGGGATCGAACCTGCAACCTGGGCTTGTGCTCTGACCAGGAATTGAACCCATGATCCTTTGGTCTACAGGACAATGCTCCAACCAACTGAGCCACACCAGTCAGGGCAATAATAATATTATTATTGAATGCCTATGATTCATGTGCTAGGAACTGTGGTAAGCACTTGACATACTTGATACATACATATGTCTCAGCTGGATTCTCAGATTCAGATGCTAAAATGGAGCTGGGGTGCAAGCTGTTTATTAGGGATCAACACTAAAAAGAAGGAGGATTAAGGAGAACTGGGCAGGGAAAGGAGGCCCTTCAAATTCTTAGCCATCCGAGGGGGAATTCTGTGGTACTGATCATCATGCTATCCTGCATTAGGCTGAAAAAGCCAAGCCTTTATATTCATTCCTCACTCAGTCACAAGGTGTACACTGCCCCAGGGAGGGCATGTCCTTGACTGAGGGTGTCTGTACAACTGAAGCTGGCTCAGAGAGAATTGACAGTTGGAGTGTCTGCAGCCTGCACCCCCTGCAGCTGGGCAGTTAGTGTTTCCTTGAAGGCAGCTATGGGTGGCCCATCTTCATGTTTATCATGGCATACATTAGTGAATTTAATCAGCATAGCAGCTCTATAAGCTGGATACTGTTAATCTTCTCATTTTTCAGGTGAATAAATTGTGGCTTAAAGGGGTTAATTAACATGTCAAAGCAATGGAGCCAGGATATCTATCTAGATCTACCTGACTCTCCAGAGCTGGGGCTTTATTATACAGATTATATTACCCATGGTCTGAATATTTATTAGGTTCTTAAAATCTCAGATTGGGAGAGAAACATGTATTTTTTTTGTAGGTCAAGTTCTAAGACTTAAATTTTTCAGTGAGACCCTGTGTCTTACGACCATCTATCTTTTATAGTTTTTGACCATGGAGCTACAGACAGATGATTAAATTTGGGGGTTGAGGTTAAGAAAAAGATATTAGAAATAAATATGTCAAAATGAATTTTTTAGATGGAGGTGTAGGTAGACACACTTTGTCTCCTTGCACAACCAAAAGAAGGACAACAACAAAATTAAAAACAAAAAACAACCAGAACTGCCAGAATATCAAACTGTATGGAAGTCCAACAACCAAGGAGTTAAATAAGAAAAATTCATTCAGACTGGTAGGAGGGCCAAAGACGGGTAGCCAGGGTGGAGAGGACACATGGAAAGGCAGTGGCTGGAGGATTGAGTGGGCAAGGTGACAGCTGGCAGTCCCACATTTGCATGTGAATAAACCAGAACAACTGGAGAGTGAAACAGACTGCTCAACCCAGGGTTCCAGCATGGGAAAAGAAAGCCTCAAAACCTCTGGCTTTAAAATCATGTGGGGATTATAGTGGTGGTGGGAGAAACTCCCAGCCTCATAGGAGAGTTCATTGGAGAGATCCACAGGATCCTAGAATGTACACAAAACCACCCACCTGGGAATCAGCACCAGAAGGACCCAATTTGTTTGTGGGTAGTGGGAGAAGTGACTGAAAGCTGGCCGAGAGCCAAGCAAGCAGAATTGTCCCCTCTGGGACCATTCCCCACATACAGAGTGACAACGCAGTGAAGTAGCTTGCCCCACCCTAGCAAATACCTAAGGCTCCACCAACCTATCAGATGCACTGGTAATCAGGATGCTCACAGAAATGGTTGAGTATGGTCACAAACAGAAGTGAAGGCTATGCAAAGTGAAATAAAGCAACATATACAGGGAACCAACAGTGATGGGAAGGAAACAGGGACTCATCAACAATTTGGAGCAGGAGGAAGGAATAAACATTCAACCAGAGCAGAATGAAAAACAAGAATTCAAGAAAATGAGGAGAGGCTTAGGAACCTCTGGGACAACTTTAAACATTCCAACATCCAAATCATAGGGCTGCCAGAAGGCGAAGAGGAAGAGCAAGAACTTGAAAACTTATTTGAAAAAAATGGTGAAGGAGAACTTTTCCAATCTGGCAAAGGAACTAGACTTCCAGGAAGTCCAGGAAGCTCAGAGAGTCCCAAACATGTTGGACCCAAAAGAAACACATCAAGGCACATCATTATTAAGTTACTCAAGATGAAAGATAAGGAGAGAATCTTCAAAGCAGCAAGAGAAAAGGAGACAGTTACTACAAAGGAGTTTCTATAAGACTCTCAGCTGATTTCTTAAAAGAAATCTTACAGGCAAGAAGGAGCTAGAAAGAAGTACTCAAAGTTATTAAAAGCAACTACCTACATTCAAGATTACTTGATCCAGCAAATCAATCATTTAAAATGGAAGGGTAGGTAAAGTGCTTCCCACAGAAGGTAAAGTTAAAGGAGTTCATCATTGCCAGGTCCTTATAATATGAAATGTTAAAGGGATTTATCTAAGAAAAAGAAGATCAAAACTATGAACAGTAAAATGACAACAAATTCACAACTATCAACAACTGAACCTAAAAGGAACAAAAACAAAAACAAACTTAGCAAACAACTAGAATAGGAACAGAATCACAGAAATGAAGATCACGTGGAGGGTTATCAGCAGGGAGGTGAAGCAGGGAGGGGGTGGAAAAAGGTACAGGGAATAAGAAGCATAAGTGGTGGGTACAAAATAGACAGGGGGAGGTTAAGAATAGTATAGGAAATGGAGAAGCCAAAGAACTTATATGGACAACCCATGGACATGAACTAAGGGGCAGGGGGAATGCTGGTGAGAGGGTTGGCACAGGGTCAAGGGGAATAAAGGAGAGTAAAAAAATGGGACAACTGTAATAGCATAATCAATAAAGTATACTTTAAAAATGAACTTTAAGAGAGGGAATATGTTTCAAAAATTTCAAACATAATGATACAATTC
>CM052544.1:49196490-49245771 GCA_028533065.1 Trachops cirrhosus | reverse complement strand
GCTCCCGAGTATAATGCACACCTATGTTTTTGCCCCAAACTTTCAGGAAAAAAATCTTTCATTTGAAATTTTAATTCAATTATTTATTTATTTATATTTAGAAATAAAACCACTTGTCATATTCCAGGGTATTATTTTGCATATGGATATCACTATTGCTTTCTAGACTTACACTTTTAACGCATAAGCATAAATACAATAATTAAAAACATTTATATAGATATGGAATTAGTACTACCCAAGTATAATGCACATCCCTATTTTTCCCTCAGAAATTTGGGTAATAAAATATGCATTATACACAGCAAAATACAGCAGCTAGGCTGCCTTTCGAGCACCCATCTTTTGTCTCCTGCTCTTCGCTATTTTCCCTTTTGCGAGATTCTCTGACTCTCAAGCTGTTCTCCCCTCTTGTGGGATTCGTCCACTCCTGTGTGATTCTTCTCTGCTATGTGGACAGGGCTTTACTTGCCCTGTATCCTCAGTGCCCATCATAGAGGTGTGCCCAGGAGGTGTGACGCTGGTCAGGTAGCTGAAAAGATGGACTGGAAACAACTTTCTGATGTTTTCCCAAGTGCTCCGTGTACAGCTACTTTATAAGCTCTTCTGTAGAATCCTAGGAGGGTGTACTTGAATAAAACTTTTCTGGAGGGCAACTTGATAATATCAATGGTAGTAAAATCTTCTTACTATTGGACAATAGCAATTTTACTTCTAGGAGTTTGTCTTAAGGAAATAATCACAGATGTATATGCATTATATGTATATAATAATGTTCATTGCAGTATTACTTATAATAAAAATAGGCAACAGTCTAAATGTCTAACAATAAAGAATTAGTTAAATATAATATCATACATTTCTATGAGGGAACATTATTTAGCCAAGAAAAATAATATAGTTAATTGGTAAGTGGGGAGAAGAAAAGAACATTATTCCAGAGGTATATTTTGAATTATGTTCCAGAAAGTTTGAATTGTGTTCCTGATGATTTATTTCTTAAGCTGGGTGATGGGTATAGGGTTTGTGGTATTCCTTATACCTCTTTGTAGTGTGAAATATTGAATAATTAACTGAAAAAATAAATTAAAAATGATGTTAAGAATGTGTAATGATGTGGAAGCATAATAATAAAATATTACCTTTCAACAAACAGGTTGTAGTAAATAATACTAATAAAATCCCAACTATGTAAATCAGTATATATATAGAGACATAAAAGTAACATAAACTTTTAATCGTCTTTATCTTTGGGCAGTGTGATTACAGGTGATTTCTATTTCTACAGTGAAACACTATTTTTTTTAAAGTAATACTTTTAAATTTACCAGCTCTAATCCATGGTATTTTCTCCTTTATGCCTAACTTTCTAAGCAAGAAACTCTAGCACAATTTCTAGCTTGTCTTTTTCTGTATATTTATATGTTCATTTTTTGCAAGATTTTACTGTTTTTTCTTTCACATTTCCTCAATCTATTCCTTTCACTTTAGTCATTCTCTGCAAGGTTTTAGACTTGATTTTTGTCATGAATCTAAAGCAGAGGATCTTTGAGTTACCCACACCCTGGTCCAGTGATATTGAAAACTGTTATGTTTTCTTTGAAGCAATCTGAGTTTTATTTTTAAGCTCCATGAGGGCAGAGATCATAGAGTTTGGTAATAAATTATTTGTGGGGAGTCAAGGAGGCGGTAATAAGCTGTAACTGACTTTATACCTTCACACTAGAAACAAAGCTGAATCATGTTGGGGGACTCAGTTCCATCCCATTCCATCAGAAAGCCATTAAATAGTAATGGGTCCTAGTGTCTCACTGAGGGGTGATGCATTAGGAAGCTGAGTATGCATACCAGGGTGAGTTCAAGGAGGCAACCTTGACCTGTCTTCTCTGAGTCTTCTCTCTGTGATTCATTCTGATGGAGAACTTACTCAAAGTATTGGGTGGTGGTGCCAGGAAGGTGTTCTTGTTTCTTAAAGAAATCACAGCTGAAATAAAGGCATTAAGGTGATATCAGAGGCTGCATAAAATGAAAGGTTTCCTTAAAAAAGAGAAACAGCAGAAGTCAAGTTCATTTGGAATGTTTCAGCATATGTTCTGAATATGAAAACACTGTACAGAAGGAAGGCAAGGAAACAAGATTTTGCTGCATAACTTAGGAAATGTGTGGGAATGTGTTTGTAGCAGGAGGATTCAATCATAAGAGCTTCCTGTCCTTCTATTATGCTGTATCACTTTCCATCCTAGAACAGAAAGAGTGGTTCCAGATGGATGGAGTAACAACCCCATCAAATCATCTTTGTGGGGGTCAGTCTACTGCTTTCCATATGTATTATTCAACTTCTGCAAGTGACAGAAACCCAATTCAAAAATAACTTAAGCAAAACCTAAAAGGACTTTATTGGTGGTGTAATAGAAAAGTCCAGTGGTTAGTGCTACTTCAGTCATGGCTGGATTCAGAGGTTTGTAGAGGGACACCAGGAATCTGTCTTCCTTAGCCTCTTGACTCTGATTTCCTATGAGTTGGTTCAGTTCTTAAACTGACTCTCCATTAATGCTGGAAAAACAGCCTAGGTCTAAATATCTTAACAAGCTCAGCAGAAAGTACCTATTTCCATAGATCTAGCAAAAGCCTTGGTCTGAGTCTCACTGGTCTGGCTTGAGTCTTATGTTTGCATCTGAAATCCATTATGATAGCAAGGACTAGGTTCTGTGCCTACCCCTGGAACTAACGAGGTGGTGTCAACCTCACTGAAACAACACAGACTATGGTTGGGAAGTAGAGGTCTCCCAGAGGCATACTGGATGCCCTCATCAGAGAAGGGGAGGAATCATAATGCTGGTCAGTCAGAAGTCTCAGAGGTTCACTCCCCACTGGAAGTTTATCTGTTTAAAGATCAAGATAACTTTAGTATCTAGAACTAGTTTGTTAACAGCACTACATAGGATTGCCTTAGCTGGGAAAAAAGGGTAATAGCTCTTACTCTGATCTGCTACAATTTTTTTGTGCAATGACTAACATTTCAGCCAGAAATTTGTGACCAAAGTCTTATTAGTATAGAAACTTACTTTTAAGGGACAATTAGTATCTATTGTTACCACTAGAATGTCATCATTTCATCAGGAGTTGCTAATAATTGCACTGTTTTGGTTTTCCATGCTTTCCTATGGATCTTCATGTGCAATCAGTTTCCTGAGGTTATGGTCTACATCAGCACTCTACCAAGCAGCTCATTAGTGGCTTGTCAGATGTTCACTTGGTTCTACCAACTCTTCCTCTGCTTGTAGGCTGACAGAAGCTCTTGAGATGCACAAATAAAGAAAAGCTAGTGAGGGTAATTCCAAGCTTGCCAACCTAATTACAGCATTTTGGAGCTCTCCCATTATATGTAGAGACTACAAGCATGGGATGTAAAAGAAGAATAAGTAAATACAGGGTGGGGCAAAAGTAGGTTTATAGTTATAAGCATGCAAAACAGTTTATTATTGTATCATTATTTATTAATTATTATATTTTCCACTCAATCATCTATTAACCTACTTTTGTCCCACCTGGTATTGTGAAAACAGTGTCTTTTTATACTTTTAAAGGGATTTCACAAGTTTACTTATGCAGGAATGATGGCTGGAGATAGCTAAATAGTGGTAACTTGTCCTTTCCCCAAATGATCTAGTAGGGAAGTGCTGAAAATTAAGGGCATATTTTCAAAGGTTATACTTTGAATTTCTTGAATTAGAATTGCTTGAAGTCATGGAATATCTCTTTGGTTGAAAACATGGGAATCTGACCAGCTCACTTCAACCAAAAGGTATTTGTTGAAAAGATATTTGGGCAAGTTGGACAGGGATTCATAGAAACAAGGGACAAGGTGGGAACCAAGGAAACTCTGTGGCCAAGAAGCGATAAACACACAATTGCCCCATGGCTGGAACAGGACGTCATTTCTGAGCTGCACTATCTCTGCTTGTTTCTTCACTCAAATTTCAAAGCTTTGGGAGAGGGCATATGACTGGCTAAGCTTAGTTCCATGCAAATTTTTTGGCTAAACCATTGATGCGAAAGGGGGTTTGGTTTCTGTGGAGGTGAGTGCCTGGATTATATTATATTTCATATAATAATGGTTTGATGATGATGAAATATTTTAGTTTTTTTCTAGTCTGGGAAGCTCTTTATCTACCCTTCAATTCTAAATGATAGCTTTGCTGAGTAGAGCACTCTTGGCTGTAGGTCCCTGTTCTTCATGATTTGGAATAATTCTTGCCAATCCCTTCTAGCTTGCAAAGTTTCTTTTGAGAAATCAGCTGACAGTCTTATGGGAACTCCCCTGTAGCTAACTAACTGCTTTTCTCTTGCTGCTTTTAAGATTCTCTCTTTATTTTAACTTTTGGCATTTTAATTATGATGTGACTTTGTGTGGTCCTCTTTGTATCAACCTTGTTTGGAATGCCCTGTGCTTCCTGGACTTGCATGCCTATGTCCTTCACCAAACTGGGAAGTTTTCTCTCATTATTTTTTCAAATAGATTTCCAATTTCTTACTCTTTCTCTTCTCCTTCTGGCACCCCAATGATGCGAATGTTGGAACACTTGAAGTTATCCCAGAGGCTCATTATACTATCCTCGTTTTTTTAAATTTTTTTTCTTGTTGTTCTGATTGATTTTTCCCCTTTCCTTATGTTCCGTATCATTACTTTGATTCTCAGTTTCATCCATTCTACTGTTGATTCCCTGTATATTGTTCTTTATTTCCATCAGCATATCCTTAATTTCTGCCTGAGTCTTTTTTATGCTGTTGAGGTCCTCACTAAATTCCTTGAGCATCTTTATAACTGGTGTTTTGAATTCAGAATCTGATAGATTGCTCATCTCCATTTTGTTTAATTCTTTTTACAGAATTTTGATTATGTTCATTCATTTTGTCAGCCTCCTTATGTTTGTTTCTATGAATTAGGTAGAGTTGCTATGACTCTCTGTTTTCATAGCATGGCTTAATGTACTAGGTGTCTTATAGGGTCCAGTGGCAGAGCTGCCCCTATCACCCAAACTGGATACTTGAGGTGAGCCCTCTGTGTGGGCTGAATACACCCTCCTCTTGTAGTTGAGCTTTGATGGCTGTTGACAGGTCAGTGGGAGGGAGTTACCCAGGCCATCCAGCTGCAAGGACTGTCTGTGACCACTGACCACCAACCTCCACCCTCTGTGGTGGATCAGCTGTGCAGAGGCAGGGGGTGCTGTTCTGACATGGTCTGTAACTACCCAGTGTTGTGCAGGCTCTGGAGTTTCCTGGGTGGTGGAGGCCAAGGGCACCTCCTCCTATGTTCTGCCCAGGGCCACTCTGCATGAGCTCTAAAGCACTCTGAGATGGCTGCTACTTGTGCTGGGCTTGGGGATTCCCAAGGTGAAGCCAAGCTGCTAGTGCTGGGCCTGGGGCCTCCTAGTCAGAGGTATAGGGCTGGGTGCCTGCTGAGGCTGTCTGTGGCTTGTTTGAGAGGATTTAGGAAGATGTGAAACCTGAGCAGAGACCAGCCATTCATATGGAACAGCCACTGTTAATGGTTTGAGTGGGCTGTAAGTTGGGTGGTTCAGAGCCTCAGGAATTCACCAGGGTAGAGCAAACTGTGTGAGCTGGGTTTATGGAGTCTCAGATATGGCCCCTGCCTGCCAGCTCTGTGGCTCTGTGGGGAGAGGGCTCAGAAAAGGAACAATAATAACCTATGCTCACCTTTCTGTCTGGGAGAAAGCTGTCCCCAGCACTCATCCTGATACTAGACCCTTCAGTTCCTCCCTATATTCCATTGGTGCCTTTCAAGCTGCTACCCTGGTTCTGGAGCTCAGAGGGAGTGAGTCTGAGTAAGTCTGTGTGTGGGCCCTTTAAGAGGAACTGTTTGAGAATTCAGTAGTTCCTTTCACCAACTCAAATCCAGCTAGTAGTTAGGGAGGCTTATCTTCCTGGCACTGGAACCCTAGGCTAGGAGGGCCTGGTGTGTGTGGGCCTGGTATCTCTTGCTCATGAGATATCCCTCCCAAATTTATCCACCACAGGTGGGTGTGGGACCAGCCTGTTCTGTGTCTCCACATTTCCTACCAGTCTGGATGGATGCAGTTTCTTTAATTCTGAAGTTGTCAGATTTCCATTTAACTTGATTTCTGCCAATTTTGAATGATCATTGTTCTATATAGTTAGTTGTAATTTTAACGTGGTTGTGCAAAGAGGCAACCTGTGTTAACCTATGCCAACATCTTGACTGGAAGTCCAATTTATTTCTAATAGCTCAAAACTGGAAACAGCCCAATGGTTCATTAACAGATGAATGGCTAAACAAATTGTGTTATACCCATATAGTAGAATACTATTAAACAATAGAAAGAGTGAACTATGGATACACACAACATGGGTAGATCTCAAAATAATTGTGTGAGTGAAAGAGTCTAGCCAAAAAGAGTGCATACTGTTTATTCCATTTACATAAAATTATGAAAATGCAAACTTATAGTGACAGAAAGGAAATCAGTCATTGTCTGGGAATGGAAGTGTAGGGAGGGATAATGGAAATTACTATGTATATATTATATACATAGTAATATTATATATATATATCCTTAACCAAGGATATATTCACTGACTTGAGAGAGAGAGTGAGAGGGAAGGAGGGGGAGAGAGAGAGAGAAACATCAATGTGAGAGAAAAACATTGATCGGTTGCCTCCTGTACACATACCCTGACTGGGGATTGAACCCATAACCTAGGTATATGCTCTGATCAAGAATTGAGCCTGCAACCTTTTGGTGCACAGGATAATGCTCCAACTTACTGAACCACCTGACCAGGGCAGATAATGGAAGTGTTTATGTTTATTGCAGTCATGGTTTCACTGGTGAATACATGTGTGAAAATTGACCAAATTGTACACTTTAAACATATGTGATTTAATGTATTTCAATTATGCCTTGATAAAGTTTTTGTTTTAATTAAAAAAGAACCTTGGATTAGGATTCAGTAGACAAGGAGTCTGTGTGTTCCCTTAGACAAGTCTTTTTTACTTGTATGTGTCTTTGCATTTTTATTTAAAAATTGAAGTGATAGATCAGTTTATGTCAAAGGTCTCACCCAGTTGAAAAATTTTGATTGTTTAATGAATTTTTGGCCAATCAGTTTCTTCAATTGATCTTCTAATTGTGTTAAATTTTAGTCAATTTACTGAATTCTCCCAGCTCAAACACAACAGACCAATAGCTTGAATTTGTTCAAGCTTTGAAGAGATTGATATAAGCCATAAAGTCTTCATGTTAAGTTTGTTATCAGTACCTGCAGATTCATAAGCAGCTGCCAGGTGAAGGATGTATGTTAGCCATGATTCTTAATGGTGACAGTCACAAGAGAAATGTGTTTAACTTTCCTTGATACCACCTTAATAGACTACATTGTATCTGACCAGCTCACACACTGCCTCCACTATAAAGCCTTCCTGGTATTCTTCTGTGTGACTAGCTTCTCTTTCCTGGAATCCAGAAGCACTTTGCCCTCATTCTTACTGTACTAGTGTCATCTGGGGAAATGATATAACTTCCCTTTGCTTCTCCTCTATAAAATGAGTATAATAATATAGAGCTACTGTGAGGATTAGAGGAGCTATTATATGCAAAATATTTTATAACAGTTCCTGGTACAATGTAAGTCCTCCAATAAATGTTAATTGCAGTTGTTGTAGTTAATGTTGGGTTGGCCAAAAAGTTCATTTGGTTTTTTCTGTAAGATGGCTCTAGGAGCACTTAGTTGTCTTTAACTTCATTTGAAATAATTTTGTTAGATTGTATTGTGACAGCTGTCATATTAGCATGCAACATTTACTTCATATTGTGCTTTATTATTTCAAGAAAGAAAAAAATGCAAGTGAAATGTAAAAAAAGATTTGTGAAGTGCATGGAGAAGATGCTGTGACTGATTGAGTGTGTCAAAAGTGGTTTGTGAAGTGTCACACTGGAGATTTCTTGCTGGATGATGCTCCACAGTCAGGTAGACCAGTTGAAGTTGATAGTGATCAGATCAAGACATTAATTGAGAACAATCAACATTATGCCACATGGGAGATAGCTGACACACTCAAAATATCCAAGTCAATAAAGTTATTGGTAAAAATGAAAAATGTACTCTTTATGGAAAAAACTAAATGGACTTTTTTGACCAATCCAATAATATCCCTGGGTAATATCATCATTAAAATATTTGTCTCATCTTCTTGAGGGAGCAGTAACTGCTTCAGGTTCCTCTTTGTGTCCCCTAGGGCTGGTGTTCAGTGAATGCTTTTTGGAAAAAGGCACAAATGATGACTAATAGCAAATATAGGGACTCAGGATGTTAATTTCTTTATTGGACACACAGCCTCTGTACAAATCTTGCTGACTGCAAAGGAAATGTCACCAACTGTCAGAAATACAGAAACACATTGCTCAAGCATATGTGCCAGGGAAGCCAGAAACTTGTTATTGTATGTGTGAGAAATCCACAACCAACACAGTTAAAGAAATGCTCTTGGGTTCTTCAATGAACTCCAACAATGTATTTAAATAAATAAACTTCACTCTCATGAGTCTACAAGGATCATTTATCTCTGTGCACTTGGGGCAAGGTCATGGCGCACAATCATAACTCCAATTTGTTGGTGTGCCTCCCCCTGTGATTTTTTCTTGTTCTCTGAGGGCCGTTTTCTTCCCCCAGGCTTGACTCATTCAATTTGGAAGCTGCAACAAAGATTTTAATACTGAGAGTTAAGAGGCTTCTGGCCCAAAGATTTTAGATGCGTGCTTTTGGGGTGAGTTATTCTACTTCCCAGAACTTGATAAGCCTCTGGCTAGGGACGAGGGGGGAGGAGATGTGGCCACCATTCACACTGGAAGCTGACTCAGTTCCAAGGTCAGTTTGGGTGCTATCCAGGGGAAACCACTAACTGCCAACGGCTGGCCCATCTGTCCATGCCCAGCTTAAAGTGATGGTGGGTGTCCTGGTTCTCTGGTGGGTTCTACTCACTACCCATTGCTTAAACACTACCTCCATGTTTCTACTCTAGGAGGCCCTTCAGACACTTCAGATAAAAGGTGTGAGGCATGGACCCATTATGAGCTGAAGTGGTAGGTACACTAGTAAGGCCTTGATGAAGGTGAGACAGTATAGAAAGTGCTGGAATTTATCCTATGAAGCCACAGCACCTGGGGACACATCATCTTTTTTCAGTAGTGAGGAGAGCTCTAGAATCAGACTGAATGCGTTCTAACCCTAACTTTACCTTTTTCTAGCTTTGTGACCCTGGACATATTCCTTAACTGATTTTGTCATCTTTTCAATGACAGTTAGTATTAAATTATAAGCAATGAAACTGTCTCTAACTTAAGCAAAAGTCATTTATGTGAAGGATATCAGTGACTCATGGATTTGAAGACAGCATGCACAGGATGTCAGGTAGAAGGAAATCCCAAATGGTCCCCTGGTCACAGGAGTGTGGTCTAAATGCAGTCCATTCAGTTTCAATATTCAGATTCCAGGGACGGAGCTCTTGCTTGGCCTAGAAACCTGGGTTACACCTTGACACTTGGTTGGGAGAGTGGGACTTATGTCTAATAGTCCCCAATACAGACTATCTCCTGGGAAAGTAATTTCTCAAGGGAAACAGTAGCTGTTAAGAACTGTGGATTCTGAGATGTCCTCAAACAAAAAATGCCCAATGTGCTAACTTATATGATTTTTGTAAGCGTTAAAATGAGATAATGGATTTCAGGCTCTTAGCACAATGTTTGGAACAAGAATATACACTTAGTGTATATATACTAGCTGTTATTCACTGGAGTGCAGGCTCCATGGGGCCAGATATTGTGTCTGTTTGTCCGCCACTGCTGGGCAACATTATTGAGTCACTAGATAGTTGTTGAATGAACAGATGAATGAATATCTGTATGTAATCAATGCTTAATTATATGTTTATAAATTACATAGTATATCCAAAACCAGATACAGAATATGAAAAGTGAAACTCATCCCAACATCCCATGGCTTGATTAAAAATAAGGAAACATTTAAACTAAAAGATCTCCATCCTTGACCTCTTAAGTAAATTCCACAATGGTAACCTCTGGACCTTTCAACATCAGTGCTTCTAATTATTCCTGGAAGCATCTGCTGGTCACTGCAGATGATGATGTGCTGCGCTGATTGAGTGACCTGTAGGTGAGTTATTTCTTAGAATGAGAGAATCTGTTAAGTGATCTTAGCACTTATCTTTTTTTGAGAGTTATTATTATTATTATTATTCCTATAGGGAAGTCAGGACCATGGTTGATGTGTTTATTTTTTTAAAGATTTTATTTATTTATTTTTAGAGAGAGAGAAGGGAGGGAGAGAGGGAGAGAAACCTCTATGTGAGAAAGAAACATCAATGAGTTGTTTCTCATACATGCGCACAACCCAGGCATGTTCCTTGACTGGGGATTGAACTGGCAACCTTTTGCTTTGCAGGATGATGCCCAACAAGCTGAGCCACACCAGTCAAGGTAATGCATTTGTTCTTTATTAGAGATTCAATCTTTGTGATTTTTTAGGTACTTTAGTTGTGATCTTTAATAATATTTAGTTGTTGGACTTATTCTTGTAAGGGAATTTTTTTGTACCAATCATTTATTCATTCTTTTATTCATCCAACAGATATTTATTAAGTGTCCTCTTTGTACTATGGACAGAGATAGGGGCCAGAGAATTATATGATGAACAAAAGCCAATATGGAACTAAGTATTTGGGGGTACAGATTGATGTGTGTCAAAATTCACAAATTCATGTAAAATCATCTGTGATGAGTGTTATTAATGAGACATATATTTTGTCTATCAACAGTATCCGGCCTTGTCTGGCCATCAGGAAAGTCTTCCCCTATTAAGTGATGCTTGAGCTGAGGGTTGATGGATTAGTTTGGCATTAACTAGGCAAAAAAAAAAAGAGAGGAAGGAGAGGTCCAGGGAGCAGGATATGCAAATGCACATACTCTGAGGCCAGAAGGAACTTGGTGGAGACTGGCTAGGAAAGGCCACAGTGGCTGGCACGGGGAAGTGGGGTAGTGCAGTCTAGATTGCGGCTGGAAAGTTAGGTTGGGTGTCACTTCACATATGGTCTTGCATGTTAAAGTGTTTAGTCAGCAATGGATTTTAATCATGGACATGACCCAACACTATTTGCATTTCAAAGTACTGAAATCCAAAATACTAATTCAAAAAGATACATGCATTCCTATGTCCATTGAAACATTATTTACAATACCAAGGATATGGAAGCAACATAATTGTCCATCAATAGATAATTAGAAAGAAGAGGCAGTATACACACACACAATGGATAAAGAATGAAATTTTACCATTTCTGAAACGTGGATGGATCTATAGGCATGCTAAGTGAAATAAAACAGAGGAAGATAAATATCATATGATTTCACTTGCATGTGGAATCTAAAAAAACAAAATAAATGAACAAACAAAACAAATAGAATCATAGATACGAAGAACAGACTGACAGTTGCCAGATGAGAGGGGTGCTGGGGTACTGGTGGGAAACGTGAAGGGATTAAGAAGTACAAATTGGCAGTTACAAAACAGTCATGAGGATGTAGAATACAGCATAGGGAATAATATTGTAACAACTATGTATGGTGTCAGGTGGGTACTAGTCTTATGGGGGATCACTTTGTAAGTTATATAAATGTCTAACCAATATTCTGTACACGCGAATATTATAATATTGAATGTCAAGTGTAATTGAAACATAAAATTTTTTTTTAAAGACTACTGAAGTGGTGGTTTGGAAAAGGGACTGGAGGGGCTGGAGTGATGGCAACAGTCCAGTGTGTTAACTATGACTCACCTCTACAGAAACGTGTCTTGGGTTGGTGTGTGTAGCAGATGACAACTGTGGTGAGAACTGTTCCACCAGGCATGTTGTCTCCCATCTATTACCACCATCTGATAACTGACAACTCAAACACTGTTTAATGCTGGCTTCCACAGAAGCCTCATTAGCAATTGGAATTCTACATCATCTCTCAAATAGATCACAGTAACTTCCATAAAAAGAAATGTGAAAGAAAAAGACATAAAATAGATGATACTTTAATTATCCCTGCCCCAGAAAGATTTAATCCTTTCCCTGTTCATTTAAAAAGAAAGAGTTGTAACCTTTCCACCAACCTTCCGTTCAGTTATTTTTCATTCATTTACTCATCCAACAGCTTATATTTACTATCTCCACTGTTGCTCTAGGTGTTGGTAAATCAAATATGAATGAAAGAGTCTCTTCCCTTCTTCAGAGAGAGCACATTCTAACAGGAGGGAAGATCAAAATGTCAACAATGAACTAATATACTGTGCTTGATGGGTTCTAGGATAAGATGTGTGTGAGTCTTGAAAAAGGAGCAGTGATTGCTTCTACAGAGGTGACAGGGGGAGCTTTGCTGAGGGGGTAATTTCTGGCTTGGTTATAATAGCTGATAGCTATTATTGGGAAAAATGGAAGTCTACTGTACTGGAGGAATATTTTAGGTTAAGTATTAAGTATATGAGATGTATTTGGTCAGTTGGTATATAATTATATCTGGTATACTTGGAATATATGCTGGGGCATATTCTGTAAATTACATTGGTCAAAAGAGAATGTTCTAACCTTGTGTTTGTTTAGTGTGGTAGTCACCTGCCACATATAACTCTACATGTAAATTAATTAAAATTAAACAAAATTAAAAAAAATTAGTTCCTCAGGAACATTAGCCACATCTTAAGGGTTCAGGAGCCACATGTGGCTAGTGGGTACCATATCGAACTGCAGTGATACAGAGTATTCCATTGCAGAAAGTTCTGTGGGAAAGAGCTGTACTAACCTAACTGCCTTTAGGAGAAGATGAATTGATCAGAGTAGTTATAGGAAGACCTCAGTCAGGGTCAGTAAAGGAGGAGGTTGCAGAGGGTATAGATCCCTTTGACCACAGAATGAGATGAGCCAGCTGGAGATAAACGAAGTGAAACAGAGGATTTGGCTGAGGTACTTCTGATTGTTCTGGCCAGAGGGTTTTCATCTCATGTCAATGACATTATAAGAAGGCCATGCACAAATAAGATAAACAGGAATTGTGGGTGGTCTGGCTAGTTTCATTGTGGAGGAAAGTTGGGGAGAAACTGAGGTGAGGTTGTGTGCCAGAGGAATAAGGATGATATGTCAAGGGTTTGGTGGGACTGTAAACAGAATGGTTGAACCCATCCTCTGAGCTTGAGATGTACTGGGTATTGCAGACCTGATGTGATTCTGCTGACATGGTTGCAGCCACCCGAAATCAAGTAGGTGGTTGGAAATCCATGCTGCCTTCCTGTTGACCTGGCAGCCTCTGCCCAGAGGAAATGCCTGGGTGAGACAGTATCACTCTTTCTCTGGGGACTGGCTGTGGTAACTAAGTTTAGTCAGCTTGTTTCTCAGTACTTCCTACCTTTGCTTCCAACAAAGAGTCTCCCCAAAGGTGTTAAGTTGGGTGGAAGAGAAAAGAGTGGCTTGGATGTGCACTAAAGCAACAGGAAGAACTTGTTCAAAAGCATGAAGGGAGGAAATACATGGCATGCTTGGGAAATAGTCCTGTGACTGACATACAAAGAATATGAAGAATGTAGCAGCAAATGAGGCTGGTAATTTCAGGTGGGCCAGGCTGCCAAAGGTCTGCTGGAATGTCTTGCAAAGAGGCACAGTGGAAAGATGTAGTCTTCAGAGTCAGAGGTCTTCTATCTATTGGTGCTGTGAACTGGGGCAAGTTTTGAGCTTCAGTTTCCTCATGATTATATCCTGTAAGTAAGGGTTTCCTATGGAAATGAGTGCCAACATTTTAATAGTACAGTTTAGATGTACCAAAAATTACAGTTTGTTTATTTCCAATAAGTTATCTAAACATCTTGAGTGCCTTTTCCTTTAACCTTGCTTAGATATTTGGGTAGATCTTTAGTTCTGTTTGTCTTAAAGGGTTGTTTATTCTTCTTCCTCTTAAACTGGTGCCTGTGTATACAGATTGCATGTACTGTTATGGACTGGGGCCTGCACTATTCGTCCACAAGGCTGGTCCCTCTGGGTCTTTGCTGGCTTCATGAAGATATCTTTGTCTTACCTGGTAATTGCCACTAAAGTTTAGAGTTGGTAAAACTTTTCTCTGATTTTCTTGGTTAGTTTTCTTTGGTGTGTTTTTCTTCCTCCCCTTGCTGATGTGGGCCTTTTTGCTATAGATTTCCTGAATCTCAGCTATATTCTTCATCTGAGCCCAAGATCTGGTCCACCTGTAGCCTGTACTACACAGTCACCTCTCAAAGAATTGCTGACTCTCAGCCTATTAGTTATCTTTTTGTATTCCTCACTGGGTGCATATGGAAACATCTGGATTTCTTCCATGTCATTTCTGTCAAAATTATGCCATGCTTCCTTTTCTTCTATTATTGCACATCTTTAGAGGGACCCCAAAAGTAGTTTCCTTCTAGAATTCAAGTGAAAAGTTGGTCCCAAATCCCTGAGGTTTTAAGGTCCCACCTCATATTATGTGGCATGTTACTGTCTTTCACTCAGTTCCACCCAAGTTCTTGACCCTGGTGGGAAATCAGCACCACTGTGCCTGATCTCTGGCCTTTCTCTCTTCCTCCACTCCCGCCTCCAGACTCCCTTACCATGCAAACACCCTCCACTTCCTGTCTGGGCAGCTGGGAAACTTTCTTATGTCATATTTTGATTTCTAGGCTCCTCTGGCTTGTAGTAAAAAAAATGTACATTCAGATCTTAAAAATCTGTACTTTGGACACGTTCAATGGAGATTTTAGAATTACTTTTCCTTCTCAACTAAAACTAGCTTCAGTATTTTTTAGGACAGTGACACACCAGTGATACAATATCAATGCTTCATGGAGCATCATGGTGATTCACGGAAACCCAACAGATGAAGTTGAAGGATGTAAGAATCTTAAATGGCAAAGGATACAGAAAAAGACTGTGAGTTAGAGAAGAATTTGTCCCTGCATACTATCCAAGGGATGGCTTCTTAGGTCCCTCAAGTTCTTTGTAAGGATGTACAGATATGAATGTTATTACTTGTGCTCAGTAAGGAGTCTGCCAGGTATGAGATGCTACTTTGACATTCTATTTTTTTAAAAAACTCTGCTGACCTCTTTTCCTGTCTGACTTAGATTCTGGCACATCATGTGTGCCATATATATTTTGCAATATAGTCCCAACTACTTCCTTAGTGTTTACTGTAACATGGTATGAAGTGAAGGTCAATTCCTCAAGGACACACCCTGAGGTTCACTCCTGTAGCATGAGACTCCAAACCCAATTTTGGTGGTCATAAAACTGAGCAGTATTTTTTATTGTCTTAGCATAGGCTTTCTCAACCTCAGCACTATTCTCATTTTGGATTGGGTAGTTCTTTAATGTGGAGGGCTGCCCTGTGCACTTGGTATAATGTTGAGCACCATTCTTATCCTCTACCCACTAGATGCCAGTCATTCTTTCCTAATTGTGACAGTCAGAAAGTCTCTAGATGTTGCCAAATGTCCCTTGGGGAACAAGTCCTCCCTGGATGGAAACGACTGCTCTACTGAGGAAAAATGGAAACCATGTACTCAACAGACAAAAACCACAGAGCACATAATTTAAGAGAAATTTTAAAAAAGAAATTGTTTAATAAACTATCATAAACTATCATAAACTATGATAGTTTATAAACTATCATAATTGTTATGCTATTAAATAAAATATTTACAAAACGCCCAACATATAAGTTTTCTTTTTTTTATCCTCACCTGAGGACATGCTTATTGATTTTAGAGAGAGGGGACGGGAGGGAGAGAAACATCAGAGTGAGAGAGAAACACTGATCAGTTGCCTCTTATATGTGCCTTGACCAGGGACAGAACCCACAACCTAGGTATGTGCCCTGACCAGGAATTGAACCCACAACCTTTCAGTTTATGGGATGATGCTCCAACCAAATGAGCCACACTGGCCAGGGCTATAGGTTTTCTTAATGGTTATTATGAAGATTTTGGCATTAGTTTAGTACAATAGTGGTTTGCCACTAAAGATTTTTAAAACAGGGTCCTGACTATATCAAATTTATACTTTAGAAAGGTATCTCTGATGGCACTTTGGGAGGATTGATACAAGGAGGTAAGGTTGTTGCAGCAAGATTAGTTTGAATTTGGAAAGAGGGTTCTGATTTCCCAAATACTGGTAGAAGAGTCTGGGCTGGATATGTATATATACAGGGTGGGGCAAAAGTTGGTTTACAGTTGTGAGTGCAGGAGACATAGACTTTATTCTCATATTATTATTATATTATTTTCCATATGAACAACTGTAAACCAATTTGTCCCTACCCTGTATAGTGGTTGGAACTGAGATAATTAGTGGCAATCAGGAGTCATTCAGACATTCTCTCAAAGACTAGGAGGCCAGTGGCCTGATAGTCTGTCAAAAGGTTTAGTTGTAGGATATTGTAGTGCACGAGACTGTAATGTAAAGAAGTATTCTTTTTTTCATCCCCTTGGTGAACCAGACTCCAATCATAAACATTTCAAATGTGTTACTATTATAAAAATCCATTTCTTGAAGATGGCTTTCTTCAGGCATAGCAACATCATTTACAACGCCCAGAAGTCTCCTCTTTGTTAGAATGGAGTAACTCATTGGCAGAATCCTTTTGAAAATTTCCAGGGAGAAATGATGGATTGTTTGTGTTCAGTTTTAGCACTGATATCCTTTTCTATTTGATAATTTACCTGTTTTCACAGAATGCTAGGCTCCTAAGCATCCTAGGACATAGCTCCATTTTGCCACCTTGTGCATTTTGTATATGTTGCATTCTAGTGGATGAGAAATGGCCATGGTGTTGCAAACATGAATTTAGAACTTGGATGGCACGTGGATCAGTAATCTATCTTGAAGAGAGGGAGCAGCAAGCTGAGGAGTTCTGGAAGCAAATAGTAGTGTTTCTGACCAATCAATTATGGGCTAAAACTTATTCATGCTGCTGTTTCCATTTTGAACTGGTAACATTTATAAGACTAGCTGCTTATCAACCATTGGTGGTTTACAGACACAGCGGTGACATGCTCTCATTAGGTTTTGCAGGTGTGGTTTTCAGCAAAAGACAATGTATGAACTTTCCTCTCCTTTTGTGTTGGTGAATTGGAGAAATTTTTCCCTCTTGGGCTCTGCCATGTCCTTCTTCAGCCTGCAATCAGTTTTACTCTCCCCTCAATTATTAGAAAAATGAGTTTTTATGATAAATTTGCTCTTAAATTAACTCGAAGACTGTTCCCATACAGATTGCAATGTTAAATGTCTTCCTAAAAATTAGTCCTTGAAAAGTTTCAGTGCACTCAGAGAAATGGTTTAAAGAACAATCTACCGCATTATCCAGAGTGGGGTGTTTACAGAACTCCTTCCTTTATACTGTACACTACAAATGTCTTATGTTCTGCTTATGCTGTACTGATCTGCCACTTCTGATGTGTTTTCTTTACTCCCAAACTAGCCACTGATATCCTGCTGTTCAACGCATGTAGCTTCTCTGATTGAATGCCAGACAGCCCCTCTCAATACAAAAGTCATATCTAAGATCCACTTGCCGGCCACCCAAAGTGGGCTTTTGATATTTTGGAGTTGTTTTATTGTACAGTTCCAGCCCCTGGCTTCAGAAAACACAAGTTTCATAACAGTTGTAATTTCTAAGTCCATTTTTTCATACCCTTGGTCAGGGTTTTCTAGGATGTTACTTTTCCTGTATTAACAGGCTTCCTTGCTCCTCCAGCTCTCATTCTCTGACTCCCTTCTACCTCATACCCTCAGGTAGGGAATGTATTAGAAACTCAACTACAGTAGAATAACCTTTTCTCAAGGAGAAAATAAGGCTCATCCTTGCTTGAAAAGAGAGCAGGGCAGATGGCATTTGCATTCCAGAATGATAATGATGATGATGGTGATGATGGTGACGATAATGGTGATGATTATGCTACCGTTAATGGGAACAGCTAATATCTGTTGAGGGCTTACCAAGTGTCGTGCTTGATGTCGTGCTTTACATATTCAACATTACTGAGTCCTCACAACGGTTGTACAAAGCACTGTTGCTATTCCCATTTTACAGATGGGAGCTAAGAGAAGTTATTAATTAATGGTGATTATAAAGACAGAGAAGGAATAAGAGTTTCCCTGGATGTTAATGGTCAAAGGCAATACCCAGTGACATCGATTCATTCATTTATTTATTAATAAAATTTTAATTTTCTCTATATACCAGGTTGTAAGCCGAGTGCTAGGCTGTAACACTCTCCAAGGTAATCCTTAATGTGCCTAAGTGATGATTATTTCAGACACTCATCAAAACCCTGCAATATACAGGAATTCTCTGCTGACATCTAAATGAAGATTTGCCATGTTCACAACTGGGTTACTTGAAAGTCTGAAAGACACAAGTCTTTTGTAGGATACTGAACTAAGTAGGACAGAAATTTTGCCCTCCAACAGAATTTTTTAAAGACTTTATTTACTTCTTGCTTTTAGAGAGAGGGGAAGGGAGGAAGAAAGAGAGGGAGAGAAACATTGATGTGAGAGGGAAACAGTGATCAGTTGCCTCTGGTACAGGCCCCAGCTGGGGAACAAGCACACAACGCAGGCTTGTGCCCTGACCAGGGATCAATCTGGTGACCTTTCACTTTGCGGGACAATGCCCAACCTACTGAGCCACACCAGTCAGGGCTGCCCTCTAATAGTATTTAATCTATTTTTAAATTAAATTACCTGCAATTATAATAAATTATTTTAGATGTATTTAACATAGTGAAAACCTTTTGTCCCGTTAATTTTTATTGATGTGATTGAATCTTTGTTTTTAAAAGTATAATATATTTTTTAAAAGAACAATAGTGAACTCTGTTGCATACAACATGTCCCTGTGAGTTTGTTAAGTTTACATGTACTTTGAGTTAAAAGTGGATTTATCTAATTCTGAAATATTGGGATGAGCAGTTCACTGAATTATAAGTGGGACAAAGGATATCTATTTTTTTACGTGAGTACTAAACTAATGGAACTTATTTTCTGAGGCATGGTATAACACAAACATATACATTGTTTAAAGAGGGTATGTCAAAGTTTATAAAAGGCAGCTCAGGAAAACTTTTTTGAATTTGATATTATGGAGGCTACACTCTCTTGAGGATATCAATAGTCATTTGTTGAGCAATACTGTATGTATGCACTGTGCTTTGCAACTGTTTTAAATTATACATAGACTCACCCAGTCTCCCTTGTCAATAGTGATATGGAAATGAAAAGCTGTATATTCATAAAGATCAAGGATTGGCTCTTTCAACCTTTAATATGAAATTAAAAAAAGAAACACAGGTGTACTCATCAATATAGCTATAAGGATATTCATTGCATTGTTGTTTGGAATGGCTGAAAATTAGAAACCACTGAATGTCCAACAGCAGAGAATTTGTTAAATAATTAATTGTAGACCTGACAGCGGGGTTGAGTACTTGGGATCCTCTTGCCCGATGCTGCCCTCTAGGCAAAAATTCCAGAGGCTAAACTTTGGTGATGAAGGAAATGAGTCTTTATTCAAAAGCAGTTACTGTCTAGTCACAGCCTTAATCACTTAAGCCTATCATTAAAGGCTAAACTCTAACACTTCAGTTCTCCTATCTTTCCCCCAACCCCCACCCTCCTTTGTTTTTAGTTATCTTGTTTATATAGGGTCAGTTTACAAACTGAAAACAATATACAAAAACTAAACAATCTTGGAAGAATGGCAGGCTTCTGCCTCAGAGCCTGTTCCCTCTAGAACACCCAAGAAATAAACCTGCCAACCTCTGCCAGGCCAGCCTGATCCTAGGCTGTGCCTAGAGTTCCTTCCCATACAAAATACTGTCGGTTGGAAAATGTAGGCAGCTGCAGCACAATCACCCTGGCATCCTCGAGGAAGAAGAGCCTGAGAGCAAGCCTGAGAGTGTCAGCTCAGGAGCCAGACAGCTTTCTCTGAGTCAGAGAGCCAGCCCTCTTTTTATTTCCATTGGCTCTGGAGGCATTCATCTTCTCAGGCAATCCCTTCCTAGACTGCCCACAGTTGCCTCGGCAAACTCCTCCTATGGTTTCTTCCTACTTCTTCCCAGTGATCTGAGTTATCTTAATCAGATCTCTCTGTATCAATGTGGTTCAGTTGGTCAGGTGTTGTCCTGCAAAGTGAAAAGTCTCCAGTTCAATTCCTGGTCAGGGCATATGCCTGGGTTCTGGATTGGGACACATGTGAGAGGCAACCGATTGGTCTTTCCCTTCCTTTCTTTCTCTATCTCTTCCCTTCTCTCTCTCTAAACAAACAAACAAACAAACAAATAAATAAAATCTTCTAAAAAATAAATAAATGTTTTAGTAAGGATTCTCCAGAGAAACAGAACCAATAGGATCTCTATAAATATATGACAGGAGATTTATTACAGGAGAAGGTCTGAGAACTAAGGGAACTGATGGTATAACTCCCAATCCAAAACTGAAGGTCCAAAAACCAGGAGCTGTGATATCCCAGGGTAGGAGAAGACGGATATTTCAGCTTGAGAAGAGAGAGAGAATTTGCCCTCTGTCTACCTTTAGCTCCGTTCAGGCTCTCAACAGATTGGATGTTGCCCCACCCTTGGTGAGGGTGGATCTTTTAAAATCAGTTTATTGATTCAATTGTTGTTAATCTCTTCCAGAAACACCCTCACAGATACACCCAAAAATGTTTACCAGCTATGTTGGCATCCCTTAGTCTAGTTATGTTGACATCCCTTAGCCCAGGTACGTTGATATAAAATTAACCATCACATTAAAATGACAATGAGGAAGAAAAAGGAAGACATGGGGAAATGTTCATAAGCAAATTTCTAACAGTGTATACAATGAGATTCCATTTTTAAAAGTTTTATGTGTATGCAGAAGATTGATTAGAAAAGACATATTCCAAATGTTAGCAGTGACAAAACTTAAAGTTAGCCCTGGCTATCTTGTGTAGTAAAACAATGGTGGTTTAATGTTCACATTTATCTTTACCTTTATTTTAAAAATATCCTACAATAAACATGTGTTACTTTGGTAATTTTGAAAAAATGGTAAAAGTTACCAAAAAAATGAAGGAGGAAAGGAGAACCATACATAAAGAGTGAGGAAGAGATTAAAAAAAAGAAAAAAGAGAAAATACTAGTTAAAGGATTTTAAGACAAATGAGGAGTGCAAGAAACATAAAAACCCAACATAGCCTGAATAGGTCAATGGCTGAAAAAAATGGAGAACAATATTGTACCATGAGATTTAAGTTTTACTTTCTCTCTTATTTCTTATATTCATTTTTGTGAACCTACTTGTTTTGAACAGAGATTTAGTTTTGACAAGGCAACTAAAAATTGTGGTTTGCCCTATGTTATAAATTTCTTGACCCATAAATTGCTCTGCTATGGGAATATCTAAACATTTTATAAAGTTTTCATTACAATTATCACTCCAGCCAGATGATTCAATAACAGGCAACATTTTTGAAATCCTGCTCACAGTTTATGAACTTGCAGAATTACTAGATCCATTTCCCATGCCATCCCACTCCCAGAGTACCTGTGAAATACAAAAATATATACAAACAATAGTAATGATGAGAATGATTAAACCACATGAAAAATAAAATTATGGCTATTTTACTTTAACCTTGAAGAAACTTAATTTTTGTTATAAAGGTGGGAAAATGTGTACTTTTAACTATATATAAATTATGTTGGAAATAAAACATGGAGGCTGTTATAATATCACTTTCTCTAACATTAATGTGCTGGGGTAATCAAAAGTGATAATGTAGCCCTGGCTGGTATAGCTCAGTAGATTGAGTGTGGGCCTGTGAACCAAAAGGTCACCAGTTCAATTCCCAGTCAGGGCACATGCCTGGATTGTGGGCCAGGTCCCCAGTAGGGGGCATGTGAGAGGCAACCACACATTGATGTTTCTCTCTCTCCCTCCCTTCCCCTCTCTCGAAAAATAAATAAATGAAATCTTTTTATTTAAAAAATGATAATATAGATATTGAATGCGATTCGATAAGAATAATATTTGTTGGGTTGGAGAGGCTGTGTAAGTGGCACCAGGGTATGCTACATAATTTGCTGGGCCCAGTGCAGAATGAACAGGCAGGGCTCCTTGTTCAAAATGTTTTAAGAATCTCAAGATTATGGTAATAGCATTAAATCAAGAGCAGAGCCCTTCTAAACAGGGGCCCTGTGTGATGGTGAGGTTGTGCATCCAGGAAGTTGGCCCACTGGGCCCCCTGGACCAGTGAGCGGAGTGACAGGATACAAGGCGTTGGTCCAATATGACCAAGCCACTCTCCTATTCCCTCTAAATGTTCATGTTTCTCATCTTTAAAACCAAGAGGTTGTTTTCGGGGAAACCCTTTGTCCTAAGTGATAGAGATTTAATTCCCGCTAGCTTAAATTTTGGGAGCTCACAAAACAGTTTAGGGCTGGCACTGGGCTTACTTTAGAGGGGGCATCAAGGAACTTGTTATGTAAACAGCCAGAGATTAATATTTTCAGCTTTGCACACCTTATGGTCTCTGTCACAACTACTCAACAATGTTGCTAAAGCACAAATGCAGCCACAGATAAGATGTGAATGAATGAGCATAGCTGTTTTCCAATAACACTTTATGGACACTATCATTTTCATGTATCAGGAAATATTCTTCTCCAATTTTTTCCAACCATATAGAAATGTAAATATCGTATTATTTGTCAGGTCATGTTAAAACTGGGAAGGGCTAGATTTGACCTTCAGTTGTTTGTTTGGTGACTCATGTCTAGAGACAGAAGGCATTATTAGGTGTTTGTGTCTGTGCATGTTTATCTCTCATATGGTTCTGTTCCTCTTTTGGTGTTAGTCTCATTCTTTTCCAGCAGAGATGGACTTTCTCCACATGACCAGGTGAGTGGAGAGGGGATGGGGAGTGAGATCAACAAGGACTCCAACCGTACCACCTCAGTTTAGTTATCTCAGAGGAAAGAATGCCTCTTTGTCCCCCAGTACCTACAAATGTAATCCTGTTTGACTAGATCAATTTGGCTTATACAACGATCATGGGTCAACCACTGTGGATAAGTGGGTAAAATATTCTGATTAGCCCCCAGTCCAAAGTCTTGTGGCCACACACTCCTGTGGACTCATGAAGACTGGGTCCCATAAATTTGACGTCCCCATTAGAACCATACAACTTCCCATGATCTCTTTCCCTTTCAAATCACCACTGACAAATAGCTTGAAAGCAGTCTCCATTTTTGCCTCCTTCCTCTCCAAGTCGCTCCTCAACCAGTGGCAATATGACTACTATACCTCCCCTGCCACTAAAGGCTTCTTTGGACACCTAGGACCTCCAGATTGCCACATCTCTAAGTTCTTACATACTGTGCCAAAATTTAAATATCTGAGCATGCCCTTCAGCTTGATGTCTCTTTTATTGGCTTTCATATTTCTCCAAAGATAGTGCATAGCACTTTATGACAATTACATTATCTCACCAAATCCTTATAGCAAACATGAATATAGAAAGGGTAGGTCCTTTGCCCCCACTTTAGAGATGAGACTGACATTCAGAAACATTAAGTGACTTGTTCCACATCCTTGATATCTGGCAGAGCTAGGACTTGAATGCTGGTCTTTTGACACTGAATCAAGACTTTTTGACTAGTGTACATGTCGATATTTTATAACAATCAACAGATTTTCTTCCTTTTTTCCCTAATTTCTCCTTCTCAATTTCCCTGGCTAGGTCCTGTTCTTCCTCTCTTAGGCAACATAAAGGTCATCATCAAGGGTCTTTACCTTTTCAGACCTGTCTTCTTTGGCAATAATTTCCACTTGAGCTAACTTTTAGGAGGGTTTCCCTGTCCCAGTTGTTGACATGAGCCATTACTTCTCTGTCCCTTGTTCCCAGCCCTTTTTAATAATGTCCCCACATGGCTGTAATCATGACTCTTGTGTACTTCATTCTCTGATGGAGAGGATCTCTGTCACCCATCTTACCATTTGTTCCTGACCACAGTGCTGTGTACCCAGATGATACACATTCATTTTTATTAAAGTGCAATTGAACTTAAAAACTTTAGAGCATCAAAAGATGCTACCAATGGAGTAAAAAGACAATCCACAGAATAGGAGAAAGTATTTGCAAATCATATATTTGATAAGGGATTGATCTCGAGAATATATAAAAAGCTCCTATAACTCAATGACAACAAAATAAAAAGCCTAATTAAAAAAATGAACAATGAACTTGGGTAAATATTTATCCAAAGAAGATATATGGGTGGTGAAAAAAACACATGAAAAGATGCTCAACATTGCTAATTACCAGGGGAATGCAAATCAAAACCACAGTGAGGTACCACTTCACACTAATTAGGATGGCTACTTAACAAAAAGCCACCCCACCTCCCCCAAAATAAGTGTTGATGAGGATGTAGAGAAATTGGAACTGTTGTGACTTGCTGGTGGGAATGTAGAATGGAAAACAATATGGTTGTTCTTAAACATAGAACTCCTATATGATCCAGCAATTTCACTTCTGGGTATCTACTCAAAAGAATTGATAGCAGGGATTTGGACAAATACTTACACATGGATGTTCATAATAGCATTATTAACAATAGCCAAATGGTAGAAACAACCTAAATGTCCATCAATGAATGAATGGATAAACATGATGTGGTATATGCATATATGGACAGTCAAATATTATTCAACCTTTAAAAAGGAATGAAATTCTGATACATGCTGTAAAATGAAAATTGAGATGTTATTATGCTAAATAAATAATCCATATACAAAAAGGATAATTATTGCATGTTTTCAGTTCTGGGAGGTACATAGGATAATCAAATTCATAGAGATGGAAAGTTGAACAGAGGCTACCAAGGCCTAGGAGGTGGAGGAATGGGGACTTAATTGCTAAATGGGTACAAAATCTCAGTTTGGAAAGGGGAAAAGATGTTCTGGAGATGGATAGTGGTGATGTTTGCACAATATTGTGAGTATACTTATAATGGTAAATTTTGTTATTTTACCACAATAAAATAAATTAAAAGGAATGAAGTTGAACCAAATTACATTCCAGAGGACATCTTTAATACTCTGCATAGTCTCTTATAGTAGTGGTATAATGTGGTACATAAGTACTACTTCATTCCTAAGACAGCCAACCAACCGTAAGAATGAACCCCAATCTCATCATATATGAGTTGTGTGACTTGAGGCATGTTACTCATTTCACTGTACCTCACTTTTCCGAGATCTGGAATTGGCATGATTAAGGACAGCAACAACCCTGTGGGTGGTGATGAGGATGAGATAAAGAGTGCAAGATGCTTAGCAAAGTGCCAGGACTACAGCAAGCCTTCAGTCCTCATGAAGTGAGTTGAATGTATTACTATGATTTTACATATTTTAGATATGCTAAATAATGAGGACAATTTATGAGTTTCTCAATGAGTTCTTTGTCTCCTGGGCTAACACTTGAGGTGCAATCTCTGTGCAATCACTCATTTTCATGGACATTAGGAGTCTTAATATCTTCAGTTTGCTTTAGCCTCATTCCCCCATCATCTGCCTAATGGACTCAAACCTGCCAAGGATGAGTGATCCAGACAGGTGAGGCTTGTCAGTCATTCTTGGCAGAGATCCATGACATGGGTATAATTTAGCAGCCATTTTCATACTGCATATTTTTGCCTTGCTCTAGGTGCTGTCCATGTGTACAGTGGTGCTAATGATGCTTGGGGTGTGCTTCGTGATATGATTAAACCAGAGGCTATGTGAGTTATTTAATTAGGACAGACATAATTCCATGACATTTAAGAAGCTGTTTGTTGTCTTACTACACAATTCTACAGAGCATATATGAGGGCAGAGTTCTCTGAACTCTGTGAGAGGTCTTTCCTGAGACAAGCATCACAGAATGTAGGCTTCTATGGGATTGTTAACTAGAGTGAGTTAAAAAGAAAAAAAAAAGGATATGTCGTGATAGAGTAGCAAAATAGAAAAGCTTGTCTTAAATACAGAGAAGAATATGTTGACTTGCCCTTGCTCATTAGGAATTTGGGCAAATTTGACCATTCTGTGGTTTACCTTTGTACTATCTAAGAAGTATGGGGTTACAAAATAAAGGAATCACATAAATAAGATAGTTCAGGTAAATGTTTAACTCATTATTGAGAATCAGCTGTTTTTAAGGAATTAACTGAACTAATTTCCAAGAATTGTCCAAAATTCTTTATCATGGTCAAATTTGTCTCATTCCTCTCTCCCACCCCATACTATCACACACCCCCAACTTATTTTCTTTTTTTACAATTTAATTTTTAAAATATATTTTATCAATTATGCTATTGCAGTTGTCTCATTTTTCCTTGCCTTTATTGCCCTCTGACCTGCACACCCCCTTCAACCAGCATTCCCCCCCAACCTTAGTTCATGTCTGTGGGTCGTACATATAAGTTCTTTGACTTCTTCATTTCCTACACTATTCTTAATTCCCTCCCACTGTCTATTTTGTACCTAACATTTATGCTTCTTATTCCCTGTACCTTTTCCTACATTCTCCCTCCTCCCCCTCCCCACTGATAACCCTCTATGTGATCTCTATTTCTGTGAATCTGTTCCTGTTCTAGTTGTTTGCTTAGATGTTTTTATTTTTTATATTTGTTGATAGTCGTGAGTTTGTTGTTATTTTACTGTTCTTGTTTTTGATCTTTTTCTTAGATAAGTCCCTTCAACATTTCATACAAAAAGGGCTTGGTGATGATGAACTCCTTTAACTTGACCTTATCTGGGAAGCACTTTATGTGCCCTTTCATTCTAAACAATAGCTTTGCTGGACAGAGTAATCTTGGATGAAGTCCTTGCCTTTCATGACTTGGAATACTTCTTTCCAGCCCCTTCTTGCCTGCAAGGTTTCTTTTGAGAAATCAGCTGATAGTCTTATAGGAACTCCTTGGTCGGTAACTGTCTCCTTTTCTCTTTCTGCTTTTAAGATTCTCTACTTACCTTTCATCTTGGCTAATGTAATTATGATGTGTCTTGGGGTCTTTTTCCTTGGGTCCAACTTGCTTGGGACTCTCTGAGTTTCCTCAACTTGCATGTCTATTTCCTTTCCCAGATTGGGGATGTTCTCATTCATTATTTTTTCAAATAAGTTTTTAATTTCTTGCTCTCTTCTTCTCCTTCTGACAGCCCTATGATTCGGATATTGAAATGTTTAAAGTTGTTCCACAGCTTCCTAAGTCTTTTCTCATTTCTTTGAATTCTTGTTTGTTCATTCTGTTCTGGCTGGATGTTTATTTCTTCCTTCTGCTTCAAATCATTGATTTGAGTCCCAGTTTCCTTCCCTTCACTGTTGGTTCCCTGTATATGTTGCTGTATTTCATTTTGCATAGGCTTCATGTCTTCCTCTATTTTGTGACCATACTCAGTCATTCCTGTGAGCATTCTGGTTTCCAGTGTTTTGAACTGTGCATCTAATAGGTTGGCTATCTCTTCATTGCTAGTTCTGTTTTGGGAGCTTTGATCTGTTCTTTAATTTGGGACATATTTTTTTAGCTGGGTGACCTGTTACATTGTATGGTGGAACCTTAGGTATTCGCCAGGGCAAGACAACCCACATTGCTGCGTTGTCATGCTGTACGTGGGGGAGGGGTCAGAGAGGGAACAATGCCGGTTGCTCAGGCTTCGGCAGGCTTTCAGTCACTTCCCCTGATACCCACAAGCAAATTGGGCCCTTCTGGTGCTGATTCCCAAGTTGGTGGGTTTGTGTACATTCTAGGACCCTATGGTTCTCTCCAACGAACTGTCCTGTGAGGTTCTGAGTTTCTCCTGCTGCTGCAACCCACACAGGTTTTTACTGTCAGAGGTTTTGAGGTTTTATTTCCCCTCACCAAAACCCTGGGTTGCACGGTCTGTCTCACTCCCCAGTTGCTCCTCCCAGTTTATCCACATGCAAATGTGGGACTGCCCAATCTGCCAGCCACCACCTTGCCCAGTCCTTCAGCTGTTGCCTTGCTGCACATCCTTTCCACCTCAGCTGCCCATCTCTGCCCCACCTAGCAGTCTGGATGAATATTTCTTCTTTAACTCCTTGGTTGTCAGACTTCCATACAGTCCCATTTCCTGGCAGTTCTGGTTATTTTTTGGTTTTAATTTGTTGTCCTTCTTTTGGTTGTGTGAGGAGGCAAGGTATATCTATGCCTCCATCTTGACTGGAAGTCTTATTTTCTTCCATGCAATTTTTTTTACATGCTTTTGTCCATTAGCAGGAAAGTCTGTTCCTCTGTCCTCTAATGGAAACTAATTTATAGACTATTGACAGAACACCCAGTATGTCAAAGCCTATGTCAAATGGTGGAGACAAAGAGAAATGAGAAATGGAGGTGATGACTGCAGAAATTAAGAGAATTAACATTGATGTTAGAGTGACATAGATTTGAGTCCTGGCTGTATCACTGAATGGCTGGGTCATGGGTCAATGTTCTCAATCTCTGTTAGCCTGAGATTTCTGATGCATAAGATGCAGAGGCCTGCAATATCTTCCCCAGAGAATTGTTATAGAATTCAAATAAAGTAGAATATTTCTATTAAGTATATATTTCTAGCTGCAAGGGTCAGAAACAGAATCCCAAAGCTCATAAGGAAAAAAGACTGTAACAACTCATATAACTGAAAAGTCTAGGGGTGGATTTCAGGTATAACTGAATCCAAGGGACTTAATTTTTGTCAATAGTCAGCTTCTTTTTCCATCTCTGGATTATGCTGTCTTCTGCCTTATTGCATTCCCAAGAGGCCTCTCCAAATTGACATTATTATGCTGGTCACCACAGCAGAAAGGAATCTTGTGCCTCCTAGCAGTTCCAGCAAAACTGGGACCAATTCTCATTGGATCAGTTTGGGTCATCACTGACCAATGACCATAGTCAGGGAGGTGCAATATTTTGAGAAGTTTATCCTGGGTCACATGCCTCCTCACCAAAACCAAGTGGACTATAAGTGTGTGTGTGTGTACATGCTGGTACGTATAGGGAATGGAAAGAGTGTCTCAAAGTAAAATCTGAATGCTATTTCTAAAAGAAAGGGAAATGGATGACAGTAGGCAAAAATCAGGAGTTTACCAGAGTAGGTTAACACAGAAGCTTGCATGTAGGAGTTTTTGTTATTATTATAATTGTTACTTTGAAAATAATTAAGGTAAAAATAAATTAAAATGGAAATGTGATTGGATTAAAATAATGTAAATGATTAAAATTAAAATAAAATAGGAAGAGGTTTTGTTTTACATTATAATGGAGAAGATAAACAGTAAACTAGAAGGGGGTAGGGTTGTCTCAGAAGGCCTATCAGCAGTAGTTGGAGAAGACCCTGAGTCAGGGTGACTGATGACACTTTGACTGCCTACTCCCTCGGTTCCTGAAAGTGTCATTGAAAGTATGGGCTAACAACAAATGCCCTCAATAATGACTTCTTGTGAAATAGGTTGTTTTGTAATGGCGAGGGAGTCTCTATTTTAGAAATATTTGGTCCTCTAATTTGATGGGATACTCAGTTAATTGATCCTCTAAGAAAGCTAGATTCATGAAGTCCTCTTGTATGTCTTTGGTGTCCTCCACAGCATTTTACATATGCGTGGTAAAACACATTTAAAAATGAGTCTCAGTTACCAATTAAAACTATCCCTAATATTTGGTCCAGCACCTTGTTAGCCATTAAAAAAAATTTTTTTAAGGGCATGTGCTAGAAAAACACTTATTTTATTTCAAAATATTTTCCTTTTCACATTTTACTAATTTACACTGGCTTTATCCTCATTAATCAAAACTAGTGCCATTTTGAGGCAGGAGATAGAAGAAGAATGAGTTAGTCCTGAGACACTTCAGCTGTCGTCACGCAGCATCGTGATTTCTGAGAATTGCCTTGTGACACCTGGCAAGGAGCCATGCTTGAGCACCTTTGCCTCATTAAAAATTTAGCATTGTGGTTTCCTTCCCAAGTGGGCAAAGAGGATTTCGGGAAATCACATGTAAAAACCCTGTAAAGCCTGTAACTGTTCAATAGAATGGGGACATTCTCTCATCAGAAATGGCCTGATCCTGTATCTTGGGCTTAGTAAATATTGTTTGCTTTGCTTCTTTGCTTATGTTTGTTTGTGTAGTCCACTCAGTTCTTTGTTTGTGACCACCAAGAGCCTGGACCCATCTCCATCTGCAACAATTTTACAATATACACACTCTTTAATAATTTTTCCATTTCCACACTATTTAAAAGTCATTTTCTTTCTTTAGTTTTCCAAATACGTGATTATTTCTAATTCTTCTATTTCAAGCTCAGGTATTTTTAAAAGGACCAAGATAAAGATGAATATCTTGCATAGAAACCCTGAAAGACATATACTTCAATTTCAGACTCTATTTTATTTATAGCCCTGTTCTTCTCTGCAAAAAAAATATCAAAATCTCATTATTTATAATCCCATTAGGTCCCTAAGACATTGAGTCTTATACTGTTTTGGACTGATTGATGTTTTTTTTTCCTCCTTTCCCCCCTATTAATGCAGGAAGATCAGTATCTCAGCTTCTGAAAATGTGTTTCAAGACCTATTTTATTTAGAAGATCATATGATAAACAGGAATTATAAACAGTTTATCATTGAAATCTTTTTATTTTTGCAATGAACTTTTAATAAGTTCAAGGCATTATTTTTATCATGCCTTAAAGAACATGTTGTGCTTGATTTATGATGTACAAGTTTATTATTTTTTGTTATAATCAATATCTCTATAGTGTAGTGCTCTGGTTAATTAGGAAACGTTCTATCA
Organism: Trachops cirrhosus; assembly: GCA_028533065.1. Classification (NCBI taxonomy): domain Eukaryota; kingdom Metazoa; phylum Chordata; class Mammalia; order Chiroptera; family Phyllostomidae; genus Trachops; species Trachops cirrhosus. Next base: position 49,214,802 of record CM052544.1, on the reverse strand, counting down.
TTTGACTTTGCTTTTAAGAGTTTGTTCTGTCTCTCTCTCTCTCTTCTCTCGTTTCTCTTTCTGTCTTTCTTTCTGTGCATTTTTAGAGAAACCTTTGGGGTTTCACTCTTTTGACGGTCTTTCATGCCTGACTCTGGGCCCTGGTTTATTACCTTAAAAAAAACACCTTAACTAGCAGCTCCTATCACTGTCCTTCCTGCCTATGATTATACTTCATGGTGTGAAGATTAACCATAAGGATTAATCAAATATTTATTGGCTCAGAGAAAAAAATATCTTAGAAGTTCTCCATATATATATATATATATATATATATATATATCATGCACATTTACATATACATTAAAAAATATTTTTAAAACTAACCAATCAGCTTGTCTAGAGAATCCATAATGTATTTAAAAAATAAAGAATTCAGTTTTTTAAAATCATACCTGGCATAATTTATGATCCATTCAGGAAGTTGGGCAAAAGCCTAATATTTAAAAAAAAATTTTATGTTGCTCAATTACAATTGTCTCCATTCCCCCCCCCCACTACTCTCTCCTGCCCTACCCACTCTCCACCTCCCACATTCAACTTCTCCTCTGTTGTCTTTGTCCATGGGTCCTTTATACTTATTCCTTGACTTGACCCTTCCCCATCTTTCCCCCATTAGCCCCCTCCCCACTCCCCTCTTGTCACCGTCTGTTTTTTTATTTCAACGTCTCTGGTTATATTTTGCTTGCTTGTTTGTTTTGTTGATTAGATTCCACTTACAGGTGAGATCATATGGTATTTGTCTTTCACCAACTGGCTTATTTCACTTAGCATAATGCTCTCCAGTTCCATCCATGCTGTCGCACAGGGTAGGAGTTCCTTCTTTCTTTCTGCTGCATAGTATTCCATTGTGTAAATGTCCCACAGATTTTTTTCACTTTTTAAAAATTTTAATTGTTGTTCAAATACAGTTTTCTGCCCTTTACCCCCACCCCAGCCCACCTCCCCAGCCCTCTCCACCTCCCTCCCATCTCTATCCATCCCCTTTGTTATTGTCCATGTGTCCTTTATACTAGTTCCTTCAAACTCTTCCCCCCTTCCCCTGAAATTTCCTCTCCTCTCCCCTCTGGTCACTGTCAGCCTGTTCTCAATTTCAGTGTCTTTGGTTATATTTTGCTTGCTTGTTTGTTTTGTTGATTAGATTTCTGTGAAAGGTGAGATCATATGGTATTTGTCTTTCACTGCCTGGCTTATTTTGCTTAGCATAATGCTTTCCAGTTCCATCCATGCTGTTGCAAAGGGTAGGAGCTCCTTCTTTCTTTGTGTTACATAGAATTCCATTGTGTAAATGTACCGTAGTTTTTTGATCCACTCATTTACTGATGGGGACTTAGCTGTTCCCAGCAATTGGCTATTGTAAATAATGCTGCTATGAACATTGGGTACATAGGTTCTTTTGAATTGGTGTTTGAGAGTTCTTAGGGAATAATCCCAGTACTGGAATTGCCAGGTCAAAAGGCAGTTCCATTTTTAGATTTTTGAGGAAATTCCATACTGCTTCCCACAGTGGTTGCATGAGTCTGCATTCTCACCAACAGTGCACTAGGCTTCCCTTTTCTCCACAACATTGCCAACACTTGTTTGTTGCTTTGTTTATGATCGCCATTCTGACTGGTGTGAAGTGATATCTTACTGTGGTTTTAATTTGCATTTCTCTGATGACTAGTGATGCTAAGCATCCCTTTCATAAGTCTCTGGACCCTCTGTATGTTCTCCTTGGTGAAGTGTCTGTTCAGGTCCTTTGCCCATTTTTTAATTGGATTGTTTGTCTTCCCGGTGTGAAGTCATGTGAGTTCTTTATATATTTTGGAGATCAAACCATTGTCCGAGGTATCATTGGCAAATATACTTTTGCATATAGTTGGTTCCCTTTTCATTTTGATGATGGTTTCTTTAGCCTTGAAGAAACTTTTTATTTTGTTGAGGTCCCATTTGTTTATTGTTTCTTTTATATCCCTTGTTCTAGGAGACATATCAGTGAAAATATTGCTGTGTCTATTGTCTATATCTGAGATTTTCCTGCCTATGTTCGACTCTAGGACTTTATGGTGTCATGATATATTTAAGTCTTTTATCCATTTTGAGTTTATTTTTGTGTATGGTGCAAGTTGGTGGTGGAGTTTCATTTTTTTGCATGTAGCTGCCCATATCTCCCAACACTATTTATTGAAGAGGCTGTTTTTACTCCATTTTATGCTTTTGCCTCCTTTGTTGAATATTAATTGACCATAGAGACATGGGTTTATTTCTGGACTCTGGGCTCTCTATTCTGTTCCATTGATCTATGTGTCTATTCTTATGTCAGTAGCAGGCTGTTTTGATTACAGTGACCTTGTAATATAGTTTGATGTGAGGTATCGGGATTCCTTCTGCTTTGTTCTTTCTCAAAATTGCTGAGGCTATTTAGGGTCATTTATGGTTCTATATAAATTTTTGAAATATTTGTTCTACATCTATGAAATATATCATTGGTATTTTAATAGGGATTGCATTGAATCTATACATTGCTTTGGTGGTGTGGACATTTTGGTAATATGTTTGTTATTGATATGTATTTATTCACTGTCATTTTTACCCCTTTGTAGTTGTTGCTCTCTCTTTCTCTCTCTCATTCTTTTTCTTCCTCTTCTTAAAGAAGTCCTTTTAGCATATCTTGCAAGGCTGGTTTGGTGGAAGTGTATTCTTTTAGCCTTCTTTTGTCAGGGAAGCTCCTTATTTGGCCTTCCATTTTACTTGAGAGCCTTGTTGGGTAGAGCAGATTTGGGTACAGGCCTTTGCTTTTCATCACTTGGAATATTAGTTGCTAATCCCTTCTGGCTTGTAGTGTTTCTGTTGAGAGGTCAGATGCTAGCCTTTCGGAGCTCCCTTGTATGTTATTTCCTGTTTCTCCCTTGCTGCCTTTAAGATTCTCTCTTTATCTTTGAATTTTGGCATTTTAATTATGGTGTTTCTTGGAGTGGGCCTCTTTGGATTCCTCTTGATTGAGACCCTCTATGCTTCCCGGGCTTATGTAACTTTTTCTCTCATCAAAGTAGGGAATTTTCTGTCATTACTTTTTCAAACAAGTTTTCTATCTCTTGCTCTTCTTATCCTTCTGGTATCCCTATTATACAGACGTTATTACATTTCATGTTGTCCTGCAGTTCCCTTAACCTCTCCTTGATTTTTTTGAGTCTTTTTTCCTTTTCTTGCTTTTTTTGGGATTTTTTTCTACCTTTTGATTCATCTATCCTGCTTTTGATTCCTTCTACTGTGTTCTTCAATTCAGAAACTGTAGTCTTTAGCCCTGGCTGGTATGGGTCAGAGGATTGAGTGTTAGCCTTTGAACCAGAAACTGTAATCTTCATTTCCTCCTGGCTCCTATTGATAGTGTCTATGTCCTTTTTCATTCGGATGTAGTTTACAGTAAGTTCCTTGTAGCTCCTCTGTCATTTTTGTAATTCTCACTGAGCTCATTGAGATTCCTTGTAACCATTGTTTTGAACGCAATATCTGATAATTTACTTGCCTCTATTTCACTCTTATTTGCCTCTAGTTTCACTTAGCACTCTTTCTTGGGATTCCTCGATTAATTTTGAATTGGGATTGTTTCTTTGTCTTCCTTTTATGCCATTTATGTTGGCTTTCTGGATGTGATTAGGTTTTGATTATTGTTGGGTCATCCTTTGGTGGGTCTTTCACTCTAGCTGGTTGAATGAGGGTCACTCCACCCACCAGTCTTGTATGTTGTTGTGCAGGTGCTGCCAGAACAAAACCACAAAGCCTCAGGAAATAAACCCACACCCACAAAACAACTCCCACCCACAATCCCACTATCAATAGCAAATGAAACAGTATTAATAATGGTGTAAATAGATTAAGAATATTATAATAAATGATAGTGAATATGAGATTATCTACTGCAATAAAAATGATTTTTAGAGGGTAAAGGGGGAGCACTAATAAGAGTAGGGAATCAGAACGTTGCAAAGAGAGAAAGTAAAATTTACATCATAAATAAAAAAGGGAATGAAAAAGGCAGAATGGAGTAAGAGAAAGGAGGCATGTATTATTAGGTTTAAACAGAAATTCCAATAAAACAAAAGTGAGACAGAGAAAGAAAAAAGTAAATAAATAATAAAAAATAGTAGTCAAATTGGAGAGAAAGATGCACCACAGCACTATCAACAACAAATGAGCTCAAATTAATATATGTGGAATGGGAATAAGAGGGAGAAAAGAAAGAAATAAAAGGTTAAGAGATGTCTAGAGGAAAGTGAACTGATTTTGAGATGACAGGAGAGGGAATACTGTGAGTGAGGAATGGAAACCAGGCTAAAGCAGAGAAAAGTTAGAATTTGAGATGAAAAGAAAAAGTAAAAGGAAAAAAAGGGCAGATGCAAGAGAAAAAAGATCAAAACAGGCTAAGACAGGGCAAAATTAAAAGTTGAGAAAAAAAAGAGTAAGAGGGGGAACAGTAAAATTTAAGATTGAAATAGAAAATTAGTGGAGCTCTAGAGATAAAATTGAAAAAAAAAAAAAACCCTGCAACAACTACCTTTTCCACAACCAATGAGCAAAGATTGCTAAAGGGGGAGAGAGAAAGTGGGTATTTTAAGAATGGGAAACAGAATGTGTGATGACCATTGACAAAACAATTTGTTCTGAGAGGCTGGATGGGGGAGAAATAGTGAGTGTGTAATGGAAACAAGTTATAGCAATAGAGGAAACAAAACTTAAAACTAAAATAATAAGAGGAAAGAAGAAGATAAAATGGGGTAAGAGAAGGGAGGGGCAAAATATGTGAATTGAAATAAACTATAGTATAAAATCTAGTGACGTAGTATGCCCAAACTTGGACAAGAAATGAATGTTAAAAAGCTATGCAAGAAAGAAAATACCTCAAATCATGGAGAAGACCATGCTAAATTTTGTCTTGGTAGTGTCTAATATTTACTACTCTTTTTTCTTTCTGGATCCACCTCTGGTGATGTCAGATGGTGACCCCATCTGATCTTAGGCAGTCTGTTGGAGACTACCAGGGATCTACGGTCTGTGCCTAGCTCCCTCAGTTGTTAATCTAGTCACTCTGCAATCAGCAGTCAGGCTTAAACACCACAGGATGGGGCAGACTCCCACATGGGGGCAGGGCTATTGCTTCCCCTCAGCCTGATGCCACTCGGAGGGGAGTGGTCTGCCTGAGCAAGATGGCTCCTGAAGTATAGGGGATGACTCAGCACCAGGACCCTGGTGGCTGCTCTCATTTCTTTCCCCAAAGCCACCATCCCCAGTCTCTCCTCAAGTGTCTCTAAGTCTACTCTGCCTGCCTCTTTGCCAGACCCCAGGGTAAGTGGCTGCAAATGAAAATTTGTGCATTGGTCCTTTAAACGGCTTTGTGTCTGCAGCCAAGTGTCTCTGGCAGAGAGCAACTCTGATGCTTTTTGTCAGTGGTTTTTATCTGTGTACTTTTCTGGCTCTGGTGCTCTATGCTGGGGATCCCAGTTTAGGGTTTATTCCCCACAATTCTCAGGAAGATCCAACTGGCTGCTTAAATATCCTTCTGGCACTCCAGCTGTTGCCTGTGGGTACCCAGACAGCCTTCTTGTGTCTCCATGGTACTCCTTACCAGTCAGGTTGTGCTGAAGCTGTTTCTTCTGTTTGTCCGTGGTTATAAGGCTTTTTTCTTGATATTATTCAGTTGTTTGTTCCAGGTGATTTCTCCACAATTTAGCTGTAATTCCAGATTGTTCCTGGGAGGAGGTTAGTGTAACTTTCACTCACTTCTAGCCATCTTGCATTGCCTCCTTTTGAAAAAAAATTATTTTAAGACCTCTAGTCTCTTTGGGAAATAGTGATTTCTTATCTCAAACTATGTATTCAAGCATCATGCGAGTGGCAAAGATGGAATTATGGTTTCTTGAATGTATAAGATTAATATTTTCATTGAATTGGAGAAGTATAATAAAATATACAGTTATGATATTTTTAATTTTTAATTGTTATTTACTGAAAATAATCCTCCCTCTACTACCCAGGAGGATACTGGTGGCTGAGAGATATTTTGACTATTCCTATATCTTTCTTTCATCTGCAGCATTAACCCCTACCACATGGAGAGATTATATTAAAGAGGTTATAGAAGTGTCACAATATGTATTGGTGAAGAATTAACATTAAGCACTCCCCAAACATTGGTGTTACATTCTATATGGAGCACTTATATTATAGTGTTTATGGGTATCTGAAATGAACAGCTGACTCTATTTTCTGGAGCAAACAGTTCGTATAATGACAATGTGTGATGCCTCCACAGATGAGTAAATTGTCTATATTGAAGGAAATGGTTTTACTGGTCATCCAGAGCCTGAAGTGGAAGAAGAGTCTATCACAATCAATGCTATCTTAGCTTTAGTTGGTGATGTTATCTGGACACAGATCTGTCCCTCTTTATAGCCCATAAGGGATGGGTTGATAACTCTGATTTTGCTAGGATCATTTTTTGCATAAGCTGGATTGTAAGGATGATGGGAAACTAACAGTGGATTGGTTGCAAATTTGTTTAGAAAGCAGAGGGAGATAAAATTAAAGGTCAGCCAAAGGGGTTTGGTTATCTAAGATGACCTACATGGCTATTTTTAGCCTCATAGACTTTTAAAAACAGCATATTGGGGTATAATTTACAAACCATAAAATTCACTCATTTTAAGTGTATAATTCAATGCTTTTTAAATAAATTTACAAGTGTGTGTCCATCACAACAATCTAATTTTTGAACATTTTAATCACTCTCAAAAAAATGTCCATTTGCAGACACTTCCTGTTTCCTACTCTACCCTCAGGCAACCATTCATCTACTTTGTGTTTCTATATATTTGCTTTTTTTTAATATGTCATATAAAAATTATATAATATGTGGTCTTTTGAATTTGGATATTTTCATTCAGCTTAATTTTGGGGGATCATCCACATTGTATCCTTTATCAATAATTAGTCAATTTTTATATTATTCTTTTGTATGAATATAACAAACTGTTTATTCACTCACCAGTTAATAGATGTATGGGTTATTTCCACTCTTTGGCTATCATGAATAATGCTGTGATGGACATTAATGTGCAAGCCATTTTGTGGACATGTTTTCAGTTTTTCTGGTTAAATACCTAGGAGTCATTTTTCTATGCTTGAAGCTTTCTAGGTAATACTGCCCTCAGCCACCATAGGTTGGAGTAGAGATGAACACCTGACTGAAAGATGGCCACTGCACTGGTTGGTCACCTACCTGTGACTTGTAAGGCACCACCAAAAGTCAGATGAGTTTGCTCAGATACCCTCTTAGAGAGGTTGTCATAGAAGTTGGGCAATAGAAGAGGCAAGTCATGTTGTCTGGGGTCTGAGGATATCACTGGATTATACCTAAGACGAGTAGGCAGAGGAAGCCAGGCAAGAAGAAAAGAGAGGAGCTAATTCTAAGATGAAGAAATGTGAAAAGTCATATAGAGAAGTCTTGCTTGGTGTCATCTCCATGTTCTCTCTGGATTGCATAGCTCTTCTTCCTTTTGTTTTTTGATGTACATTTTATTTTCTTTTTTCTTTTAATTATTGTTCAAGTACAATTTTCTATCTTTTACTCCCATCCTAGCCCCCCCCACCCTCCCCACCTCCCTCCCATTTCTACCCATCCCTAGTTTTTGTCCATGTGTCCTTTATACTTGTTCCTGTAAACCCTTCCCCCTTTCCCCTGAAATTCCCTCCCTGCATGGCTCTTCTTGATTTCTGTGAGATTGCAGTAGCATTACAATTAACTCTGACCTCCCATTTTCATTTGAGCTTCTATGAGTAGGTTCCTATTGCTTATAATCAGGAGACCTTTGAGGAAAACACCTATAATGCTAACTCATGATCATTTTGGGAGCATTCTCCCTCTTAGGCCTTGCAAACAGGTCTTTCCATTTCATCATTATTTTCATTTTTTTTACTAAGGACCCACAGATAGTGCTTAATTATCCATATTAGTAAAGGTAAACAGTGAAAAGTATAAGTCAAATCTTAAATTTCATAGTACATTTTGTAATCATTAAAAATAATTGGTTATATCTACTGCATACCTCACTATTAATATTCAACAAACAGTTGTTGACTGCTTACCTATTCCAGATACTGTCTATAGCTAGAAAGATGAGGTCCTGGCTCTCAGAGAGTTTTCCATTGAGTAGCACAAATGGATTAAAAATTATGTGGATAGTTCACAAAATGGATACAAGAAAAGGGATATTATTGTGCCTTATCAGGCACATGATGCTGTTATTTCCCTTGTAAATGGTGCTGCAGTGAAGACTAGCACATAGCTTGTCTTTTCTACAGGCCTGAGGAATAAATTATTATAAAAAGGAGCAAAAGTGCCCTGGCCAGTGTAGTTCAGTTGCTTGGAGCATCATCCTGTAAATGGAAAGGTCATGGGTTTGATACCTAGTTAGGGCACATACCCAGGTTGCAGGTTCGGTCCCTGATGTGGGTGCCTATGAAAGGCAACCAATCAATGATTCTTTTTCACATGGATATTTCTCTCTCTCTCTTTCTCCCTACCCTCCCTCCTCTGTCTAAAACCAATAAGGATGTCCTCAGGTTACAATAAAAAACAAACAAAAAATGAATGAAAGTAATTCACCTATAGCAACCAAACAGAGAAGCTTCACCAAAGACAGTAACACCCCCAGAATGGTGGTCCCAGAGGGGAAAAAAAAACAAAAGAAAAACAAACCAAACAAAAAAACAACCCTCTAAGATCCCAGAGGGATTGGAAAGATGAGGTAGGGGTAGGGGAGTTTTGACCTTAATGCTGCCTGACTCCCCAGCAGTTGACTGGAGAGCCTGCAAAACCTGAGACTTTCTATGGACACCCCAACCAGGAGACAAAGGCTCCCCAAGAGTTCTTTCGTTGCTGTCCTGGCTAACGCTCTTTGGAAAGTCCCATGATGGGATGGTGGAAAACAAGTCAGAGTGCAACCATTCCCAAGGTGGCCATGGTCCTCCCTTGGATACTGTGAAGTGGGTTCAGGCCTTTAATCACATCAGAGAGGAGCACACAGCTCATGGATTCTAATGGCAGCCCTACACCACACCTGTGAGTGTCCTTGGGAAAATGGAGGTGGGAACATCCCCTCAGAAGCCTTGAAACTAGAAGGTGAGGGTGTGGACCTCATCAGTTCTGGGACAGTGGAAAACTGGCACAGTTTTCACCAAAAGAAACATGAATGCTTAGTGAGAACTGTGTCAGCTTGGGCAGAAGCTACCCTGCCAATTCAGACTGCCCAGCCCTCCTGAGCTACCATGCATTTGGTTCCAGTTATGTCACATGTCTGTTGGGAGAGAAACTGGAAAGAGCAGCCTGTTGGCACTCAGCAGAACTAACCTCCACTCCCAGTAGGTGACCTTTGTGAAACAGGGCATGTGCACGCAGTTGTGACCCTTTAGGTGTCTTTAGCTCTAAGGTAATTGTACAGTTCAGTGATTCTGCCTACAACCCTGTCAAAGATCACAGCTTGTTAGTAAAGTATGCAATGGGAAAGACAGTTCTGGAGTCACACCAGCACTAACTTCAGGAACTGAATTCAAGGATTCCACAATTCAAAGATTGAAACCTTGATCTGGATTTGCTGACCTGTTTGAGATGTGGTTGGAAGAAAAGGTCTTTAGTAAGCAATGCTCCTAAATATGTATTTGGTGTGTTACTGAACCACAAATGAAAGGAACCACAGTCTTTATGGTGTTTAGCGAGGTTCTTTACAGCAAACTTGGCTCCTACTAGTGGACTATAACTCTGAAAATACTCTGGGAGCAGTTACATACCTAGTAACCCCTTATTAAGTAGTAATTTTATCTAACCTTCTCCATTTCCTTCTGAATGTGACAATGAAGGGAGAAACGAACTTAATACATCGTGACACTGCATATGCTCTGTGTGGACTGTATAGAGCTCAGCAGGGTGGCTTAACGGGTATGTACCAGCACCATGCAGAATTTGGGGGCGGGGAGATTTTCATTAACACCTCCCACTCTTCCACCACCTACACTTCAAATCAGTCCAAAATCCAGGGCGGTCAGAAAAATGGGGAGGTGTGGGAGGGAAATTACAGCTTACTGGCACCATCCCCATTTCAAATGGCAAATGTGCATGTAGCATTAATACTGTTTCAGAGTTGGGGGTCTTAACTGGAGGCTAGAAACAACTGAGAATTGGCATAGGTGAGTCTCTTGAGGAAGGGCTATCAGCTGTTTCTCTGTTTTCATTTCTCCTAATTCTTGGTGGGAAGAGTCTTTATATTTTCTGAACATAAATTAATTTATAACAAATTATGCCTGTAATAGGTGCTGAAACAAATGCATACAGATAAGTAGGGAGATAAAATGAATCCAGAAGTAGAAGACTTCTGAATAATGTGTTTAAAATATTTTTACTGACATTTTTCTTTCCTCTGTAATGATTCCAAATGACCTAACAACATATTTGTTTCCCTACTACCCCTTTCCTCTACTTCCCCTGGCCAGTAAAAACAATGTATAATGTAAATACAGAATATTCCTAGGATCCTTTCCCCTTTGCCTGCCACTCTGTCTTAAAAAAACTATTTTCATCCCTGGCTGGTTTGGCTCAGTGGTTTGAGTGCCACCTTGCCAACAAATGGGTCACTGGTTCAGTTCATGGTCAAGGCACATGCCTGGGGTGTGGGCCAGGTCTCTGGTTGGGGGTGTGCAAGAGGCAACCAATTGATGTTTCTCTCCCTCCCTTTCCCTCTCTCTAAAATAAATAAGTGAAATCTTTAAAAAACTATTTTCAGGCATGCTTTGATACATGTTGCCAAATTAGGGGTAGGTATCTAATTGGATTTCAGTGGATACATACTATTACAGATTACTACCAGAATCCCTTCAATTTTCTGCTTTGACTTACTCTTCTTTTAGACTTCTTTAGTAGTCTCTCTTTCTCTCTCCCTCCCTCCCCTTTTGCTGGATGGTAGATGCAGGAGGACAGGCAGTTAAATATGGCTGGCTTGGAACAAAATAGCCTGACTGGCACTCAGCCCCTGATCATGACTCTAATTCACACAGGTGGGATCATAGACTAAGAGCATTCTAGATTCCCCAGTTATGAGAAACACTGTAACTAAAGTTTCACAACTCAGTGTCGAGCCGTACTTTGTATTCATCTTAAGCTTCACTTATTGTTTGTTTACACATGATCTTGTCACTGTTTTGAGTAGCAGTCCCCTCCCTTTGCCCTCTGCATGTGAGTCCTTGTTTTGGTTCTCAGTTTAACAACCCTGTATCAATGGTGGTTCTTCTTATTCTCCAGGCTTTGCAGTGCTTGGTCCTTTATCAATTTTCTAGATTCTATTCCTACTTTCAGGTTTAATCTGACTACCTCTTTTGCACTGTGGGATCAGACTCATCTCCAGGTCCCAATTAGTTCATGTCCAGCTGGTTCCACCAAACCCAAATTTGACATGAAATAAGAAAAAAGAAAAAAGTCACATCACTTCTTATCTCCTTGTTCTGGTTATCCACTGCTGTATAACTAATCACTCTGAAAGTTAGTGACTTAAAACAATAATTGTATTTCCTTATCTTTCATGGTTTCATGTGTCATAGTTTGGGAAGAGCTCAGCAGGGCAGTTCTTGTTTGGGTGCTCCATGCAGTTGAAATCAGAAGGTGACTAGAACTAGAGCAGCTGGGGACAGCTAGCCATTTCTCTATTTATGTTGTCTCAGGGTTCCTCTAACAGGCTTTGTTGGGCTATGTTTGGCTTCTTCATAATATGGCATCCTCAGGGAAATGGGGCTACTTACAAGTAGCTCAGGGCTCTAGGAGGAGTGTGCAGGTGAAAGACACAGAAGCGAAATTTTATGTCCTAATTTTGCAAGTAGCATTGGTCTGCCAATTCTATTGGATGAAAGTTACAAAAGGCAGCTCACATTCAAGAAGAGGGAATTAGACTACCTTTGGTGAGAGATGTGGCTGTGGAGGATGAGATCTATCACATTCTTCTCTCACGTCCTCTTCTCCAGTTTTCCTCCAATGTAATTAATACATTAATCTCTTTAGAGAAGTGGGTAGGCAAAACAGAAGCTCCTTCCTGTGTCTTCTCACCTAGTGAAGGAATGCCTGTGCACTGTGAACTGAGATCAAAGCCTCCTCTATTCTTTGAGGAAGGCCTCAGAAGGGCTGTCTTGTCTCCTGAGGTATAAAATAACAATAATTGAAATAGTGTCTTATATTTAACAAATTGCAGTGCCAAATTTTCCACTGTCTATCTTCATAATATTTTATTAGTGTGTGTGTGTGTTTCCCCTACCTATATGCAGGAATCTTGTGTTTAATTTTGGTGTTCTCTTTTACCCCTCCTGCCGGTAGGGGTGACACCCAAAGTAGTTCCTCAGGGATATCTGCTGAATGAATGGATGAATGAATTAATGAGTGAAAGTAAAAGACAAAACCAAGGCACAACACAAGGAGTTGTGCTGAAAAACATTTAAAAAATGCCTTTCTGCCCTGGCCAAGTGGCAGGAAGGTCATCCCATATTTCGGGTTCAATACCTGTTCAGGGTACATATCTACGTTGTGAGTGTGATCCCTGATTGGGGCATGTACAGGAGGCAGCTGATCAATGTTTCTCTCCTACATTGATGTTTCTCTTTCCCATCCTGTCTCTTTATGATCAATAATGTATCTTCATATGAAGATTAAAAAATGCTTTCCTTTAAAATGCTCTGTGCTTCAGATATCTTTTGAGGGGGTGGCAAGCGGCCTAGGCACAAAGTTCTAAGTCCCCTCAAAGATAAGAGTTCACCAGACATACCTATTACTTACTCTGAGCATCTCCTGGACCATCCTGCCTTCTATGCTCAACAAACCTGTTTAAAGCAGAGTTGTTGACCGACCAAAGTGTAAATTAAAGGGCTGGGATACATCATTAGACATATGGTCTCCTAGACATTGAGAGCTTTCTTTAGTAGGTGGAATTTATAGCACTTTGGCCTCCAGGACCATATGATTGTATTCAGAGGTGCCACCAGAAATAAATACTTGACGTCTAGTGCAAGAGTCCTTCTTGCTGGCCCTCTCCCACAGCCCCAGAGAAGGATCTTGTGCAAAATTTAAAAACATAAAATTAGCATTTGGCTCAAATCATTTTAATGATTTTAAGTGATAATTTCACCTTTTTTGTTGAGTGGGTTAATCAAAGACCATCCTGGCTGAGGGTCAGTGACCCTAGGCTAATCCTGTTGTGGGCAGAGGGCAGGAGTTCTACTATACAATTCTGTCCTTTTAGCTAGAGATGATGGACTGGGCTGATTCCTCACCCAGGATGACTACTCAGGCTGGTGCCTTAAGAGATAGCCTGCTCTAAATAGAAATAAAACAGAAGAAACTCCACTGCCAACAAAGAACGAGAAATTAAAATTGTGAAAATAATGCTATTTACAGCAGTATCAGAAAGATGAAATATTTAGGGGTTTATTTCATAAAATATGTTCAAGGCCTGACCTGTACACTGAAAACTATACGCAACATTACTGAGACAAACTGAAGATGATATAAATAAGTGGAAAGATATTTATGGGTTGAAAAACTCATTATTATAGTATTGATTTTTTCCCAAATTAAACTTATGGAGTCCATGTAATCCCAATGAAAATTTCAACAGACTGTTTCTTAAAAAGTCAAATCAAAACAAACCTTTCAAAAAAAGAGAGATGGACAGCTACCACTACCTGATTTCAAGACTTACTATAAAGCTATAATAATCAAGACAGCATGGTACTGGTGCCCAGTTGGACAAATAGGTCAATAGAAAAGAATAGAGTGTACAGAAATTGACCCACAAATATCTAGTCAATATAGTTTTCAACAAAGGCCACTCTAAAGGCAATGCAGTGGAGAAAGAATAGTTTTTCAACAAATGGTGCTAGAACAATTATACTGCATATTCATATGCAGCAAAATGAACCTCAATCCATACCTCACACCATATTAAAAAATTGGCTCAAAATGAACAATAAACCTAAATGTAAAACACCAAACTATAAAGCTTCTATAAGAAAACAGGAGGAAATCTTTGTGATCTTGAATAAAGCAAAATGTTTTATATATAACATCAAAAGTACAAACCATAATGAATTTGATAAACTGGACTTTATCAAAACTTAAAACTCCTGTCATTTAAAATGCATATTTAAGAGATTAATACTGGGAGACTGGAGACAGTATTTGCAAATCACATATATGAGAAAGAATTTTTATCCAAAATACATAAAGAATTCTCAAAGTACAATAAAAAAACAGCCTAATACAAAAGTAGGCAAAGGATTTGAACAAATACTTCACTGAAGAAGATATATTGATGGCAAATAAGCTCATGAAAAGATGCTTATTATTTTCTTAGATATTATTATTCACTAGAGAAATGCAAATTAAAAGCACAAGTAAATGCCATCACTCTGTTGGAATGGCTGAAGTTAAAAATATGGACACATCAATGTTGATGGGGATGTGGAACAATAGGAATTTTGATACACTTACTAGGAGAAAGCACATATGTCCACTGAAACTTGTCCACAAATACTCCTAGCACCTTTATTTGTAAGAGTCAAAAAATGGAAAAGAATCCAAATAGCCATCAATATGTACATAGATAAATAAATTGTATATACCAATAAATTGGTATATCCCCACAGTGGAGTACTGCTTAGCAGTAAAAAGGAATGGACTATTGATACACGCAATGTCATGGATGAATCTCAAAATAAGTATGCTGAGTAAAAGAAACCAGACACAAGGAGTACATACTGTGTGATTCCATTCATTAAAACTTCTTGGAAATACAACCTAATTTAGTGAAGGAGAGTATATGAGCAATTGCCTGGCAATAAAGAGTGGGGGTGGGGAGGGGCAGTGGAGAGGGTTAAAAAGGGATTTAGGAAATTTTGGGATGACAGATATGTTTACTCTTTTGATTGTTGTGATGTATTCTCAGATGTATACGTAAGTAAAACTTAACAAACTGAATTATAAATTTGTCAGTTATACCTCATTGAAGGGAAGGAAGGAAAGAAGAAAGGAAAGGAGGGAGGGATGGAGAAAGGAGGAAGAAAAAATGTTCATTGCTAGGCACAGGTGGATGCAGTGTCTAAAGAGATTTCTAAATGTTTTTTTTTTCATTTTCTTAGCTTTGCTTTCTTCTCCTTGGCTTCAACACCTGACTGCTAGTCTCCTGGTGATGAGACGGCTGCTAGATTTACAACTGCTTAACTGAGAATCCCTGGGGAAAAGAGAGATGTCTTCTCCGATGGTTCCAACAACTGTCCCGATATTGGGCCTCATTGGTCTGGCTTGGATCATATGGACCTGGCTATAGAGGCTCAGCCAGGTGTCTGCCCTGGATAAAACTGGAGAAGTGAGGTCTGCATACATAAAGGCCAGATATGAAAGTGTTTCTAACAAAAGAAAATGTGTTATTATCAGCAAAGGGAGGGTGGGTGCCAGAAAGTGAATCACAACAAATGACCACCCTCAGCCCTCACTTGGGGTCAAGAGGCTGCTGACCTGGGCTCACAAATGATTTTCCCTGCATGAAAGCATAGACTAGCCACAAGTGAGAACTTGGGCTTGGTACACACCACCACTCTGCTGGGCATTAGCCTGAGCGTGCCTGCAGAAGACCCTCATGTGCAGACGTGCTATTCTAAGGATGCTTAATTCTCAGGATCTCTGAGCAATTACATTCCCAGATGTTTATGAATAAGAACTTAGATGTATTTGAGGGAAGGGATACAGGTTATATTGTAGAGGCTTCATATCAGGGACACATTGTTTATAATGCATTCCCTATTGAATCCTCCAGGATGATTTCCAGGTGGTAATCTAACTAGTGTACAGGTAAATATGACAGGTGAGAGGGCTAGAGTCCCATATTTCTTCTAGATTTGTTCCAGAGAGGCAGGAGAGTACAGTGGTTAAGGGCACAGCTCAGTCAAAAAACAAAAACAAAAACAAAAACAAAAAACTGGGTGAAAAGCCCAATTTTACCACTTCTTTTGACCTTGAATAAGTTGGCTTAGCTCCAGGCCTCTGTTTTCTTACCTATAAAATGAGTTGATCTTAATATCTACATCATACATCTCTTCAATTAATTCATATAAAGTTTTAATTGTTGTGATCATCATGTTGATTGTGTATGGCCTTACAGAGGGCTAATCAAGGGATGTCCATATGGTATGGTTTGGGGACAGTACAAAGCATGTCCTCAAAAACATCTCACCCACAAACCTGCCTTGGGATCTAAGGTCCCCATGTCCCATCAAATCTTTGGTTTAAGGAAGAGTTTGTTACATTTTCTGGAAGATTTAAAGGTTCCAAGGATGTGCTTCAACCACTAGGGGAGGAAAGGGGATTAGATGGTCCTTTGGTAATTCCCAGCCTAGGAATATCTACTTTACATACTGACTTCCACATGAGAACTTTTTTTGTTGAAGTGTTCTGTGTCGGAAGAAGCAGTTCAGAAATGGCTGCATCAAAGCATCAGAGCTGCCTACTAAAACATCAGCGTGACATCTGGACAGGGATGAGACTGCTTGAAGAAGGAAAACATGACTCTTTATGTATCTGAAGAGCCACCACCTGGGTCCAGAGAGTCAACAAGAGCTCTGATTCAGCTTGGTGGAGAGCAGGAGGAAGAGGTTTCTAGCAATTCAAGCTCTTCTTCCAGCAAATTTTTTTTTGGGGGGGCAGTGGCCTACTGCTGTCCCTGGAGCCTTCCCAGCAAAGGCTTTAGGCTATCAGGGATATTACTTAGGTGATTCCTTCAGGAGTAAAATGATGGGCTGTGATCACCAAGATTACATCCAAACTGTAAAACTCTATGATTCTGAATAACATAAGACACTATTAATATGTTACATGCCCAGTAAACTTCTTGGTAAAATTTTATGACCTTATTAGATTCTAAGAGTATGGCTTTAAAGGAATGTGCCATAGGACAGTTGTGCTTTGAACTAATTTTAGATTTACAGAAAAAAATTTAAAAAGTTTCATATCTCTCACCAAGCTACTCCTAATGTTAATATCTTTCATAATCATATGCAATGATCGGAACCATGAAATTAACATTGGTATGATATAACATTGGTATTAATAACTACATTAAAGACCTTACTTGAATTCTTTCAGATAGTCCACTGAAGTCTTTTCTCTAATTCTTAAAAATCTGGGTTTTATTATTTACAATATATTTAGTTATTTGATCAATGTTAGTAGAAACTACATAAGGTGGTTTTAATATTATTAACCCATACCCCTAAAGAAACACATTTCCTGACTAAGTTACAACTCTATCACCGGAATCACGATTTTTAGAGTTTGATTGTAATCTTAGCAGGTAGAGCTCATCTTCCTCTCTTCAGGGAATCCTATCAATATTTTCCCTGACAGCCCATATTAGAGAAGCCTTTGCATGGTTTTTCATTCAGAACTATGTAATCAGTCATTCACCAGATACATATTTATCACCTATCTAGAGGTGTGTGAGACACCAGAGATATAGAAATAATAGCTATCACCCTTGCCTTCTAGAAACTTGTAGTCTAGAAAGAAACAGAGCAGCAAATAGGCAACTATATTGGAATGGAATGTGAAATAGAGAAAATAAAGCAAATAATGAGTACAATACATAGTATGAGTGTCATAGTAAGATAAATACTATGGGAGCACAGAGTGGGCACCTTGCTCATCTTCCAGTATAAGAAAGGCTTTCTGAAAGAAGACTGATGGTTGAGCTGAGGCAAGAGGGATTGGATCCCTAGATTCAATTCCTCCAATGTTTCCTCTGCATCCTGCAACTCCAAGAAATTTAACTCTGAAAGTCCCAGAGGATCTACACACATATATATGTATGTATATATGTGTACATATATATGTATGTATTCAGTGAGCTAATGTGTTATATTCGTAAGGTATTTTACTAAGTGTTACTGTTTGTTATTTCATTGACTCTTTTTTATTTTTTTATTTTTTATTTTGTTTTATTTTAGTTTAGTCAGTACAGTTTCTATCCTTTATTCCCATTCCAGCCCACCCACCCATTCCTCCCCTCCTCCCTCCCCTTTCCAACCCCCCTAAGTTTTGTCCATGTGTCCTCTATATTTGTTCCTGTAAACCCTTCCCTTCTCCCCTGAAATTCCCTCCCCTCTCCCCTCTGGCCACTGACAACCCGTCCTCCATTTCAGTGTCTTTTGTTATAT
>CM052544.1:49185819-49195990 GCA_028533065.1 Trachops cirrhosus | reverse complement strand
CTGGCTTCTGCCCACTGAGGGGTTCCTGGAGACAGGTTTTCTCTGTTCCCCGTTCAGGACTCAGTCAGCCTCTGACGTACTGTTCTTAGTGCAGGCGCCTGCCCTCTCCCCCAGCTCGTCTGGTGTCCCCGGGAAGGGACCCGTGTGTTGGGGCTGGGTGCAACTATGTGCATCCTTGGGAGTTCACCACTGAGTGTTCCGATGTCCTGTGGAGCATCCGCCCCTTTTCTGGGTTCAGGGGTGCGCGCTTTCTGGATCCCAAAGGGCGCCCACTTGCCCCCAATTCACAGCTTGGGCATCATAGGTCCTGGGAAGCACCTGTGCCTTTTCATTTTTCAACGCTGTGGTTTCTGAGATTTTCACCAAACCACGCTCTCTCTCCAGCTTGGGGGCACAGGCGTAGAGGCGGGTGCCTTTGGATGCACGGGGTGGGGTGCACACTTTCACCAGGGCTTTGCGTAGGTGCTTACAGTTCCTGTGTGGGTGCCTCTTTGTCCTCACTGCTGTCTCTGTGCCGTCCAGTAAACTGGCCTACCCGGGTGCTGCTCAGTCCTTGTTTGGCCTGGGAGGGAGCGGATGACCCAGCTCTCTCTCAGGAGCCCCGTGGGCCGACCCAGGCGCACCACTGTGTCTGGAGCTGCAACCCCCCTGGTCTCCCCGCTGATCCACGTAGTCTCCTTACCCTCGGGTTTTTCAATGTCCGCTACAATTTGTGATCTCTTATTTTCAGTTATGTTGTGATAATGTTGGGTCTTTGCTCAGTTCCTACCTAAAATGGTGATTATTTCTCCCCCCCGGGTGTGGGAGATGTAAAATCTGCTCCTTCCTACCACGCCGCCATCTTCCTCCTCCTCTCATTGACTCTTCATAACAACCTTGGCAGATCTGTAGAACAGATGATGTTTTGTTCCTGTATGGAGAAAAACTATAAGAAGTCAAGAGCAGAAGTTATGGTGCAGGTCAGAGATGATACAGCTTAGACATACAGAATGAGAAATTAGACCAGTCGCAGCTGGGACCTTACTAGCTGTGGGATTTTGTCAAGTAACTTAACTTCTCTGAGCCTCAGTTCCCTTAACTATCAAATAAGGATTAAGAAAATCTATTTCATAGAATAAATGTAAAGGTTAGGAATAATGTAAAATGAAATAATATATAATAATATAATATAAAATGAGATCATGCAGTTAATGCATAGCTGTCATGTTCATTACACATATCTGCCAAGGTCCCAACAGGGAACAGATTGTGCACTCAAATTACAATAATTCAAGGTTTAATTATGGGAGAGTTTTCAAAAATATGGACAGGGTTTATGGAAAACCACAAAGAATAGTACAGTACCCCAGATGTCCTCACTATCTCTAGGCCTAAAAAGGACAAGCAGGGAGTGGTTACCAGAGCTGGGAAGGAAAGATCGAGTGGAGAGGGCATCATAAAAGGGGATCTAATGTACAGCATGTTGAAAGTAGTTAATAATGTTGTATTATATACTTGAAAGTTGCTTAGAAACTAGATCATAAATGTTCTCACCACCACAACAAAGGTAATTGTATGAGGTGAGAAATGTTAACTAATCTTATTATGGTAATAAATATTCCACAATATATAGTATGTGAAATCATGTTGTACACTTTAAACTGGCAGAGTTACATGGCAATTGTATCTTCATAAAGCTGGGGAAAAGAGGGGGCTGTGATGGTTGGTTGGGGATATAACTAGACTGAAAAGACCCCTTCCCCTCTCCCTTGGATTCTAGCTGGTGTTCCCCACTCACCAAATCCAGCCAAAACATAGGGGGCCCAGGAAAAATTTCTCTCATCTATTTACTTCAGCCTTCTTGGATAGAAAGGGTTATAGGGTCAGAGTGGTTCTACAGGGGCAAGTGGAAGGTATCTGGCTCAACCATGAGGCAAATGGAACAATTCTCAGAGAAGGATACTCAGCTGGGAAGATAATCCCAGAAAGGTCCAGTATATCTCCCAGCTTGTTGTCAGTTTGCCTACCCACTGCCCTATCTCTTGGCCAAGCTATTTTTAAAAATATTTTATTTATTTATTTTTAGAGAGAGTGGAAGGGAAGGAGAAAGAGGGAGAGAAACATTGTCCAGCTGCCTCTCACACACCCCTTACCGGGAACCTGGACTGCAACCCAGGTGTGACCAGGAATTGAACCAGTGACCTTTTGGTTCTCAGGCCAGCACTCAATCCACAGTACCCAATCCACTGTACTCAATCCATGATACCCATCAGGGCATCGGCCCAGCTTTTAACTGGAAACTTCAGTGGATATACAAGGTCTGTCCAGAAAGTATCCAGCCACATACTATGAAAAATAGAGACATTTATTGAGGAGGACAGAAGATGCAAGAAACATTGTACATAAGTCAATGACACCTCAGTCACCTTCATACTAGGCTTATTGGAACCTCATACAGTTCTCCTAACTGCCAACTGCTGCCCTATTGTATTTTCTTGAATATCATCAGTGGTCTGAAATCTCTTCCCTTTCAAAGGCAATTTTAGTTTTGGGAAAAGCCAGAAGTCTCAGGGTGCCAAATCTGGACTGCAGGGTTGTTGAGTCACCTGGGCGATTTGATGTTTTACCAAAAAACCCTCCACAAGACATGATGCATGAGTGGTCACATTGTTGTGATGAAGCTGCCAATCACCGCTGCAAATAGCTGTGTCCTTCTGAATCATCTGAATAGTTGCCACGGATAAATGTTCAAGCTTAATGCAAAATCTGGTGTAGATTCATTGCTCTATTCGTTCATTTTGAATGCAATGGCCACACAGTACACAGGCTCGCTCAATGGGGTCTACTGCTCCCACTGACTAGTACAGTGAAGTCATCATTGTTCACACATGTACATTCCAGTTCATTCTCCTTGGCTGCCAGGTTACGTTGATGTTGTGGAAAACGTTCTTGTTATGTAAACAATGATGACTTTTTCCCGATAGACCTCATATATATTTTCCCTTCCAGCCTCCATTGTCTTTTTTTCTAGCAACGATACTTTCCCTACTGTTGGTCTTACATGATTGGAGTGGGATTCTGTCCTGCCAGCGTGAATGTGTTACCCAGTATGCCTGATCCTGCTGGCTGTGGTGGTTGGTCCAGGGTGAAGAACTCATCCTGGTCCAATGAGAACTCAATGAGAGCCTGAGAGTCACAGTGAATCTTTTGCTAAGAATTTGGGAAGAGACACAGAGAGAGTTGCTGCTCCCATCTTGCCATCAGAGTTAACTTTGAATCTGAAAATGGAACCAATCTGGCAGAAAACTGACCTAAGAAACCTGAATCCAGATGCATCACCATTTAATTTTGCAGTTAGGCCAGAAACTGTATTTTCACTTGTGCTGTTTTGAGTTCCATTTTCTGTCACTGATACCAAAAAGAGTCCTGTGATAGAAAATTATCCCATACATTAGTTCCTCTTTTATAGATAATAACTTTAATATGAATCTGAATTTAAATATAAATATTAGCCAGCATCATCATTACTAGAGGCTGTTGCATATATCCTGTATGTTATACTGTACTTCTTCAAAGAACAATGTTATTGATATTCTAGCATAGCATAAGAACAATTCACATGGTAATCAGCTGTAAATGTAATAATAGGGTAGTTGAGATTTGTGTTCTAAGACATATTCTTGTACAATTACTTTCCCTATTAAATTCATACAGAAAGCTGAGGTTGGAAATCAAGATTGAGAGCACAAATCTGCTAAGTGGCCGGCTGTGTAGACAATGAAAATCATGCTGAAAGTTAAAGTCCACTATTTGACTGAACTGACAAAATAGTAAAATTCCAATTGATTTAATTCCCAGTGGCTGGTGCTTTTATAATTTTTCTTAATAAAAACTATGATTTGGAAATTATGAGGCTCTCTCTAAATCATTGATCAACTGTTCTTATTTAAATGCCTCTATTTCAATATAATTCTTAAATTTTACCTAATTAACTTTTAGAATGTAAGGAGCATTTTAAAGAACATGACTTTAAAATTAAGAATTTTAAAAGTCAGCTTTTAAACTTGTTTTTACTTAGGAATATAGAATTTGTTTTCTCCTAAGACATAATAAGATAGTTTTTAAAAAACAATTTTATTGAAACATAATTTTCATGCCATAAAAGGCACCCATATCAGTTGTTTAAATCATTGATTTTCAGTATATTAGCTAAGTTGTGCAACCATAACCACTATTTAGTTCTAAAACATTTTTATCTCCCCTCAAAGAAATCCAGGACCCATCAGCAGTCACCCCCATTCTCTTCTCACCCAGCCCCCAGCAATCACTAATCTACTTTCTGTCTCTTTCTATATGTATCATTTAACATGTGACCTGTTGTGACTGGCTTCTTTCACTTAGCTTGGTGTGTTCAAGGTTCATTCATGTTGTAGAACAGGATCTTTTGCCTGAACTTTCAAGAAACAGTGAGGATATTGATATAGTTAACATGCTGGTATTCCTGCATCTGCTCTGTCCTAATTTACCAATCCATTCTCCACACCACAGCCAGAATGTTTTCTTACACCTACATCACTTCATCTGTCTTCAACAAGCCCCATCAGGCCCTGCCTGGCTGCCCTGGCCTACTGCCCTACTTCCACCGGGCTCTTCTCTTCACTGAGCTCCTGATGTGCTCTCCCAGCTGAAGGCATCTGCTCATGCTGTCCCCTCTGCCTTCCACTGCTCTTCTGTCGCTCTCAGTTATTTCTTAGACTCTTTCTTCAGATCTCAACTCAGTTGTCACCTGATCAAGTTTAGGTCGTGTTCCTTAATTATTTTCCTTTGTAGCATTTATTCAATTTATAATTATAATCCCATCAATGTAACTATTTCATTATTTTTTATATCCACCTACTAGATCATAAGCTTGCAGAGAACAGAGACATGTCTGTGTGGCTTATTTTTAAAAAATCACAGTTCCTGGCTCATAAGAGGTGCTTCCTTTGCTTCAAAGAATTTCTAAAGTATTTTAGTATAGTATTCATATTCCAGTGTTTATGAATAGTAGAATACTTTGAATATTGGAAACTCTGCCAACCAGAATATTGGATTGACCTTTGTCTGATCAGGTTGTGTAATAGAGTTCACTGTTCTTTGTTTAATGTTGACCACACTGGTCAATAACAGTGGGTTAGAATCATGCAGAGAGAAAAGGAATAAGAAATTAACATAAAAAGCTCCCCAAATTTTATATTAAAGGAATTCTCTCCTTTTCTCCCTGCTTCTCCCTTTCCTTCATCTCTATTTCCCTCCCTGCTTCTCTCACAGCCAGAGGAGAGCATCTTTCAGATTAAATTATAGACCTCCCTCTTTTCCAAGTGAGAATATATGTGTGTGTATGTATGTATGTATGTATATATATATATATGAAACAACCCTACATTTTCATAGAACAATAATGACATAATCTCATCTTTTTGCAAGGTAATACTATTAGAAAATCTTTTAAAAGTTTTGCATACAATTGATTTAAATACCTTTGAAAACATATGATAAACTATGGCAGATTTCCTCTTACAGAGAATAATTGATATCCCAAGGGGTCAAATGAAATGTAATGGGAATTCCTGCCTTCACAGGTTTTATGAAATTCAAAGTACATACTGAACATCAGTCTGTTTCAGTGCTTCTGAAGTGAGGGTGATTCTGTGTCCCCCCTCCCTGCCAGCGGGTATTTGGCAATGTTTGGAAACATCTTTGGTTGTCACAACTGAGATTTGGGAAGCTATTGTTATCTAGTGGGGAGAGACCAAGGATGCTGCTAAACACCCTATAATATTCAGGACAGCCCAAATGTCAATAGTGCCAAGGTTAAGAAAATCTGGTATCTGTAAAAATCAGCATTTTAAGATGTTATTTAAAAAATAAGTAATGGTCCTTTATTCCTTTCCTAGTGAACAGTTTGTAGAAATTCTTGAATAATAAATCATGCCTTCCTTTGTTCACTCAACCAGCCTTTCTTTAGCACCTACTTCATGCCAAGGACTGGGCTGAGCATGACAGATACATGGTTTAAAATATTTGGCATTCAGCATTTGGGAGCTTATAGTCAGAGAAACAGACACCTCCCCTGGGATTCAAAGAGGCTTCATGGAAGACATGAAACACCTGGAATGCATTCTGAAGGTTGATAAAAGTTACAGAGGAAGAAAGCACATTCCTGGCAGAAGGACTTAAAAACCAGAGGAAGAGAAGTGTGAACCAGGAACTGCAAGCTGTTTGATGTTAGCAGTGTAGTGCTGAAAGCAAGGAGAGGCAAGGGATAGGACAAGGGATGGAGGTTCTTATGTTCAGATTGGGGAACTAGAGGGAAGGGGAACAAGTATGGGTTTTAAGAAGCAGAGCATTTTATACAAATAACACTAGCTACTCTGGAAATGATGATATTAAGGGACTAAGACTGAATGCGGGGGTGGGGGGCAATTAGTAAGATGTTGCAATAGTCCAAGAATTAATGAGTGCTTGGACTTAACCAATGGCAGTAAGTTGGAGAGAAGGACTTGGTTGGAGAGAGATTAATAAGACATACTCATCAAGGTCGTGATTGATTGGATGTGAGAGCTGAGGGAGAGGGAGCACCCAGAGAGGACTCCCAGGTTTCAAGCTTGGGTGTTTCTGTGATGTGTGCAACCTCATCTTCACTTGTTTACATCTGCAAAGACCCTATTTCCAAATAAGGTCACACTTACAGGTTCTGGGGGTTAGAACTTCAACATGTATTTGTGAGAGACAAAATTCAACCCATGATAATATGCTTTACTTTTAATTATTTTTTAAATGTTAATAAGGTTACACAAGCTTAGGAAGTGTTTACTCTAGTTAAATAACTCCTGTCTTTATAAAATAAGGAAAATTTGGATACATGCACAGAAAGGAGAATGCCATGCGAAGACAGAGACTCACAGGGAGAATGTTATGTGAAAAAAGAGGCAGAGATTAGAGTGATGAGTCTACAAGCTAAAGAATGTCAAAGATTGCCAGCAAGGGCTGGAAGTTGGGAAGAAGGCAAGGAAGAGACTCTTCCTCATAGTCTCCAAAAAGAAACCAACCCTGTTGACACTTTGGTTTTGGAGTTGTAGCCTCTGGAACTGTGAGATAATAAAGCTTTGCTGTTTAAGCCATTTATTTTGTGAAAATTTGTTATAGCAGCCCTAGAAAACTAATGCACATATCCATGGTTAGGATATTTAAAAATAAAGATAATAAGACAGCAAACTATAAGTGAAACACCTTGTTTTTTTCATTTCATTGGATATTTTGGAAATCTCTCAATGTCAGCACATATGGAACTACCTCTTTCTTGGGAATGACAATGTTTGGTGATTGGTCTGGGAGAGAAGGAGAAGAAGAAATAGAGAGGTGGGGAGGAGGAAGATTATCCAAGAGTAGCTTCTTGAAAGGGAAAGTTTCTAGAAGACCTAAGTCATCATCTGGGTCTGGAGAAATAGACTCAGAAAAATCAGGTCTGAAAAACATTTTGGTTCTCAGTACGGTGGAAGTCTTAGGCAATCAGTGTAAGAACATTTCAGTGGAGCTGGAGTAACAGTAGCTAATGTTAAGTAGAAGATCCCCATTCTCCTAGTGCCCGTTCTCTGAGATAAGACAAATAATTGTGCAAAATAATGCATAGATGAGTGTGATCTACAATGGTAGAATTGAGGTTGGAAATATTTAATTATAAAAGCTATAAAATGGCAAATATTATATTTGAGCATGGCTTCAGAAGTCAATATAGGTATGCACTTTACTTGGATTCTTCCTAAAAAGGTGTCAGATAATAAGACTTTTAGACTAGTGCATTTCACCTCTCAAAAAGTTGCCTATTATCAGGATCAAGAACCATGTTTTAAGATTATATGAATATCCCCTTCTAACACTGAGCACTGATGCATTCTTTAAAAAGATTTTATTTATTTATTTTTATGCAGAAGGGAAAGGAGAGAGAAAGGGAGAGAAGCAGGGATGTGTAAAAGAAACATTGATTACACCTGTCTCGCAAACCAGGCACCTGCCCTGACTGGGGATTGAACCTGTGACCTTTCACTTTGAGAATCAACGCCTAACCCACTGAGCCACACTGGTCAGGGGGAAGCACTAATAACATTCTGAGCATTGTGTCTGAAGCATTACCTCATTTCCTTCATACAATCCCCCATGAAATAGGTTCTTTTAGTATCTTTCTTTTACAAATCAGAAAACTAAGGCCCCGGTAAATTTTTTTCTTCTAAGATCACTCAGAAAGGATAGGTGCTGAAATATAAATTCTGGGCTCAGAACCAAAGGTGTAATCACTAGGCAACAAAGCATAGTGGGTGGAGGGATGGGGAAGAGAGGGCACTGCCCTCTTATTGTTTAACAGTGAGTTGCTGATAACTAGAACCAAGGTCTACAGCATTATGTCCCCCAAACAGCGTTGTCCAACCAGACTAAGCTGGTAGGGGTCCCAGGGTAGCAAGAACAACTCTGGGCAGGTTTGTTCAGCTATGGCTAAAACAACAGTTGGTAGAGACTTCCTGGAATATGGTCAAATTTAAATCAGTCTTATAATATACTATATAACATTCTCATTGCCTCCAAAAAATGCAAGCCTTTAATGGAAGAAGTGAGTTTGGTTCTGAGACTCAATATAGAGTGCAGACTCTGAGCCATATTAATCTAAGATATGAACTTGGTGAGAAGCTTATGGAGGACAGGGGCTCTGGAGGAAGGACCCCTGATCCATGGTCTTCTTCTCTTTATAAACCAAGATGAAATGCTTCATATTTACGCAGGGGTGCCCAACCTGTGGCCTCTGGGCCACATGTGGCTCAGGATGGCTATGAATGCAGCCCAACACAAAATCATAAATTCGCTTAAAACATTCTGAGATTTTTTTTTGTGATTATGTGACTCAATGTATTTAGTCTGTGGCCCAAGACAACTATTCTTCTTCCAGTGTGACCCAGAGATGCCAAAAGTTTGGACACCCTGACTCCTGTTTTTCTTTTAAAAATTTGTATAATATACACATGTGTGTGCAAGCCTGTGCATAATATCAAGCATACACAAAAGAAAAGAAAAGAAAAGAAAAAGCAAGCTTTTTTTTTTTTGCTTTTTTTGCTGTCAGGGATGTTATGTGAAATGTTTAACAGGCAGCAGCCATTGGACAGTCAGAAAAACATTAGCCATAAACAAGCAAAGGGGCTGCACTGATAAGCACAGCTGACAGCAGCTCTTCCCAACCCTCTCCTACAGAAATGATTCTGTTCACTGTG
Organism: Trachops cirrhosus; assembly: GCA_028533065.1. NCBI lineage: Eukaryota > Metazoa > Chordata > Mammalia > Chiroptera > Phyllostomidae > Trachops > Trachops cirrhosus. The sequence goes on along the minus strand of CM052544.1, from coordinate 49,186,715 downwards.
AGGGAAGAGCACACGTTCGGATTGAGCTAGTATGTTTACAAGCAACATTTTTATAAGAAATTTTTAAAAAGAAATGTTTGTAAAATTTATTTACTTTGCTTGGTCTATTATTAGCATTCAATAGATATTATTCGTTTTTGTTTCTAATCAAACTTTGAATAAACAATGCATATATTAGCTCTGCATTAAATAGAAATATAGGCTCCGTCTAAACGACGATTTGTATTTATCACACTATCTCACTCAAAATGTTCCTGTCCTGCCTTCGGGACTTTTGATTTTTTTTCAAAATTCTAGAAATATTTCACTTTGTGCATTTGATGCAAAAACAAATACATATCCTCCTTTTATGCAAATTATAGTATATGATATATATTGCTTCTGTACTTTTTCTTTTTAAACTTTTTTGGTTTTTATTTTTATTTTTTTAAATATATTTTATTGATTATGCTATTACAGTTGTCCTATTATCCCCTCTTCATTCCCTCCACCCTGAACACCCTCTCCCACCCACATTCCCCCCTTTAGTTCATGTCCATGTGTCCTAAGTTCTTTAGCTTCTACATTTCCCCTACTATTATTGCCCTCCCCCTGTCTATTTTCTACCTACCATCTATGCTACTTATTCTTTGTGCCTTCCCCCCCTTTACTCCTCCCACTCCCTTGTTGCTAACCCTCCATGTGATCTCCATTTCTGTGGTTCTGATCCTGTTCTAGTTGTTTGCTTAGTTTCTTCTTGTTTTTGTTTCAGGTGTGGTTGCCAGTAATTGTGAGTTTGCTGTCATTTTACTACACATGTTTTTTATCTTCTTTTTCTTAGATAAGTCTCCTTAACATTTCATATAATAAGGGCTTGGTGATGATGAACTCCTTTAACTTGACCTTATCTGACAAGC
>CM052544.1:49171477-49185719 GCA_028533065.1 Trachops cirrhosus | reverse complement strand
CCTTTGTAGGTTACTATCCCTTTATCTCTTGCTGCTTCTAGGATTCTCTCCTCCATTTTTAGCTTGGCTAATGTAATTCTGATGTGCCTTGATGTGTTCCTCCTTGGGTCCAACTTATTTGGGACTCTCTGAGCTTCCTGGACTACCTGGAAGTCTATTTCCTTTGCCAGATTGGGGAAGTTCTCCTTTATTATTTGTCTAAATAATCTTTCCACTTGTTGCTCTTCCTCTTCTCCTGTTAGCCCTATAATTGGGATGTTGGAATGTTTCAAGATGTTCCGGAGGTTCCTAAGCCTCTCCTCATTTTTTTGAATTCTTATTTCTTCATTCTTTTGTGGTTGTATATTTTTTTCTTCCTTCTGGTTCATTCCATTGATGTGAGACCCATCTTTCATTCCATCACTATTGGTTTCCTGTGTATTTTTCTTCATTAAACTTATTGTAGCCTTCATTTTTTTATCTAGTTGGCGACCAAAATCAACCAATTCTGTGAGCTTCCCGATCACCAGTGTTTTGAACTGTGCATCTGATAGGCTGGCTATCTCTTGGTTGCTTAAAAGGAGGAGTGCTGAGACTTTCAATTGTTCTTCTGTTTGAGCCATCTCTCTTTTTTTTTTTTTTTTTTTTTGGTCTAGTTGCGCCTGTTACGTATGAGGGATAGAGCCTTAAGTGTTCACCAGGTTGGGGCAACCCAGTGGCTGGGTTGTGATGCTGTATGGGGGGGTGGGGCCCGAGAGGGAACAATGGCACTTTCTCTGCTCTCCATCGGACCTCAGGCCCTTCCACCACTTCCCTCTAGCAAACTGGGCCCCTCTGGTGCCAATTACCGTGTGAGTGGGCTTGTGCACCCCGTGGGTCTTTCTAACAACCTCTCCTATGAGGCTGGGAGTCTCTCCCTGTGCCTCAACCCCCACAGGTGTTTTCAATTAGTGTCCCAAGGCTCTATTTCCCAGTGCTGGGATGCTGGATTGCGCACAGTGCTTTGCTTCGCAATCGCCGCCTCGCTGGGTCTGTTGGTTGCCATCCCTTGGTCGGGGTTTGGAAGCCACTGTTTGTGTGCCCAGGGTCTGCCCGCTGCGGTCTTATGTGCTGGGTCCCAATGCTCTTTGGGCCGCAGGACCCATCTCTGCCTGGCTGCCTGACTCCACCCCTCCTACCGGTCTGGATGAACATGTCTATTTTAAATCCTTGGTTGTCTGACTTCCATACAGTTCAATTTTCTGTCAGTTCTGGTTGTTATTCTGTTTCTAAATTGTTGTTGTCCCTATCTTGGTTGTGCAAGGAGGCACAGCGTGTCTACCTATGCCTCCATCTTGGCCGGAAAGTCCTCTCATCTCGATTTTTGATTTTTAGAGGTCAGAAATAGGGTTAAATTAGAGAAAGAGTTAAAAGGGAGTAAGAAATTATAAGCCAGTGCTTGTGTTGCACATAGGCATTGGGGTCTGCCTTTTATAGTTATCCCCCTGGCAATTCAAATGTGGTTTGTCTGGAAGTGTCCACTTTAATACACCAGAACAAATATATTTATTGCTAATTTTGCTGGTAGAATATTTATAAGGGAATGCCAACTCCCAAGTTAAGAAAGAGTGTTCCTGTCCCTCATAAGACATACTCATTAATTCATTTTTCCAATTCCTGTGAGTCACCAGATATGGCCTAATACAAAGAATAATTCTCTCCAGATCCATGAAACCTATCTTAAAATAATAGTGTCAAGAGTGTGAGATAAATCTTGGAGTTAATAAAACCTGACTTACCTACCTCACAGGTTTCTTGGGAGGATAAAATGAAATAATAGATGTGATTGTGTTCTTAAAAAGCAAAAAATGCTATAAAACTCAAGGTCATATTTTTTTGTGCCTTGGTTGCAAAATTGTTTTCTATCACATTCATTGTTTATCAGCTTGTCTCCTTATATATACATATGAAAAAAGCATTCATGACCCTTTTTCTCTACCCTAAAAAAATTAGAGTTTTTTTAACAAAGCTACTATCCCTTAGATTTTTGTGAAATGCTCAGTTCCTCATTATTTTTCCACCGTCCACAGTGAGTTTAGGAAAAGTGCATAGTTCATTCTCTGAGGCCTAGTAATCTTTGACCAAATCTATTTTTTATTTTTTAATATAATCTTTATTATATATATGTCCATTACCACTTATTAATGCCTTTCCCTCCAGCACTCATGACACTATTGTCCATGAGTCCTTTTTCCTTTTTGCTAAATCCCTCTACCTGCTAACCCTCATACTCCCCTGGCTGTCATCCTGCTGTCTATGAGTCTGTCCCCATTTTACTTATTAGTTCAGTTTGTTAGTAAAATTCCACATATGAGTGAAATCATAAGGTATTGGTCTTTCTTTGGCTGGCTTACTTCACTTAGCATAATATTCTCCAGATCTATCTATGCTGTTGGAAAGGGTAAATTTTTCTTCTTTTTTATGGCCAAGTAGAATTCCATTGTGTAAATGACCTATAGTTGTTTTGTCCACTCATCTATTGATGGACACTTGGGCTGCTTCCATATCTTGGCGATTGTAAATAATGTTGCAATGAACATAGGGGTGCTTATGTTCTTTCAAATTAGTGTTTTCGGTCGTTCAGATGTATTCACAGAAGAGGGATTGCTGGTTTGACCAAATATAAACAGTACAAATGACAGGATCTCTCTGGGAGTAACATCTGCAGTCCAATTTGAATATCTATGGATTAATCTGTTGGTAAATTAAAACTGTGATATACCAAAATATTATATTAGCCACATGGATAATAACATACCCACAGTCAATTTATAGATTTCTCTTTTCTCCCCACTGAAATGGAGGCCATCACCATTTGAGACTCCCCATTCAAATGTATCTTGTTAGTCTTTCTTCTAAGGTATCATTAATTCTTTTAATCCTAGACAGTAATTTCTCTAACTCCACTAGCTGTCCATTTATAAAAAGAGAGATTGGAGAAATAATGCAATAATACATATTTGAATGGTTTTTATTACCTAACAATGTGTAGCTTTTTATGAATAAAACCAAAGACATGAAATGAGAAATAAAATGAAAATGTGAGCTGTATATATTTGTCTCTGAATGCTACTTGGGTAAGAAATGAGTCCCCAGATGAGAGCAGTGTGAGTCATTTCAAATCTAACAACCTCATATTATCATAAAATTGCATTGATATATTTGTAAAAAGCCCATGAAGAATTCTATAAGGAACTTCTGATCTTGGCAGAATTCAGGGGTAGAAATGAAGACTGAAGAGGGTATATTTGTGTTTTTTTGCTACATAGTCACATTTATTTTGCTAATGAAAGAGGTATCAGATTTTGAGATTTGCAGACAGAAATGATTGCATTTCCCTACGTAGAGTGTTAGAAGTGAGAGAGATTTAGCATCTAGTTTAGGTATAGATCTTTCTATATCCCCCTTACATTGCTAATTAGTCCCTGCAGTCCTTCCTGCTAAACCTTTAGATGATCTCAGAATTATTCTCAACATACACCTCCGTAGCCATTACTAGGCAATTAGAGATGACATATGAGTGACATCTTTATCAACCCCTCTACAGAGCATTTCAAATAACCTTTAATTTCCTTCAAAAATATGTCACAAATATTTATTTTGCATTACTATATGCCATACATTGGCCACATATACAAATAAAGAGAACTCAATCTTGCCCTCAGTGAGCTTGTAGTTTAGAGAGTGGAAAGTGAGGTTAGCAGGTGGCTAAAATGCAGAGTACTAAGAGCCAAGGTGGAGGTATACATAGAAGGCCTCATAACACAACCTGGTGGGACTTGCCATTTTTCTTAAGAGATGATGCCTGCTTTCATCTTGAATAATGAACAGGAGTTATCCAGGCAACACTGAGATGCTCTAGGACAGCAGTTCTCAACATTTTAAAGAAAATCTCAGATCCCTTTGTAATCTTGAATGTTATTAAGGATTACTCAAAAAGTGAAACATAGGATTACTATATCATCCAGCAATTTCACTTCCAGATATATATGCAAAGAAACTGAGGTTACAGTCTCAAAAAGATACTCGTACCCCGGTATTCATAGCAACATTATTTTTGAAAATGTCTACCAGTAGATGAATGGGCAAACAGCTTTAAAAAGGAATGAAATTCTGATATCTGTGACAACATGGATGAATTTGGGAAACACTATGCTAAGTGAAATAAGCCAGATATAAGAGGTCAAATATTATATGATGCTTCTTATATGGGGCACTTAGAATAGGCAAATTTGTAGAGACAGAGAGTGGAACAGAGGTTACCAGAAGCTGGAGGGGGGAAGAGGAATTATTGTTTAATTGGTGCAGAGTTTCAGTTTGGTATGATAAAAATGTTCTTGAAATGGATAGTAGTGATGGTTGCACAACTTTGTGAATACCCTTATTGCCACTAAATTGGACATCCAAAATGATTAAAAGGGTAAATTTCATGCTATGTATATTTTACCACAATAGGAGAAAGCTATTCAGGACCCTAAAGACTTTTTGTTGAGATGAATTATATCTATCTATATTTAGCAATTTCAAAATTAAAATGGAGAAATTAAAAATATTTATTAGTACATTTAAAAATAAAATAATAAACCCATCACATAACACTTCTTGAAAAATAATTGTATTTTCCAAAATAATAAAAAATAGTTACAAGAGAAGTATTATTTTAAATTTTAACAAATATCTTTAATTTCTATGCTTAATAGAAAACAACCCGAGTCTCATATTTGCTTTTGTATTCACTTTATTGTCATGTGTTGTTGTTGAAATATAAGAACATTTGGCTTTACAAATATATATGGTTAGAAAAGAGAGGTACATTTTCAGAGCCTGTTCATATAGTTTTGGGTATTTATTTTTGGTTGTATATCAAAACTGGACAGGTCATAGTTTTTTAAATGTTCATTGCAATGTGGAATCTAAACCTGTATCAATGAATTTTTTGTATACAGTTAAATTACAGTTCATTGATCTATCTTGCAACTTGAAATGATTTTTTAATCATAAAAACACAAATTAGTTCATTGTGTGCATATATTAAAATTTGTTTATCTATTTACCTGTTAAGAGACATTTGGGTTGTTTCCTATTTTCTTTCTTTCTTTCTTTCTTTCTTTCTTTCTTTCTTTCTTTCTTTCTTTCTTTCTTTCTTTCTTTCTTTCTTTCTTTCTTTCTTTCGCTATTAAGAATAAGCATATAAACTTTTTTTGGACATATGTTTTTATTACTCCTGAGGAAATAACTAATTGGCAGTGGCTGGGTCATGGAGTAGAGAAGTAGTTCTCTACTGGATATGACTTTGGCAATGCCTGGGGACATTTTTTTTTAAATGTCTGGGGAGGTGCTTCTGTTATCTAGTGGGTAAAGGTCAGGAATACTGGTAAACATCCTATAATGCACAGAACAGTCTTCACAGCAAGAACCTTCTGGCCCAAAATGTCAGTAGTGTTGAGGTTGAGAACACTTGCATTAGATGTATGTTTAAAATTTAAGACAACTTCTAAACTGTTTTCTGGAACTGTACAGTTTTGCATTCCTCATAGCAATGTATGAGTGTACCAGTTGCTCTTCTTCCTTGTCAACTCTTGATATTTATTGTCTTCCTTCTATTTACTTTGATTTAATTTACTCTTTCTTTACATTCTGAAGATGTGAGTGTAAATCTTTTCTTTTTTATTAACGTCATCATTTAAAGCTATAAAATTTCCTCTCAACACTGCTTTAATTGCGTCCTACAAATTTTTACATGTTTTAATTGTCTTAATTTGAAATATTTTCAAATATCTCTTGAGGTATCTTATTTGACCCATAGGTTACTTAGAAGTATATTGTTTCATTTACAGATTTTGCTCTTTTCTTTATATTTTATTGTAGAGTAGAAACGATTTACTGAGAGATTGGATGTCGGGCATGAGAGAAAGAGGTAATCAAGGTTGACTCTAAGGGTTTTGGCTTCAGCTCCTAGGTGAACGGTTGTGGGATACACTGTGATGGGGAACGCTTAGGTGGTAGCATGTTTAATATGGGAAATCACAAAGTCAGTTTGGGACATTGAAGTCACTTTTTTTAATCTGTACTATGAAAGTCAGGGAATGACCCTCTGGTATCCTAAAAGAAATTTATTCTTTTGGTAACTTTTGTGCTAGAGTATACTTATGAAGTGGAAAAATAAGAGTTCAAATAAAAAAGTGCTCACAGAGGATAACACCATTAGAAGAGAATTTATCATGTGGTTCTCAATTTCTGTTTGATTATGAGTGCAAGATTTTGACATTTAAAAAATTAGTAATGTAATTCATAGTCTAATTAAGTGTCATAATTTTCCTTGAAGAGGAAATAAAGTGTATGTGGCATGTGCAGTCAGTTACACCACAGACAGTGGTAAAACCTAACAAGTGGCTACCTCATGGCTCCGTTACTGGAAGAGCACCAGAAGAATAGTAGCCAAAACAGGAACACTGGAAACAGTCATAGATATGGGTAGTTCTATATTTCTGGGATATGATTATGTTTACATGGAAAAATCTAACAGTTTATGTCACAGTTCACTCAATTGTCTATTAGAACTTCTGTGAGATAAGAGGGCAAACTTCAAGATGTCATCTTTTGAAAGTGGGTACAAGCCCAGTTAATATATTTTAGAAATTCAATTAATTTATTAAATTTTTACCACAGTGAAAATCTCCTTTGCACCCATTTCATGCATAAATCCAGTTTCCCTCTTATCCTGTTCACTAGAAACCACATTTTTTGGTGTCTTTATAGAGTTTCATTATGCACATACAAACAAATATTAATATATTTATTTTATTTCCTTTTTATACAATAGAAATAAATAATGCATAATGTTTTATACCTTGCTTTCTCACTTAAACATATATCCTGAAATATTTTTCTAGCTGCATGCTAGTTCCTTATATAGATGAACCATGTTGCATCATTTATGGAACCAATTTTGTATTGATGGACATTTAGATTTGTAAAAATATTTTGCTGTTAAAATTGAATAGGCTTGTGCATATATCATTTATCTGGAAGATAAATTCCAATAGGTATAATTGATATACCAAGCAATATTTGCAAGTTGTTAGATATTGCTAAGTTGTCATTCATTGGAAGTCCAAGATGTTTCAAATATATTCAAAATCTTATTTCTAAAGTATTCATTTCTTAAGTTCTCTACAATGTTGTACTTGCTGCAAGGACTTTTCTTTTTTGGACCAGAGAAATGAAGAAGAGAAATAATATTTTTTGGAGACTAATTTCATATGCAACTTAAAATTCTTTATGAAACAAAAAAGGCTATAAAAGGAAAAATAATTTAAGGTTGTATATCTATGTGTTATTCTTGGTTATGTACGTAGATGAGTCCTCACCACCATTTTGCTTTATTCAGATATTAAAAACTAAGTCTGAGAGGGTTAAATATCCTGGTCAAGTTTGTACTAAATTTATGTTCAACAGAATCCAGAAGTTGTTTTTTTTTTCCCTCTTAAGAAGGACATGTCTACAACTGGGAGATTCTATTTCTTTTTTATCACAACTAAACTTCATATACACTTTGATGATAAATCCATCTCATCCATGACTCTTGTGCTAGGAGAACTGCTAGGATATTTATGCTGACCACTGAATTCTGAGTCACCCAAAACTTGGTTAAACTATGAAACTCACTGTCAGAAGATGGCACAGAGTTAAATTTTCTAGAATATATTTTTTCATAGTTCTGTAGAATATCTTATCTAATAATAGCGTTTTTAGCTATACAATCAGATCTTTTGCTTAAGGATATAAACTAATTGCTGGCAGAAGTCAATCCAGAGAAAGAATATATGTTTTGACTAGAGTCCAGTGACTAAGGAGTTTTAATTCAGGCAAGCCAGTGATTTCCAGGTGATATGAGGCAAAATATTCAACCATGACTGTTTCTGCTTTCTATTTATAAAATGGGGGTCATTGATAACAATCACTAACAATATATTTGGCATAAAATTAGTCATGATTTCTGATGCAACATGAAAAGTGAACTTGGTAAGAGAACAGATGGACCTGGGTTTGAATCTCCTTCTGTTCTTTACTGGGTGTGTTACTTTTGAGAAATTCAGTAATTTTTTAAAGCTTCCTTTGCTTTATCTGAAAAATAATATCAGCACTATTTCCCTTATAAGATTGTTGTAAAAATTAAATGAAATCACATGAATATAATGTTTAGTACCTAGGTGAAGACACGTGGACATAATGAGTATTCATTAATGGTGACTGCTATTATTATTTCATGTTACTGCTCATTCCTATCCTGATATTTCTTTAGTACTGGTTGTTGGGGCAGATTTCTGTACTGAGTGAACCAGCTTTGTGTGTTTAATGTGGCTTTATGGTCAGCTAGATCAAAGCACAGAAGTAGAGCTCTATCTGATCTTGTCAGCAATTAGCTTTTGCATATTCATGCATGAGATTTGATTATCTTTATCATTGTCTTACCTTGTGTTACCTACATATCATAAAATTATCCCAGTCTTTTAATATCCTGTCACAAACACTTATCTTTTTAACCTTTGATGAAATTGTAGAAAGGTTGCCTGCTTTTGAATATATCTATCTCAGGTAATATGAAATGACCAGTATTTAGGTTTAATATTTGCAACATTGTCATTTAAATGCCATGAGCTTTGATTCATCCTTGTCACTAGATAGCACCATAATAGAACACATTTTTTATAGTTATCTTTTACTATCTAGGAAGACATGCCATAGAAATAGGAGCTAAAGCATAGTTTTCATATGTGAAACCGAAGTTGGGAGGGTTAGGAAGAAGGATGTTTTATAAATGGAATAATTTAGACTTTGACTATTATGTGGTTTGAGTTCCTCCAAAAGTACATGCTGAAACAAGGAATGTGTGCATGCATGTTTATGTGAGAGGTGATCTTGGGGATTGGAATGAGAGAGCAGGAAGATAGAGATTAGAAAGTATATGAGACCGTTCTGCGTGGCATGGGCCCAGCTTCCACTCAGAGATGCACAGGACCCATGCCCACGGGTAGGTTCTCCCATGGGGAATCAGACCTGCAATGTACCTAGGCCACTACAAGTCTTGCTTTTTTGCTAAAACTCCCTCACCCTGAATTGAGGACATTTACTGCAAAGTAACTTCCTAAAATCCATGCTAAACCTTCCAAGGATGAGTGTAACCAGTTCAACCACTTTTGCCTTTTCATTTGCAAATATCCCTCTTCTGTGATTTGATTAGCAGCATTGGTTCCTTTGTTTTCTGTAAAAGGTAAACCTAAAGCAAACCTGTGCATAGTAAATGAGGACCATCATGAAATGGGCAGAGAAGAGAAATAAAGGCCTGTCATGGCGGAGGCTGTGGCTTTTTCTCCCCTTGAGAGAAAAGCCATGTTGTCCCTTTTCCTCCACTGGACTTGGTAGTCCATGTGAATGTCTCATTTCATCCATAATGATGTGGACACCGTGGGCCGGTGTCTGCATCAAGAAAGGAGAAGAAGTAGAATCACAAGGGTGATGTTTCAAACTGTCACTGTCCACAACAGGGCTTAATCCTACTGAAATGTCCAAAAGGCACATAGAATGCCTCCCAGATTTGTCTGCATAAGAGTTAGGAAGCAGAAATGTTTATCCATTAGCTTTTGTTCATTGGCCAAGATTGTCCCCTTTCTTTCCCTGCACATGTGGAGGGGCCCAGGAAAGTCCTGCAAGTCCAAGACAGCAGTGGGACAGAAAGTAGAGACTCAGTGTAGGCTACAGGTGGAGTGCTATCAGCTAAAGCAGATCTAAGCCTGCATTGTATAATCTGTTCCAACCTAGCTAAAATCATGTAAATCTAGGTGGATGTGACTCAGGGCACCAGATGTGTCTGCTGCAGCTCCTTAATAAATCATGTACTCTGTAAATTCTTCCATTTGAAATAAACAAAGAATTCTAATGAACCATCTGCAACTTCATATCCTCAGGGACTACCCAGTAGGTATTCTGGTAAATGTGTAGTGCATAAAAATATGAATGGTTACTTTATGAAATTCACAGGGAGATTTCTTGCCCTTTATAGCCTAGTATTAAAGGTCCAAATCTTGCCCTTTATATCCCAATATGGAAGGATTCCCAGATCTTTTTATGCTTGGGTAGTAGGACATAGGAGCAGGAGGTGTTTATTGTTATAGGGAATAAATGGGTTGGGTGGTATGTACAGAGGGAATTGTATTGGACTGGGTGTTAAGAGAGCTGATAAACTACCTGTGATGTTGGATAAACAATTTAGGTCACCCTAAATTAACTTTTGAGACTTAAATGTCTTTATTGTAATAGGAATATATGGCTGAATTCAATCAATTTAAGGTTTCTTTTAGTCCTAAGAGACTATGAAAATTGTACATGTAACCCTGGTTGGTGCAGCTCAGTGGATTGAGTGCCAGCTTGCGAACTGAAAGGTCTCTGGTTCAATTCCCCATCAGGGCACGACCAATCGATGTATTTCCTGTGCTTCAGTGTTTCTCTCCCTCTGTCTTCTTCCCTCCTCTCTCTAAAAATAAATAAGTAAAATCTTAAAAAAATTATACATGTAGAAAACAGTTGACTTTTGCAAATGAGCATATTTTACTTTTATGTATATGTGTGTTTATATGATGATATTATGAGTTTTTTGACATTGGAATTGATTATCCACTTGAAGATGTGGAAATCTCCTTGATCTTTAAAAATAGAAACTGCATGTACAAATAATTTATATGATGTCTCTGTTCTTTTTTATTGTTTAGTCATATAGGATTTTTTATTTTAAAAACTAATTAGTTAATGAATACTTTTAAACAATTTTTAAAAGGTTTATTTTTAGAGAGAGGGGGAGGGAGTGAGAAAGAGAGAGAGAAACATTGATAGGTTGCCTCTCACATGTCTCCAAGTGGGGACCTGACCTGCAATCTAGGCATGTGCCCCAACTGGTATTCAGACTGGTGGAACGTTGGGTTCCCAGGCTAGTACTCAATCCACTGAGCCACATCAGCCAGGGCAATATTTTTATGAAGGTAGGAAGAAGGATAAAATCACCATTAGAAGAAAAGTCATCATATAACTTATTGAACACACTGGACACTTTTGAGAGTGAAAGGGGACATTAATAATATTTATTCCAGCATAAAAGCCATACCTCAGAACCATCCCAGGCAAACTGGAACATAGTATAACTCTATTTAAATGTTGATTTCAACTTCCTTAGGGGATGAGCAAGTGGTAATGTAAATTAAGACCCAATTTCCTAGTATCAGACTAATCTTCCCCACTGAGCACAACTATAAAATCTCAGTAAAACACAAAATAACAACTGATTAAAGCCTTCAGACAACCAAGGTGCCCAAAAGTTGAAGGGCCAGCATCTCAAAGAGAAGGTAAAGCATAATGTGAATCCTCCATTTACTGGTACTTTTGCTTGTGGAGCATCTGCTAATTTGCCTTCCTAGGCAAAGAGACTAAAGAGAAACCAGAGGTCTATGGCTTGCAGCAATATCACCAGAATGGGGAACCCAAAATTGAACTTCAAGGCTATTAAAGCAGCCAAGACTTAAGTGCCAAGATCCTGAAGAAATGGGAACTTCAGAGAAGTGATCCTGAATTCCCTATACAATTTCCCTTCCAGGCACTAACAAATTCCTAAGCTGTGCGAGTTGGGTGAGAGGCCAGGAAATCCATAGAAAAGTAGTTTCTAAGGGACTAAAAAGCTAATCAGAGCTTTCTGACAGTCTGACAGTGCTAAGGAAAGACAAAAATTATAATTTAGAACCTGCCAAGGAGAAGAAATACCAAGGAATTCCCAGGCTTTTAATATAGACCCCTGAAGTGTTATGGCTGATAATAGGGATAAATCAGTGATAGATCAGCCCTCACAAAGGCTTAAAAATAGCCTCCAGTTAGTTCAGATTCTAATTGGATCAAGGTTTCTTGCCTGTCAGGTAGAAGAAAATGAAATATTCCCTGGAGAAATATAACATCATCCATAGTCTCTATAATCATCACCCATACTGTCAGCAATCAATCCAAAGTCACCCCTCTATGCCAACAAACAGGACTAAATGACAAAGCTAAGAGGAAAAAATTACAATAAAAATAGGACCATAGGTCATACAGATATTGGACTTAACAGAAATATAATTTAAAAATAAATATTATTAATACGCTAAAGAAAGTAGATTAAAAAATAGAGAATTGTCACCAGATAATGAGAATCTATGAGAATATAACCATATAGAAGTTCTAGAGCAGAAAGAATTAAGAAATCAAAGATGAGTTTAACTGCAGATTAGACACAGCAGAATAGAGAATTAGTGAGCTGAAAGTAGGTAAGTAGAAAACATTAAGTTTGGAGTGCAGAGAAGAATAATAAAAAAAATTAAGATAGGAGTATAGTGCACATATAAGAGTTGGTAAAATGTCTAATATGTGTAATTGAAGTTCAAGAAAGAAAGGAGAGGGAAAATGATGCAAAATAAATATTTAAAGATACACTGGCCAAGTAATTTGCAAAACTAATGAAAGATATTAAACAATTTACCTTTAAAAAGAAATATTGAAAGCTAGTTGATAGTGGAATGTCTACCCATAAGCTGGTAAAAGAAAACAGCCTCCAAAGAATTCTATGCATAGTGAAAATACACTTCAAAAATGAAGGTGACTTCCGGCCAAGATGGAGGCATAGGTAGACACACTGTGCCTCCTCACACAACCAAGATAGGGACAACAACAATATAGAAACAAAATAACAACCAGAACTGACAGAAAATTGAAGTGTATGGAAGTCGGACACCCAAGGATTTAAAAATAGACACATTCATCCAGACCTGTAGGAAGAGCGGAGTTGGGCCGGGCGAGGGACGTGGAGCAGAGAGCTGAGCAACCGGGGCAGCGCACAAGTCCGCAGCAGGCAGACCCTGGGCGCACAAGCAGCAGTGGCTGGTGGGCCAAGCCAGGGGGTGGTGACCAGCACACCCAGCGAGGAGGCCATTGTGAAACAAGGCACTGAGTGCAACTCAGGGTCCCAGCATCAGGAAATAGAGCTTTGGGGCACTGACTGAAAAGGAAGGTCCCGCTGGGTGCACAGGCCCACCCACACCGCAATTGGTGCCAGAGGGGCCCAGTTAGTGTGCGGAAAGTGGCAGAAGGGTCTGAGATCCTACAGAGAGTGGAGCAAGCACCATTGTTCCTTCGTGGACCCTGCCCCCACATACAGTGTCACAAGCCAGCCAGTGGGGTACACCTGCCCTGGTGAACTCCTACGGCCCCACCCCTCACTACAGGAGCTCGACAAGACCAAAACAAAAACAAAAACAAAAAAACAGCAAAAAGATGGATCAAACGGGAGAATTGAAAGCCTCAGAACCCATCCTTTTAAGTGAACAAGAGATAGCCAACCTATCAGATGAACAGTTCAAAGCACTGGTGATCAGGATGCTCACAGAATTGGTTGATTTTGGTCACAAATTAGATGAAAAAATGAAGGCTACAATAAGTTTAATAAAGAAAAATGCACAGGGAACCAATGGTGATGGAATGAAAGATGGGTCTCACATCAATGGAATGGACCAGAAGGAAGAAAAAAATATACAACCACAAAAGAATGAAGAAATAAGAATTCAAAAAAATGAAGAGAGGCTTAGGAACCTCCGGAACATCTTTAAACGTTCCAACATCCCAATTATAGGGGTAACAGAATGGGAAGAGTAAGAGCAACAAGTGGAAAACTTATTTGAACAAATAATAAAGGAGAACTCCCCCAATGGGGCAAAGGAAATAGACTTCCAGGTAGTCCAAGAAGCTCAGAGAGTCCCAAAGAAGTTGGACCCAAGGAGGAACACACCAAGGCACATCAGAATTACATTAGCCCAGGTAAAAATGAAGGAGAGAATCCTAGAAGCAGCAAGAGATAAGGGGATAGTAACCTACAAAGGAGTTCCCATCAGACTATTAGCTGATTTCTCAAAAGAAACCTTGCAGGCAAGAAGGGGCTGGAAAGTATTCCAAGTCATGAAAGGCAAGGGCCTACATCCAAGATTACTCTATCCAGCAAAACTTTCATTTAGAAAGGAAGGGCAGATAAAGTGCTTCTCAGATAAGGTCAAGTTCAAGGAGTTCATCATCACCAAGCCCTTATTGTATGAAATGTTAAGGAGACTTATCTAAGAAAAAGAAGATAAAAAACATGTGTAGTAAAATGACAGCAAAT
>CM052544.1:49136178-49171377 GCA_028533065.1 Trachops cirrhosus | reverse complement strand
TACGAAGAATAAGTAGCATGGATGGTAGGTAGAAAACAGACAGGGGGAAGGTAAGAATAATAGGGGAAATGTAGAAGCTAAAGAACTTATGACACATGGACATGAACTAAAGGGGGGAATGTGTGTGGGAGAGGGTGTTTAGGGTGGAGGGGAATGAAGGGGGGATAATAGGACAACTGTAATAGCATAATCAATAAAATATATTTTAAAAAAAAGAAACAGTCATAAGGACGCTCACAAAACTTAAGAGAGGAATACAGGAACTCAGGGAGAACTTCAACAAAGAGAAAGTATAAAAAAGAACCAAGAAGAAGACAAAAAATACAATAAATGAAATGAGAAACACTAGAAGGCATCAACATCAGATTAGCTAATACAGAAGAATGGATCAGAAACCTAGAGGACAGACAAGTGGACATCACCCAATCAGAACAGTGAAAAAGAAAAACCCATCAGGATAGTCTAAGTGATCTCTGGGGCAACATCAAGTACACAAACATTTGCAAAGTGAAGAGAAAGAGGAACAGAAAGTATTTGAGGAAATGACTGAAAAGTTTCCAAACCTGGGAGAGAAAACAGACTTTCACATTCAGGAAGCACAGAATTTCCCCCTCTCCCCCCAAAAAGAACTCAGAGACACACACCAAGACACACTAATTAAAATGGGAAAAGTTAGATAATTTTCAATGCAGCAAAGGAAAACAACCAGTTACATGCTAAGTAAAGACCATAAAGCTATCAGCTAATTTCTCACCAGCAACTATACAGTCCAAAAGAGAGTGGCAAGACATCTTTTTTTTTTTTTTTAAATATGGAATCAGACTATTCACTTTATAATGTAGTTTAGGTATATAAAAAACTGCAAATTCTTTTCTGAGCAGTCTCTTAGTTTTAATTTAGCATGGTTCTACATTTCACTCCAATAAATTATTTATTTTTTGAAAAAAAAAATGAAGGTGAAATACAGACATTTTCATTCAGGTAAAAATGAAGAGAAATTGTTGATAGCAAACTCACACTAAAATAAACAATAAAAGGAGTTCTTCAGCAGAAAGTTAATGATCTTAGATGGAAGTGTAGAAATGCAGGAATGAAAGAAGAGGTGAATATATGGGTAATTCTAAATAAATATTGATTCTTTAAAACAACAATAATAAGATCTAGTGGGTTTCACTTATATGCCAAATTAAAATACCTGACAATTGCACAATAGGCAGGAAGGAGTAATTGGACTTACAGAGTTGTGAGATAATTGTATTATCTGAGAAGTGGTACAATTACTAACTTAAGGCAAATTAATAAGTCCTGGATGCATGTTGCAATATCTAGGGTAGCTGCTAAATGAACAACATGTAAAAGTAACAATCTCATAAAAAGGAAAAAATGAAATGATAAGATAATTACTTTATTCATCAAAAAGAATGCAAGAAAGGAGAAAAAAGGAGATGGGGCAAATAGAAAACAAGTAGTAACGTGGTAAATTTAAACTCAAATATATTAGTAACTATATTTAATGTAAATGGGTGAAAGATTCCAATTAAAGGCAAATATTGTTACACTGAATTTAAAAACAACAAAATATATACTGCTTATAAAAGAAGTGCATTAAACATAAGGCAACAGAAAAGTTGAAATAAAAAAGATGGAAAATGGTATGGCATGCAAACACTAACCAAAAGAATGGTGGTTTATCTATATTAGTAGTAGACAAAACAAACTTTGATGATATAAGAACTATTACTAGAGGTAAATGGGGTCATTTCATAATGATTAAAGGGACAATTCAATAAGAAGATATATCTTAAATTTTACGCACTTAATGACATAGACACAAATATATAAAAACAAAAGCAAGCAGATACAAACAAAGTGGAAATAGACAAATCCATAATCATAACAGTGAGACATTTTAACATATCTCTCTCAGGCAAGAAATGTAATGGAGATACAGAATATTTGAGAAATGTAATGAACAAACTTGCATACATTCATATGTGTGTGTCATATAGCACTGAACCCCAAAATGCAAAATATACCCATTCTTTTTCAGGTGCTCATGAAACATTTATTAAAATAAGCTATCCTCTGAGTCATGAAACAAGTGTTGACAAATGTCAAATTATTCTTTCCCAAGCTCATAATATCTATCAAGTCGTAAGAAAACCATCAGGCAAATTCAAATTGAGGGACAATTTACAAAACACCTGATCAATACCTTTCTGAACAGTCAGGGTCATTAAAAATAAGAAACGGCTAAGTAACTGTTAAAGACCAGAGGAAACTAAAGAAGCATAATAACTAAATGTGATGTGCTCTTCTGGTCTGGATTATGAAGGGAAAAACAGACATTACAGTCGAAAAACTGGAGAAATCAATGAAGTTTAGTTAATAATAACGTGCCACTGTGGGTTTGTTTCTAAGACCTAACAAATGTACTATGGTAATGTCAGATGTTAACAAAAGATGAAGCCAGTGAAGGGGCCCACAGGAAAGCCTTGTACTATCTTTATAACTTTTTTGTAATGTAATATAAAATTATCGCACACCCCATTTTTTTTTAAAAAAAAGAAGAGAAAAGGTGAATAGCTCCATATAAAAATGGGTGAAAACTTAAAAAGGACTTTAAAAAGGTGATATCCAAATATCCAATACAAACATGAAAAGAGATCACTTAGTCATGACAAAAATGCAAATTAAAACTGCAATGAGCCTCCAGCTAAGATGGAGGTATAGGTAGATAAACTTTGCTTCCTTGCACAATCAAAAGAAGGATAAAACCAATTTAAAAACAAAAAACAACCAGAACTGCCAGAAAATTGAGCTGTATGAAAGTCTCACAACCAAGGAGTTAAAGAAGAAATATTCATCTAGACTGGTAGGAGGGGAGGGGATGGACAGCTGGGGCAGAGAGGATGTGTGGCAAAGCAGTGAACCATGTGGGCCAGGCAGTAGCCAGTGGACCACATGGTCCTACATTCATGTGCAGATAAACTGGGAGGAAGACCTGGGGATTGAGGCAGACTGCACAACCCAGGATTCTAGCTCAGGAAAATAAAGCCACAAAACCTTAGGTTGTAAAAACCTGTGGGCTTTCCGGTGGCAGGAGAAACTGCCAGTCTCACAGAAGAGTCCTTTGGAGGAGCCCATGGAGTTCTAGAACATACACAAGTCCTCCCACCAGGAAATCAGCACCAGGTCAGCACCTAAAAGGGCACTATTCACTTGTGGGAAGCAAGTGAAGTGACTGAAAGCTGGGTGAGAGTGGAGCAAGCCCCATTGTTCCCTCTCTGACCCCTTCCCCACATGAGCACCACAACGCAATGATGTGGGTTGCCCTGCCCTGGCAAATACCTAAGTCTCTGCCCCTTACAACATAACAGGTGCCCTGAGACAAAGAAATGTGTCCCACATGAAAGAACAGATCAAAACTTCAGAAAAAGAATTAAGCGATGAGGAGATAGCCAACCTGTCAGATGCAGAGTTCAAAACACTGGTAATCAGGATGCTCACAGAAATGGCTGAGTATGATTGGAAAGTAAAGAAAGAAGTGAAGGTTATGAAAAGTGAAAAAAAGAAAAATATATAGGGAACCAACAATAAAGAGAAGGAAACCAGGACTCAAATCAATGATTTGGAGCAAAAGGCACAAATAAACATTCAGCCAGAAGAGAATGAAGAAAGAAGAGTTCAAAAAAATGAGGAGAGGCTGAGGAACCTCTGGGACAACTTTAAATGTTCTGACATCCAAATCATAGGGGTACCAGAAGGAGAGGAGGAAGACCAAAAAATTAAAAACATATGTGAAAAAATAATGAATGAGAAAGTCCCCAATCTGGCAAAGGAAATAGACATACAAGTTGAGGAAGCTCAGAAAGTCCCAAGCAAGTTGGACCCAAGGAAGAACACCCCAAGACACATCATAATTACATTAGCCAAGATGAAAGGTAAGCAGAGAATCTTAAAAGCAGCAAGGGAAAAGGAGACAGTTACCTACCAAGGAGTTCCTATAAGACTATCAGCTGATTTCTCAAAAGAGACCTTGCAGGCAAGAAGGGGCTGGAAAGAAGTATTCCAAGTCATGAAAGGCAAGGACCTACATCCCAGATTGCTCTATCCAGCAAAGCTTCCATTTAGAAAGGAAGGGCAGATAAAGTGCTTCCCAGATAAGGTCAAGTTCAAGGAGTTCATCATCACCAAGCCCTTATTGTATGAAATGTTAAAGGGACTTATCTAAGAAAAAGAAGATCAAAAGTATGAACAGTAAAATGACAACAAACACAACTATCAACAAACAACTGTAAAAAAACAAAAACAAAAACATCTAAGCAAACAATTAGAACAGGAACAGATTCACAGAAATAGAGATCACATGGAGCGTTATCAGTGGGGAGGAGGGAGAATGTAGGAAAAGGTACAGGGAGTAAGAAGCATGTGAGTTCTTACATTTGAGTTCTTGCGTGTGAGTGTGTACCCTTTAAAAAATCAAACAGATACATAGAATGTTCATAGTAGAAAATATTAGAACAATACTTTGATAATGAATTAATTGGTCTTCTGTGGTTTGTGATTAATTTTAGTTACCACATGAATTGTTCCATGGAGACCAGTTACAATTATTATACCAAGTAAGGTCAAATTAAGGTGGTAGATTCTTCTGATATTCTAATATTTCAAAATGCAGAGAGAAATGTTTGAATGTCTAATAATACTTTTACAAAATAGGAACCTCATGATCAAAGCAAGTTGAGGTTAATATTAATAGAAGATTTAAGTAAGAGAAAATGAGGAGGCGAATCAATATCCCTGAGAGGAGACTGAGAAGTAGAGAGCATGACAGCAGGGGGCTTACAGCTGTGGGGCTTTTTCATTGAAAATAATAATTTAATATCAGCAAGTTACAGTTTTGAGCATTTACTTTATGTTGGGCAGTATGGGGAGTTTCTCTTCCTTTCTTGTGGTGTCTAGGACAAAGCTGATAGAAACTAGTTAACTTGTTAATATAGTATGTTTTCTGAAAATCTCTTAGTTCCATTGCTAAATGCAGAATTACCACTGACCATTTTGCCTTTTAAATAATAGTTTCCCCCTTTCACACAAAGAATGTATATTTAGTATAGAAAAATTGAAAAATGGAAAAGTAAAATTATAAAAACAAATACATTCTAATTCTAAAGAAAATTATCGTTAAGATTTTAGATTATTGAATATAGATTTTTTCTCTCCTATGGAACTGTACATATATTTTTCTTAACAAACAAAACCATATATAGAGTTTGTATTGTCTTTTCTCTCTAAGGTAGTAGCACAGATATTTCTCATCATTGAATCTTTCCTCACCTTAGTTACTTTTCATTAGCATCTAAAAATATATTTGAAGAGAATTAGAAAAGTCTAACACTCAATTATGATTTTATTATCTTTTGATGTAATTTTTTAACTTATTTATTGATTCATTTAATCATCAAATACTTATGATGTGCCCACTACATGCACATCATAAGTCCACTACTGGGACTTTTTGGGGCAAGGACATTTGTCTTACTCGCCCTCATATCTAGTGCCTGGAATTGTGCCTGGTATGTAGAGGTGTTCAGCAGATACGGTTGGATGAATGATTATTGTGGGAACACTGTTGGTATTTTTACTAGTCCCCACCTCAAACAAGTGTTGAAGATAAAAAAAATAAGCCACTTTGCTGTCATGAATGTGTCTCTTAGGCAATTCTGGCTTGGAATCTGAAGTGTGAGCTTTTGACTTGGTGGATGCCTTTTTTTTCTTGCAAGGTTTGGGAAGCAGGCCATCCTGAGATCCAGACTCAACTTTATTATGGTCTTTGACTATGGAAAGAGGCTCTTTACACATGACATTTGTGTGTGTTTGTGTGTGAGTGTGTGTCTAGAAAAGTACTTGAAAGAAGTTCTTCACATACATATTTGTTCTTTGAACTGCAATGTATTTGCATTTGGTCTGCTGAGACTTCTCAAGTGACTTTCATAACTCATCTCTAAGTTCTCCCACCAGCCTTCTCAGTACTTACTTGGAACACAGTGCCCTCACAGCAAAGCACTTCATGTGTACACTCAAGCTGGACCTAGGCCAAAACTGCAGTTTCTATCTGAAATGGTAATTTCCTCTTTAAGGCTTAAGATAAAAAGTTTATACACACACACACACACACACACACACACACACACACACACACATATATATAAATTTAAAAAGAGATTAAAAATAATTGGGGCTCAGGAAAAGGTCTTTCCTACAAGAAAAATGACTTTCCTTCGTGACATTTTCTTCTTGAAGGTTAAAAGTAGGAGTTGGCTGGGAATGTGTGTAGTGAGAGCAGGTAGAGAAACGAGACACAATCCCAAACATGTTTAGATCAATTCATTGACAGAACCAATACCTAGGAAGTCCTACAGCAGTGGACAAAGAGTGTATTAGGGACCCTGTCGATATTTTTTATTTTCTCAGCCATTTCTGTGCCTGTAAAATATGCCTGTTAAGCTGTGACATTTATGGGCAATGGGAATGGATGTAACTTGTAACTTTTCTTTGTTAACTCAGTATTATATTATCTTTTTGGGGCTAAATACAGAAAGAAGAATGCCAGCTCTTTTGGTATACACAAAGATTGGGGGAATGGCCCAAAAGACACTGTTACTAATATTTTTAAAATACTTCACTCCTCCCCACCACCAGAGGGAGACTCTTTTAACCATCACTTTATTCAAATGATCATTTCAGTATCTCTAAATGATATCCACTTCCTATTACTTTTTAATTTATCCATTTTAGGTTGTTCACTGCAGACTCCTCAAAAAGATCACCAGAAAAACCTGTTGATGAAGCAAAGCTAAGTTTACATTTACAGCAGTAGACAGAACAACTTCACACAATCTTGGTAGGTCTCAGAAAGGGAAGTCTGTTGGGAACTGCCCTGCCTTGTTACAGAAGCTGTAACCCTCCATGGCTAAGGCTGAGTGAGAGACCTTGGGACCATAAACCACTAAATAGACTAAGCTTATCTCCCTGGCAGGGGTGCTGCTGCCTCTGCCCCCTTTACTTCACCCTGCTGGGCCCTGAGCCTGACTCTTTAGCTAATGACAGGTAAGATTCCTCAAGGGAGGGATGACCTAAGACAGGCATGGTCATGAAGGAACCCCTCAGGGAAGGACTTGGGGGGGCTATAGAAAAAGGGGGTGATGGACCCTCACCCCTCAGCTTTGACATAGCCTGAGTTCTCATTCTGTCTGCAAGAAGTCTCCTAATCTCTTGGCTGCCTTACTTCCCCTGCCTGACTTAAGCCTGAAACAATGCTGGAGGGCGGTGCAGCTCTGGGCTGAAACAGGTGGTTCCCTGAGGCGATCAGGCCTAAGAAAGAATACATGAAATCCTGTGAAACCTACTTTGCTAAGAATGCCTTCAATTTTCTGATAAGGGTTCAAGAATGAAATGAGTTTGTTTCCCCCAAATTTTTATGGCCTTTTAGCTATCTGACCCGGACTAAGAATAAGCCCTCATAGTTTTTTGAATGTTATCTATTATTTGATCATTACTGCCAGACAATGATTGATGAGCTTTACATATACACCCTGTATTTCTGTGCAAACTAAACCCAATAAAAGCCCATTGAGGAACACACTCCTGGACCTTCTCCTTTGAGAGTTTGGCCACCTTTCCTCTCCAAGCAGATCATGTCTTGGTAGACTTATTTTCATCTGTGATGGATGGGGGCCTCTGAGAGCAAACCTCCCTCACAGAAGTCAGAGAAGGATATTTATAGTTTTAGGTGATTTTAAGACAAATTTGGCAGGGCAGAAATTGATGGGAATTGGACTGAGTTTGTGGGATACTAATTTTGTACTGGTGTGCACAAGATGATATTTTGAAGCAAATGTTGATGAGCAAGCTATATAGTTAGTTTAGTTTCACCTTCTAGGAGAAGGTATTCTTGGAGTTATTTCTAATTTGATTGCAGTATTGTTTAGCACAGAAACAGAAAGCGAGATAGTTCTGGTTTCTTAGAATAGTGTTGAAGTAGATTATTTATGTCATCTCCTCACCTTAGTCCTGAAAATTAGTTCCTCCAATAACCAATTCTAGTTTACATGAGAAAATTAAAATTCTATTTTTTGTTCCATCACCAGATAGCATGTTAACCTTTATAATGCCCTTTCTTTGTACTATGAATTTGTTCTATGATTCTTCTTGGTTACAAGCAAACATACTTCTTCAGTTTGCCAAAATTAACTGCATCTAACTCAGACCTCAATATGTCGTTGGCATGATGTGTACTCAACGTTATTTTGGTCACCCTTCCTCCCAGGGCAGGAAATAATCCCAGGGATTTATGAGTGTCCAGAAAAACCAGTTAGTGGATATTCTGCTTCTCCCTAACCTGGGTTCATTTGAGGGAGGGTAATTCTGAACCCACCCCTCTTCTCTTTTATTCATGCCTGGTTTGGCTACTGGAACTTCAACACCATTAAGATTGTGATTAGTCCTCAGAATCCACATACTCACCCCATCATAGCTTTAGCCAATCCAAGGGTTCTGTATTGGTGTAGGGCATGAGTCTTCATCTTCATTGGGCCCTTTCATTTCCCTGATTTTAGGGGATTCCAGCTTTCTAAGGGGTCTGGCTACTTTCCTTCTATTAAATTTTTGAAAACTTCTATCTGTGCCACAACCAGGTTCTAGCATTTTAGTACATGTAGGAGTTAAAATAGTGGGCTCTTCCCAGGTTGAAATCATTGCTCCTTTCAGAGCTATGTATGCCTTGAAGCCCTCTGAGCCTCAGTTTCCTAGATAATGGGAATGATGATAAGTTTTAATGCATAGGGTTGTGGTTGAAGATGAAATAATTTAATTGTCATAATGCATGCTTTGCACTGTGTCTGGCACTTTGTAATACTTCTGTAAATGTCAGCTATTATTATAATTATCATTATATTGCTTTGTGATTTGAGGATTTTTAAAACCAAAGTTTTGAACTCCATCCTGGGACAAGAAAAGCTGAGTTCTCCAGGATATAAAGCCTTGATTTCCCTCTAGGGAAGAAGGGAGAAAACTACCATGAAAGTTAGAGAGATTATTTCTCCACCTATGTGTATACTATCAGATTAGAAGGCTTGGCTTAGTACAGCATTCCCCTAAATGAGGAATTGGCAAATTAGGCTGGTGGGCCCTTTGTCTGATTTTATAAATAAAGTTTTATTGGAACAGAGCAACACCCATTAGGTTGTAGCTTGAAAACAGCCACAGACTATAGAAATGTATGGCCCACAAGCCTAAAATATGTTATAAGGATACTTGTCCCTCTAAGAAAAAGTTTGTTGATTCCTATCCCAGAGCACTTAGGTTGCCTTTGATTTAAGTTAAGAACATTGAAATATTTACTCAGGTTGCATAGGTGAGTAGTGTGGGAGTCAAGGGAACTAATTTACTGGTGTTCAGTCTTCAAAGAGGAGGAGGACATTGATATGTCCTTCACGTTCTCTGAGTGCCAAAGGGAAATAACTGAATATCCAGGAGTTTCCCGACTGCCTAGTCCATGTGCTATACTGGGTCTCCCAAAAGTTTCTTCTGGTTCTGCCCTTAGCCACAGGTGGA
Organism: Trachops cirrhosus; assembly: GCA_028533065.1. Taxonomy (NCBI): domain Eukaryota; kingdom Metazoa; phylum Chordata; class Mammalia; order Chiroptera; family Phyllostomidae; genus Trachops; species Trachops cirrhosus. The sequence continues at coordinate 49,161,762 of CM052544.1, read as the reverse complement.
AGTAGAACCGAAGTTTTAAAGGACTCCACATGTGATATTTTTTCTTTTCACTCTTGTAAGAAAAATGAACAAACAAGACAAACAAACAGAAACTTGTAGACACAGACATGAGTATGGTGCTTACCAGAGGGAAAGGGTGCTGGGGAGGGAGGTAAATGGTAAAGAAGGTCAAATATATGGTTATGGAAGGAGATTAGACTTTGGGTGGTAAACACATGATACAATATACAGGTGATGTATCATGGAATTATACATTTGAAACCTGTATAATTTTATTAACCATCATCACCCAATAAATTTAATTTAAAATAAATGCATTAATTTAAAAAAATGTTGAGGAAAAAATTGAGTTTACAGAAGCTAAAGAAGAATGACATTTAAACTTATGTGTCTCCTCAACCCTTTGCCCACCAGCCTGAGGATACAGAACTCAAAGCTTAAAAGTATGGGAGCTGGGGGATGGGAAACAAAAAATTACAGCCTCTGTGCTTTTGTTTCAAGTTGGCAGCCCTGAGTCATGATAAGCAGATATCTAGGCAGACTGGATTCCTCAAATAACTGGATGGTATAGTTTTGGGCTTTTTGAAAATAGCTTTTGGAGATATATTCATGTACCACCCTGACCATTCATTTAAAGTGGACAGTCTAAGGCTTTTTCAATATTCACAGTTATGCAACCATCACCATAATCAATTTTAGAACACTTCATCACATCAGAGAAAAACTCATACCTATGAGCAGTCACCCCCCATTTCCTCCCAACCCCCTCAGCCCTAGGCAATCACTAATCTAATTTCTGTTCCTACAGCTTTTTTTTAGAGCTTTGACTATTTTAGACATTTTATGTAAATGGAATCATACAATATGTGGTATTTTGTGAATGACTTCTTTCTCTCAGCATAATGTGTTCAAGGTTCATCTGTGTCGTATCATGTATTAGTACTTCACTTCTTGTTATTGTCAAATATTCCATTGTCCATTGATCAGGTGATGAACATTGGGGCTGTTTCCACTTTCCAGCTATTAAGAATAATGTTGCTACATGAGAACATTAATGTACAAAAATTTGTGTGGACCTGAATTTTCACTTCTCTTTGCTCCCTAGGAGTAGAATTTCTGGGTCATATGATATCTCCTTGTTTGAATTTTTGAAGAAGTTCAAAACTTTTTTCCAAAGTAGCTGCAACATTTTACATTAACACAAGAAACATATGAGGATTTCAATTTCTCTACATCCTTATCAATACTTACTATTGTCTATCTTTTTGGTTATAGATATTCTAATGGGTATGAAGTGGTATTTCATTGTGCCTTTGATTTACATTTCCCTAATGGGTGTGATGTTGAACATTTTTTCAATTGTTTATCAGTTATCTGTATATCTTCTTTGGAAAAATGTTTATTTTAATCTTTGCCTATTTTAAAATTAAGTTATTTTTCTATAATTGAGTTGTAAGAGTTCTTTCTATATTCTAGATACAAGTCCTTTATCAGATGTAAAGTTTGTAAATATTTTTTCCATCCTTTGGGTTTACATTTTCTTGATGGTGTCCTTTGAAGAACAGAAGGTCTGAATTTTTGATGGTCTAATTTATCTATTCTTCTTTTGTCTTCTGTGCTTATAGTGTGGTATCTAAGAAGACTTCACCTAACCCAAGGTCATAAAGACTTACTTCTATGTGTTCTTCAAATAGTTTTATAATTATACCTCTTAAATTTAGGTCTGTGATCCATTTTCGAGTCAATTTTTCTATATGTGGTAGAGATTAAACTTCATTCTTTTGTTTGTAGAGATCTCAATACCATTTGTTGAGAAGACTACTGTTTCCACATTAAATTGTCTTGGCACTCTTGTGCAAAATAAATTGACTATAAATGTTAGGATTATATTTCTGGCTTTTAAAGGGTATTTCATTGACCTCTATATCTATCCTTATAAACGTATACCACACTGTCTTTATTATTGTAACTTTGTAGTTAGTTTTGAAATTGGGAAGTATGTGTTTTCCAACTTTGCTCTTCTTTTTTGCAAAGTTGTTTTTGGCTATTCTGTGTCCCTTGAATTTCCATGTGAATTGTAGGATCAGTTTGCCAAATTCTGCAAAAAAGTCAGCTGAGATTTTGATATGGATTGCATTGAATGTATTGATTAATTTAGGAAGTATTGCCATGTTAACAATATTAAGTCTTCTAATCCATGAATATGGAATGCCTTTCCATTTATGTAGGTCTTCTTTAATTTCTTTCAAAAATGTTTTATAGTTTTAGAGTATACATCTTATACTTCTTTTGCTAAATTTATACTTAAGTATTTTATTATTTTTGATGCTACTGTGAATGGAATTATTTTCTGAATTAATTTTGATTTTGGATTGTTCATTCCTATTATCTGTAAATACAATTGATTTTTTGTATGTTGATATTACATCCTGCAACCTTGCTGAACTTGATCATGAGTTGTAATAGATTTTTAGTCCAGTTACCACCCACAAGTTCTGGGGCAGAACCAAGGTGTAGCTGTCACCCTACCCTGCTCAACATGTTGTGTTACCTACAGGCTTTTAAAATCCAGGCTGGAGGGCAAGTCCAAAATACTGGGCTTTAGAGCTTTAGGAGAGAGACTGGCTGAAATTAGGTCAAATTATAACTTAATATTTCAATATGCGATGTAGTCTCCATTTGTATTCTTTCCCTGGGTCACACAAATAATAGGTGTGGGCTTGTTTTCAATCTGCAACTCTACTGCCTTAAGAGTCCCAAAACTACCCACTTACCTCTAGATTAATGGGCTAATATTCTGTTATTTAGATATTCATTCTCTTGGGTTAAGGTATTACTCCTTTAAGACTCTCTTTTATTAGGGACAGATTGTTGAAATTAGTCTAGATGACTGACTACTTTCAGGCATGGTATGAAGTAAATGTGACTAAACTAAGAATGTGTTTTGTGAGGTGGGGAGAAGTCTGGGAATCATGATCACAGTAGCTGTAATGCCTGTCCTGCATTAAAAAGAAGTAAAAGGTTAACTTTATTCTTAACATGTTAATTCAGAAGAACACTAGGCTTTTCCCCAAAATGATTTTTCCCTATCTATTTTATTTTCCTCTTTTTATTATTTTTATGATGTATTAAATTGAACCATTTACTTGCAGTGTGCTAGTTAAGACAATTTCCTTAGCATTTTCTGAATGATTTGGCAGACTAGACATCCTACAACTAAATTGTAAAATCCCATTAAAACCTAGTCATATAAAAATAAAAGATGCTGCCTGCTGTACTCCATGACATGTTATGGTGAGGTCTTATCACATTACAATAACAAATGCCAAAAAGAAGTGACTACTGTGTAATAGAATATGATGAAGAGAGAGGAGTAGATTAGTGATGCAGCCAACTGCATTTAATTAAATCCCATATCCAAATTAGTTCCCTGAGTGACATGTTAAAAGAAAACATGTTTACTATGATAGTTCAAGTAACACAATTGTTTTTTTAGCACATAGGCCTTTTAGCCTTTTTGTTGTTGTTGTCGTTGCTGTTATGTCTTCAAATTTCTTACCACCCCAAGGATAATGTAGGTATTACTGAAGTTGTTCATCTCTCTGGTGAAGAAACAGGTTTGCATGGCATAGATAGCTTGCCCGAATCACCAGCTAGTTAACAGAAGGGCTGAAATACAAACAGGTCAGGAAGATTCCGGAGTCTGTGTTCTTTCATGTATGCCAAGGGTTGGCCAACTACATCCTGCAGGCCAGATCTGGCCAGCTGTCTGTTTTTGTATAGTCCAATAGTTAAGAATTGTTATTATATTTTAAATGGTTGAAAAAATTAAAAGAAGAACAATATTTCATGCCATGTAAAAATTAGATGAAACTCAAATTTCATTGTCCATATGTAATGTTTTATTGGAACATGGCAACACCCATTCATTTATGTGTTGTCTGTGGCTGCTTTTGCACTACAGTCAAAGAGTTGAATGTTTGAAATGGAGATTATATGGCTGGCAAAGATCAAAACATTTACTCTCTGGCCCTTTATAGAAAAAGTTTGCCTGTAACACCCCTCACATACTAAATTAAACATTCAACTGGAGGCTGGGGACCAGGGATTTGTGTGTATTTAATAAATTCCTAATATCACTTTGAATACTTCTCAAATTAATTATTATTACTGTCATTCATGATGATTATTTGTGTATTCCCTCCTCTTCCTCATCACTCCTTGAAGGCTGTGACCATGCTGAAGTATCTTTGAATGAGTAAATGAGGGTGCAGTCCATCCATATGTTATTTTATTAGACGTATACTTCTGAGTTTCTCCTCTGTTCCAGGCACTCCTCAGTGTAGTACCTGGAAGTCTGGGAGATTAGTAAAAGGGCTGTGATAAAGCTACATATAAGATTCCCACATTGATTGAATAGAATAATAATTGCTATTTAAATTGGCAACTCATAAGACCCTTCCAGTTTCAAAGATTAAATTATTTTGGCTCCTTGGTAGTATTAGATACATCATATAGATACAGAATTTAAGGGTTTGTACATTGGTAGTACAGAAGTAAGCTATAATGGGTCGGTATTATTGGGATTTGGAGGCCAGACAACAAGGTGTTAACTGTACTTAGAAGGGAATGGTGAATTGGTGTGAATCCTTAGGGCTCACTTGTACAGCTGTTGTCTGGCCATTAGAATAAAAACAGATGGATTTCGTTATACCATAGATGGAACCAGATAGAGAGGGTCCATTTTAACTTTAATAGGAAGGTGTCTAAAGATCAATTTTAGCACTTAGCACCATTATATATACAATGTTGTGTTGAATAAATCTAATGGACTTTAAAGTATTTTTTAAACTTTGACTTAATTATAATTTTCTAGGAACTGTTTAAATCTCCCTTTGCCAATATGCTAGGGTACCATAGTAGACTGGGAAAATAAATTTTCCATTGTAATATTACCTCTGTCCTTTGGTCATGGAAGGAGCAGCTGTTACCGCATTGCCAAAGCAGGGTCGATTTTTGAGAGACACTAAAACATTCCATGAGGAGTAGAAAAAAAATGACAATGCCATTAGGAAAAAAAAGAACAGACAACTTTAAAAAAATACTTTCTGTAGATTTATTTATTAGTTATCTATGGCTCTGCAATAAATTATGCAAACTCACCAGCTCAAAACAATACACACTTTTTATCTTATGAGTTTGTAATTGTCAAGAATCCAGGCATGGACTGGGTGGGTAATTCTGGGTCAGAATCTCACAAGATTACATGGCCAGCACTGCACTCATCTCTAGATTCAACTGAGGCTGGAGAATCTACTTCTAAGTTCAGTCATGTGGTTGGTGGCAGGATCCAAATCCCTGTGGACCATTGGACTGTGGCCTCCCTCAGTTCCAGGCCACAGGGACCCCTTCAAGGGGTGGCTCATAGCATGGTAGCCAGCTTCCATCAGAATGAGCTAATGAGAGAGCAATAGAGGGCAAGATAGAAGTCCAAGTTATTTTGTAAACTAATCTCATAAGTGATATTCCATTACTTTCTTTGTATTCTTATTTATTAGAAGTGGGCAACTAAATCCAACCCATCCTTAAGGAGAGGCACTTACAGAAGGGCATGACTACTAAGAGGCCAGGTAATTTTTTATGATTGAACATGTAATGCAAACAATGTCCAAGGTTTTACTACCTATGTTTTCTTCTAGGATTTTTATGGTTTTGAATCTAACTTTTAAGTCTTTAATCCATCTTGAATTTATTCTTATGTGTGGTGTAAAAAGGTAGTCTAGTTTCATTTTTCTATACATGTCTGTCTAATTTTCCCAACACCACTTATTGAATAAGCAATATTTTTTTCTGATATACCTTCTCAGGCAAAGGAAACAAAAGAAAATATAAACAAGTGGGACTACATCAAACTTAAAGTTTTTGCACAACAAAGGAAACCATCAACAAAATGAAAAGACACCCACTGAGTGGAAAAACATATTCACTGATACATCTGATAAGGGGTTAATATCAAAATTTACAAAGGACTTATAAAACTGAACACCAAAACAAAAACCAAAAAAACCCAACCCAATTAAAAATGGGCATTGGACCTGAATAGACACTTCTCCAAAGAGGACACATAGATGGCCAATAGGCATATGAAAAGATGCTCAATGTCACTAATCATCAGAGAAATACAAATTAAAACTAAAATGAGATATCATCTCACACCTGTCAGAATGGCTATCATCAATAAATCAACAAAAAGCAAGTGCTGGCGAGGATGTGGAGAAAGGGGAATGCTAGTGTACTGCTGGGGGGGAATGCAGACTTGTGCAGCCACTGTGGAAAACAGTATGGAGGGTCCTCAAAAATTTAAAAATGGAACTGCGCTATAACCCAGCAATTCCACTTCTGAAGAATTTATCTAAGAAACCCAAAATACTAATATGAAAGAATATAAGCACCCCTATGCAGCGTTATTTACAATAGCCAAGATGTGGAAGCAGCCTAAGTGTCCATTAGTAGATGAGTGGATAAAACAACTATGATACATTTACACAATGAAATACTACTCACCTGTAAAAAATTAAAGAATTTTACCCTTTTCAACAACATGGATGTAGATCTGGAGAACATTATGCTAAGTGAAATAAGCCAGTTATAGAGAGATGCATATCATATGATTTCACTCATATGTGGAATCCAATGAACAAACTGAACTAACAAGTAAAACAGAGACAGGCTCATAAATGGAGAGCAGGATGACAACTCTAGGGGACGAGGTGAGAGGTGGAGGAATGAGCAAAAAAGTAAAAGGACTCATGGGCATGGACAACAGTGTGGTGATTGCCCAGGACAGGGGGAGGTGGATGGAGGTATAAGGGGGATAAATGTTAATGGGAAAAAATTCAATGAAACACAAAACAAATCATAAAAAGAATGACTCTAAAAATGTAATACACAAAAATTCAACTACTGAGAAACACTGATAAAATATGTATTGAGTATGTACTATGTGCCAGGGATGAGGGATGCAATAGTATTCAAAACAAGTGAGTACCCTGCCTTCCGGTAGCTTACATTCTAGAGGGACATTCTGGAGGGATTTGGCATTTAGAAACTCACTTAAGTGCGTGTACACAAGAAGGCTTTCAAAAGATGTTAGTTACTTTGTTTTTGCAAAGTAGACATCCTGTCACAGAAATAGAGCCAGGTTACCCAGTCTGTACCATCTCTAATCCTATTGTAGACAAATAGGACTTGCTTAGCCAGAGCAGAAATGCTCTTTCTTCCCTTATGCTTGAAAGAAGCAATTCATAGTAGTTTGCAACACTACACACTTGTAACTGACTTTCTCACATTTGTGTTTTTAAAGTATCTATTGCCAGAATAAATATAAAAACACTGAGGAGTCCCACAAAAGGAAAAGTTTTCCCCGAGTGCCCTCCTGACTACTCTTTCCTTTGTGCGACACATGCCAAGTTGACCTAATGTCTTCCAGCTCTGAATTATTTTAATTGCTTTTTTTCTGGAAGCATCTTTTCAGTCTCTCAAGTGCTCTTTAAAAAATGGCTTCTTGAACTACAAACAAAATTTCAAATGTGTTCCTATTTATGCCATTATTCTGTAGTTGCTTTCTCTAATTAATATTCCAAATCTCAGAAACTGTCTTGAGATTTTAACTGACTTTTATCACGCCCATCTCATTCAAGTACTGTTTTGACCATCCTTGCCCATTACTAATAAACCAGGCATACTGTGCTTTCCATGCCCCCTCCCACCTGATGTTTAGTTCTTTCTTGAACTTTGTTTTGAGGGACAATTGAAGGATAATTTATTGTACTGGGATTCTACCCCTAGCGTAGTCTGCTATCGTTTGCTATTAGGATAAAACAGTCAATCGAGGCATTACTCACTTATGAGGATAGACATAACTTATTTGCTTGTATATAAATACCTTCATATGATATAGAACTAACCCCCCAGCTGAGAGAAGTATACTAACAAATCTGTGTTATAAAGTATTTTTATAAACTTGTGATTTGGTCTCCCAGGTTTAAATATATTTCCAAAATATAGTAAAAGGATAACAATTTTGATGAATATAGTATTTGTTCATGAAAATGGATTTTTTAAAAGCATTCTTTAAAATACTTGGCTTAACGTCTTTTATTCATCATTCTTCGTTGCTAATGTCACAGATTCTGCCAAATTAAACTCTTGCACACCCTTCCCAAGAAATTTCCTATGGGTTGCCACCAAAGTAACATCATTGATGTGGTGGTAGTTGTCTGTCTGAACCTGTTGATCTTTTCTGTGGATTGATCTACTCACAGGACTTCCAGGCATGAACCCTCTATTTGCAGAGTGTTGACTTTTCCCTGTTTGATCAGTACATCTTCTAATGCTCCTTTTAAAAAGTTTCAGGATCCATCTGAAAGGGGCAGTGTAACCAACTTCTACTCAGACCACTGAGGCACGTGAGAATGACCTTCCAGGCAGGTATTTTCACTAATAAATGACAAGAAAACCCATTACATAGACTTTAGCCCAGCAAAGCAGAATCAGGGGGAGGCACACCTAATACCTTTAGTATTATTTTTTCCCCCAAGTATCAGAACATTGGAGTTCAAAGAAAGAACAGTCACAAAAAAGATATTTGGGATTTATTATTTTTCAACTAGATGCTTATAGGAAGAGGAAAGTAGATGGATTTTAAGGAAATTACCCAGATATCTTAGGGTATGCCAGGCTAGTCTTCCTCTCACTCCAAGTAAACACTGGGCCACTCAGTAATGATATTTTCCTGTGGCTTCTGACATATTTACTATGTTTTTGATGCTATCCCATACTTCTTTTAAGGATTCTTGACTATAAATGCAAGGCATGCACCCTGCAAATGACATTTCTCTGGCTATTGTGAAAAGTGACTTCTGGCTGGGTTTGGCCATCAGGAGGCACTGGAAGGGGAATAGAGGAAGAGAAGAAGGGAGAAGCCAATGAATTTTTTCCATCTTTTTCTACCGGGGGTTAGAAGTCCATCACTAATGCCTTTCCTACATGGTTCATGCTCTCTGTGGGACAGTCTCCCATGGAGCAGTGTCAGTGTTTGGGCTCTGGTAACATCCCTTCCTCCCTGTGTGCTGCCAGCTCTAAGGTAGAAGCCAGTTTCTGCTATTGCAGATCTTTGGGTGGCTTCATTGTTCCCTGATTATCTTTTCAGCTCATCCAATATTTTTTAACTGGTTCCTTGTATTAAAGTTTTCCTTTCAAACTACCTGGCATGAAGACTTCTGTTTCTGCAAAGATGGAATAGACAAAATTTATCTAATTCCTTCTTCTAAGTATAATAAACATAATAAATTATATAATTTATAAATTATAATATAACTAGACATAATATACAATATAACAACAATGATATATAGTTATAACAATAATTATATATAGTATAGTTTACAAATATAATTTATATAATTATATTGTAGTATTATATATATTAAACAAATATAAGAAGACTGCAAGGTGGGGAAAGGCATCCTGGCTAGGTTCTTTGAGACCCAAATAACAACAGGGCAGTGAGTCCTCCCGGGTTTTCTTTTTGTGTCATACCTCTCAGACAGGTTACTAAAGAAACTGGCAACCCAAACCACCAATGAGTGCAGATGAAACAAACCTCAACAAAAGCAACAAAGAAACAATTCTTTGTTTCTTTAAACAAAGAATTAAGGAAAGGGTAGCCTAGTAAGATACAAAATTTTTAGAAAACAGCTGCTGGACAGAAAAAATGGTTGTGTCAGCCTTATCCCCATTTGCAGAAATGAACAGGGAAGCTGAGTCCCATTCTTACCAGACTAACTGAGGGGCCAAAAAACAGAGCCACAAAATATGTGAAACAAAAATGAGAGAATAAAATGATGAAATGGATGAATCCACAATTAGAGTTGCAAACTTAATTGATAGAACACCTGGACAGAAAACTAACAAGGATGTAGAATTCAGCATCATCAACCAATAGAATGTTAATTGACATTTACAGAACTATATGAGGGGAACACCCAAAAACCAGTAATTATCTTCTGGAGGGTGGGCCCCTTGTAGCACAGGCTTCCCCTGTTAGATGAGTGTTCTAGGAATCCATCTGTATCAGTGTTCCAGCTGGCAGTTGTGGTGAGAGGCTGCGTTTGGCTTCAGTGAATTTTTAAAAAGACTCTTCCAATGTGTTTGCCCATTTCATGATGGGTGTTGTACCAATGCGCCTTCTCGCACAGCGCTGAGTGTTCAGCAGTTTAGACCAAAAATGGCATGACCCCCATGCCCACCCTCTCTATTCACCTGATCTCACTCCAAGTGACCTTTTTTTTGTTTCCCCAGATGAAAAATTTCTCAAAGGGAAATGTTTTGCCTATGTGGAAGAAGTGAAACAAAAAACAGCAGAAGCGCTAAAAGGCGCCAAAACTGATGAGTTCAAAAACTGTTTTGAGAAGTGGAAAAAATGTCTCAATGGGTATATTGTATCAAATGGAGAGTACTTTGAAGGTTCCTGAAGTGTAAACATGTAAGAATAAATGCACAATTTTTTATAAATAAATTCCATTTATGGGTCCCCCTTCTTGTATATTAGGCCGTAAAACAAACTTCAACAAATTCAAAAGTTTAAGAGAACTGAAACTGTAACAGGATGCAGGCAAGAGGGGGCCCCTAATAGGGATTTGTAATAGGGTCCAGAGCTTGGAGATAACTGGCTCCACACCACAGGGCCACACCTGTCCAGAATGCTGGCAGCTGTGGCCATTTGTGAGAGGAGCCGGAAATGGGCCTGCAGAGGAAGATTGGGGCTGGGATTTAAATGGAGGCATGGCAGCCATTGGGCGTCTCTCTTTTTGGGACCATGCATCTGTTTAGGACCATTCAGCTTTGGTGTCTTGGTTGGGACCATGTGGCTTGGGTGAGAGTCAGGACCACGAGGCTTTGGAAGTGCTCCCTTTTGTCACGTGGACGGTGCCGGGAGAACTGTGCATTTGTGGGGAACTTTAGGTTGTGTTATTTCAAATAAATAAATTCCTTTCCTTTTCACCGATCTCTAGTATTAAAAGACATCTTTCCTCAGGCAGTGGGCAAAACGAACCCAGCAGGTGGGGAGGAACCCCTGGAGAAAAAAGGGGGGGTCTTTTATATCATTCAGCCCCTCCCCCCTTATTGTTCTGTAACAAAACCATACAGAGTTTGTTCTTCAAAATCAAACTAGAAATGAATATCAGAAAGATAACAGAAAAATCTTCCAACACTTGGAAAGTAAATAACACATTTCTAAAGAATCCATGAAGCAAAGAGGAAGACTCAAGGGAAATTAAAAAACATGCACACACACACACATACACACACACAACCCTGGCCAGTGTGGCTTAGTTGGCTGGAGTGTTGTCCCATAGACCAAAAGGTTGTGGGTTCAGTTCCCAGTCGGGGCACATACCCAGGTTGCAGGTTTGATCCCTGGTCGGGGAGTGTATGAGAAGGCAACTGATTGATGTTGACCTCTCTCTCTGTCTCTCCCTCACCCTCTCCCTCATGCCCTCCCTTCTTCCCTTCCTCCCTTTCTTTCTGAAAAGCAATGAGAAAATGTCCTCAGGTGAGAATAAAAACACACACACACAAAACATTGAAGTGAATGAAGTACTTCATATCAGATTTATAGATCACAGCAAAAGCAGTGATGAGAGAAAAACTTATAGGATTAATGCTTATATTAGAAAAGAAGACAGGTCTCAATCAGTAGTCTGAGCTCTGACTCAGCAGCCTAACTTGAAGAGTGCTCAATAAAGGAAGCATTGATCAAGGTGAGGGCACGGTTAAAAAAAACTAACAAGGGATGGTGAAGCACCTCAAGTTTAGCAACTAGGAAGTACAACCACTCTTTAGGCCTGAAGGCACAAGAAGAGGGAGTTTCTACTGTAACCCGGTGAGAACTGTGGCTTTGAGATAAGGTTGCCTGGAAGGCACTTGGCATTTGCTACAGGAATATAGCCACTGCCAACTTGTGGGAAGAGAGTCAGGGTAATACATACTCTGACTTCTCTCTTTCTGTCCTCTGACCTCCTATCATGTTGTCCACTGACTGACTCGAAAAGGAAGCCAGAAGGCAAGTAAGACTTGTTCCAGAAAGGCCTCCCAGAACATAGAATAAGTTGAATGATGGAGAATATTCAGCAGTTTCTTTCAAGGATATCCAAGAACTTCAAGTATAATCCAAGTATTTTCTAGAAAGTACCTGGTAAGAGAGCTATTCGTAATCATCAAATATGCAAAGATTTGAATAAAGATGTTAAATTTTAAAGAGCTTGAGCTACTTGGAAATAATTGCCTCACTTATCTTAATACTTGCCTTTCCCCCAACCAATATGTAATCAACAGTCTATGAAGAAATATTGCTAAGCAATGGTTGACAGTAGCTTGAGCCTGGGAATATAAGCAGATTAGTGTTTGATGCTTGGCTCTATCTTTTTCTCACTGGGTGACCTTGGGCAAATAACATAACCTCTCTGAGCTTCTGTTTACCTATCTACAAAATAGGTGTGATAATGTACTTCCAAGAATGGTCGTGTACCTAAGAGAATTAAATGAAAGATGCATATGAAGGCACCTGTTAAGAACTCAATACATGTTGATTGAATTTGAATTGCAAATTCCAAAATTAGTGGCTTAACAATTCATGAGGTAAGGCCACAAGTTAGGATTAAAAGTGAATTTTTAAAAAGAGAAGAAAATCTGCTTAGACTCTCAATGTCATCTATCACTCAATTATGATAATATGATCAGCAAACTGTTCTCTATTGATGGATTTTCACATTTTGATTGCAAATGTGAAACCCTACCAGAATTCAGCTCATATTAGGAATTCAATGAGTTTCTTAATTATCTGATAAAGTGCAAAAAAAAAAAAAAAAAAAGCAAGTCCTTTGGTGAAGGATGCTAGTTACATCAAGAGTTTGTGCTTTACCCATTGAAAATTGAGTATTATTGATGAATATTAGCTATAGGGAAGCCTGAGGTACATCGTTTTGCAGCCCCTCTCAAACAGGTTGCCATGGTAATGGTGACAGTCACAAATTCTTTTAAAAAATTGTTTTAATCCTCACTCAAGGACATTTTATTTATTGCTTTAGAGAGAGAGAGAAGAAGAAGGAGAGGAAGGGAGAGAAACACTGATTGGTTGCCTCCTGTATACACCCAGACTGGAAATCATACACACCTGCACTGTATGTAGAACTGCCACCCCAACCCAGGCATGTACCCCAATTGGGAATCTAACCTGCCACCCTTCTATTACAGGAGGACACTCCAACCAACTTAGCTACACTGGCCAGGGCAATCACAAATTCTTAATAGAGATTATTCAGGGTATGGGGGAAAATAAATATTGCAGGTAGAGTTTCAATCCAGAAATATTGTAATTCCTATAGTATTTCCTTTTCAGTTGCAAGCTCAGACTTGGTTATTTTAAACTTTTATCAATTTTAGCAATCTTTGCTTCTATTAATTTTTCTTCTGTTGGTATACTTTTCAAGAAGAAACCAGCTGTACTATTTGAATAGGCAGGTGTATTTTATTCATGAAGATTATCCTGCTGTGTCAGAGCCACACTTTTTTTGACTTGCCTATTACAGAAGGCCCTAGAATCATACCAATTGCTTTCTCTTCCAAAGTAATTTTAAGAGACTCAAGGAACTGCTACAAGATTTTTTTGTTTACTTTTAATTTTTATTTAAATATTTTATTGTTTATACTATTACAGTTGTCTCAATTTCTCCCCTGTTATCCCACTCCACCCAGCCTGCACCCACTCCTACAGCTGTTCCCCATCCTGTTGTCCATGTCCATCTGTCATTCATAAATGTTCTTTGACTAATCCTCTCACTTCTTTCAACAAGTCCCCACCTTCCCCCTTCCTTTTCACTGCTGTCAGTCCATTCCATATTTCTATGTGTCTGGTTCTATTTTGCTCGTTAGTTAATTTTGTTCATTGGATTCCACTTATAAATGACATCATATGGTAGTTTTCTTTTATCAACTGGCTTATTTCACTTAGCATAATAGATTCCAATTGCATCCATGCTTTCCTAAAGGGTAGGAATCCCTTCTTTTTTACTGCTGCATAGTATTCCATTGTGTAAATGTACCATAGCTTTTTACATTCGGTCATCTACTGTTGGGCTCTTAAGCTATTTCCAGATAGTGGATATTGTAAAAAGCACTGCTATGAACATAGGGGTGCATATATTCTTTTGAGTTGGTGTTTTGGGATTCTTAGGGTATATTCCCAGCTGTGGAATCAATCAGTGGGTCAAAAGGGAGTTCCATTTTTAATTTTTTGAGGAAATTTTATGCTGATTTCCAAGTGGCTACATGAAAATCTTGCATATTGGTGGGAGTATGCATTCTCATCAACAGTGCACTATGGTTCCCTTTTGTCTCCATACTTGCCAGGACCTTTTGTTTGTTGATTTATTAATGATGACCATTTTGGCAGATGTGAGCTTATATCTCATTGTGGTTTTAATTTGCATCTCTCTCATGGCTAGTGATGTTGAACATTTTTTCATATGTCTATGGGGAATCTGTATGTCCTCCTCTTTGGAGAAGTGTCTATTCAGGTCTTTAGCCCATTTTATTTTTCATTGAATTGTTTGTCTTCCTGGTATTGAGTCATTTAAATTCTTTATATATGTTGGAGATTGAATACTTGTTTGATGTACGATTGGCAAATATATTTTCCCATACAGTGGGTTTCCCTTTCATTTTGATAATGGTTTCTTTAGGTGTGCCGAAGCTTTTAAATTGGATGTTGTCCCATTTATTTATTTTTTCCTTGCCCTAGGACATATAATGGCAAAAATATTGCTAAGCCAGGTATGTGAAATTTTACTGCCTATGTTTTCACCTAGGAATTTTATGATATTGTGACTTATATTTTGAGTTTATTCTCATGTATGGTATAAGATGGTTGTCTAGTTTCATGTTTTTGTGTGTGCCAGTCCAGTTCTCCCAATGTCATTTATTATTATTGTTGTTGTTGTTATTGTTATTTCATAATTTTTTGCTGTTGTTCAATTACAGCTGTACCCCTTTTACTCACATTTCTCTCCCCTGTCCTGCCCAAATGCCCTCTTTCATATACAGCTCTCCCCTCCTTTGTCCTTGCCCAGGGGTCCTTTATACATATTCCTTGACTTGACCCTTCCCCTTCTTTCCCCTGTTATCCCCTTCCCCTCTGGCTACTGTCAGTTTGTTCTTTATTTCCATGTCTTTGGTTCTATTTTGCTCTGTTGTTTGTTCTGTTATTGTGGTTCCACTTATAGGTGAGATCATATGGTGTTTATCTTTCACTGTCTGGCTTATTTCAGT
The DNA here is from genome assembly GCA_028533065.1 of Trachops cirrhosus. NCBI lineage: Eukaryota > Metazoa > Chordata > Mammalia > Chiroptera > Phyllostomidae > Trachops > Trachops cirrhosus. The sequence goes on along the minus strand of CM052544.1, from coordinate 49,146,372 downwards.
TAGAATAATGCTCTCCAATTCTATCCATGCTGTCTCAAAGGGTAGGAGTTCCTCCTTTCTTTCTGCTGTGTAGTATTCCATTGTGTACATGAACAACAATTCTTTGATCCACTTATTTACTGATGGGCACTTAGGCTGTTTCCAGCACTTGGCTATTGTAAATAATGCTGCTGTGAACATTGGGGTGCATAGGTTCTTTTGAATTGGTGTTTCAGGGTTCTTAGGGAATAATTCCAGCAGTGGAATTGCCAGGTCAGCAGTTCCATTTTCACTTTTTTGAGGAAATTACCAGTCTGCATTCCCACCAAAAGTGTACTAGGGTTCCCTTTTTTCCACAACCTCATCAGTACTTGTATGCTGATTTGGTTATAATGGCTATTCTGACATTGTGAAGTGGTATCTCATTGTGGTTTTATTTTGCGTCTCTCTGATGGCTATTGATGTTGAGAATCCTTTCATATGTCTCTGGTCCTGCTGTATGTCCTACTTGGAGAAGTGTCTTTTCAGGTCCTTTGCTCATTTTTTAATTGGATTGTTTGTCTTCCTGGTATGGAGACACATGAGTTTTTTTTTCAAGTATATTTTATTGATTATGCTATTACAGTTTTTCCAATTTTCCCCCCTTTATCCCCCCTCCACCCCAACCCTCTAGCTTTCCCCTGCCCTTAGTTCATGTCCATGGGTTGTACATATAAGTTCTTTGAGTTCTCTCTTTCCTATACCATTTTTGGCTCTCCCCATCTATTTTATGTCTACCGATTATGCTTCTTCTTCCCTGTACATTTCCCCCCATTCCTCCCTTCCTCCTCCCCACTGAAAATCCTCCATGTGATGTCCATTTCTCTGATTCTGTTCCTGTTCTAGTTGTTTGCTCAGTTTTTGTTTTTGTTGTTTTCCTTTATTTTATATTTTTAGGTTCATTTGTTGATAGTTGTGAGTTTGTTTTCATTTTACTGCCCATATTTTTGATCTTCCCTTTATTAGATAAGTCCCTTTAACATTTCATATAATAAGGGCTTGGTGATGGTGAGCTCCTTTAACTTGACTTTATCTGGGAAGCACTTTATCTGCCCTTCCATTCTAAATGATAGCTTTGCTGGATAGAGTATTCTTGGATGTAGGTCCTTGCCTTTCATGACTTCAAATACTTCTTTCTAGCCCCTTCTTGCCCGTAAGGTTTCTTTTGAGAAATCAGCTGATGGTCTTATGGGAGCTCCTTGGTGGGTAACTCTTTTCTTTACTCTTGCTGCTTTTAAGATTGTCTCTTTGTCTTTAATCTTGGGTAACTTGATAATGTGCTTGGTGTGTTTCTCTTTGGGTCCAACTTCTTTGGGACTCTCTGAGCTTCCTGGACTCCCTAGAAGTCTATTTCCTTTGCCAGATTGGAGAAATTTACCTTCATTATTTGTTCAAGTAAGCTTTCAATTTCTTGCTGTTGTTCTTCTCCTTCTGGTACCCCTATAATTCAGATAGTGGAATGTTTCAAGTTGTCAAAGAGATTCAAAATTCTCTCTTCATTTTTTTGAATTCTTGTTTCTTCATTCTGTTCCAGTTGGATGTTTAATTCTTCCTTTTTTCCAAATTGTTGATTTGAGTCCTGGTTTCCTTCCTGTCACTGTTGGTTCCCTGAATATTTTGCTTTATTTCATTTTTGGTATCTTTCATTTGTTCTTTCATTTTTTGACAAGGCTCAATCAGTTTTGTGCGCATTTTGATTACCAGGGCTTTATATTCTCCATCAGATAGGTTGGCTATCTCCTCATCACTTAGCTCTCTTTTTGAGGATTTGCTCTGTTCTTTCATTTTGGCCCTATTTCTTTGTTCAGGGCCCCTGTTAAGTTATAAGGGGGCAGGGTCTTAGATATTCATCTGTGCAGGGCAACCCTCCTTGTTGTGCTGCAGTGCTGCTTGTTGGGGAGGGGCCAGAGAGGGAATAATGCAGTCCGCCTGCTCATCTCTAGCCCACTTTTTTCATGTGAGACTGGGAGTTTCTCCCACTGCAGGAACTGCCACAGTCCACAGCCACCTCTGAGTCTCAGTTTCACCTCCTGCCAGCCCCGCCCACACAGCCTGCCGCCTTGCTGCGGTTTTTCTGAGCTGGCCTAGCCTGCACAGTATGCCACCTTACTGGTCTGCTTGTTCTGGTTGATTTTTTCTTTAATTCTTTGGTTGTCGGACTTCCATGCAGTTTGATTTTCTGGCACTTCTGGTTGTTTATTGATTTTAGATTGGTTGTTATCTTCCTTTTGGTTGTGCAAGGAAGAGAAGAGTTGCTACATATGCCTCTGTCTTGGCTGAAACCTTGAGTTCTTTATATATTTGGCGATCAAACCCTTGGCCAAAGAAAGTATCATTGGCAAATATATTTTCCTATATGGTTGGTTCTCTTTTCATTTTGCTGATGTATTCTTTAGCCATGGAGTAGCCTTTTAACTTTATGTAGTTCCATTTGTTTATTGTTTCCTTTATATACCTTGCTCCAAGGGACATATTGGTGAAAATATTGCTGTGTGAATATCTGAAATTTTCCTGCCTAAGTTCACCTCTAGGATGTTTATGGTGTTGTGACTTATATTTAAGTTTTTTATCCATTTTGAGTTTACTTTTGTGTTTGGTGCAAGTTGGTGGTGGAGTTTCATATTTTTGCATGTAGCTATCCATATCTCCCAACACTATTTATTGAAGAGGCTATTTTTACTCTATTTTATGCTCCTCTTCTCTTTGTTGAATATTAATTGACCATAGAGACATGGGTTTATTCTCAGCCCTCTATTCTGTTTCATTGATTTATATATCTGTTCTTATGCCAGTTCCAGACTGCTTTGATTACAGTGGCCTTGTAATACAGTTTTGATATCAGGTATTGTGATCCCTTCTACTTTATTCTTCTTTCTCAAAATTGCTGAGGCTATTTGGGGTCGTTTATTTTTCCATATAAATTTTTGAAATATTTGTTCTATATATCTGAAATGTGTCATTGGTATTTGAATAGGAACTGAGTTGAATCTATAAATTGCTTTGAGTAGTATGTACATTTTGATGATGTTAATTCTTCCAATCCATGAACATGATATATGCTTCCATTTACTTGTGTCTTCCATAGTTTTGTTCTTCAGTGTTCCCTAGTTTTATGAGTACAGGTCTTTAACCACCTTGGTTAGGTTTATTCTTAGGTACTACATTTTTCTTGTTGCTATATCAAATGAGATGTTTTTTTGTAATTTCTGTTTCTGATATTTCATTGTTAGTATACAAAAATGTGATTTCTGAATATTGACTTTATATACCACTATTTTGCCAAATTCTCTTATTAGGTTGAGAAGTCTTTTGGCAGAGTCTATAGGTTTTTCTATGTACATTATCATGTCATCTGCAAATAATGACACGTTTACTTCCTCCTTTCCAATTTGGATACCTTTTTTTTTTTTTGTCTGATCATTGTGGGTAGAACTTCCAATACTATATTGAATAGAAGTGGCAAAAGCAGACACCCTAGTCTTGTTCCTGATCTTAGTGGGAAAGATTTTAGTTTTTGCCTGTTGCATGTGATGTTGGCTGTAGGTTTCTTGTATGGCCTTTATTATGTTTGGAGTAGCTCCCTCTACTCCCACTTTGCTGAATATTTTTTTTTATCATAAATGGGTGCTTTACCTTATCAAATGCTTTTCCTGCATCTGTTGATATGATCATGTGATTTTTGGCTTTCCTTTTGTTTATGTGATGTATTACCTTTATTAACTTGTGAATATTGTACCATCCTTGCATCCCTGGGATGAATCCCACTTGATCATGGTGTATGATCTTTTTAATGTATTGCTGGATGAGGTTTGCCAATATTTTGCTGAGGATTTTAGTATCTATGTTCATCGGCAATATTGACCTGCAGTTTTCTTTCTTTGTTGTGTCTTTATTTGGTTTTGGTATTAGGATAATGCTGGCCTCATAAAAAGAGTTTGAGAGTTTTCCCTCTTCTTGGATTTTTTTGGAATAGCTTGAGAATGATAGGTGTTATCTCTTCCTTAAATGTTTTTTAAAATTCTCCTGTGAAACTGTCTGGGCCAGAGCTTTTGTGTGCCAGGAGTTTTTTGATTACTGCTTCAGTTTCATTAACTGTTATCAGTCTGTTCAGGCTTTCTGCTTCTTTTTGAATCCATTTTAGAAGATTATATGTTTCTAGAAATTTGCCCCTTTCACCCAGGTTTTCACATTTCTTGGCATATATTTGTTCGCAGTAATTTCTTATGATCCTTTGTATTACTGTAGTATCAGTTGCAATTTCTTCTTTTTCATTTGCTTTTATATTTTTGGATCCTCTCTCTTTTTTTCTTGATAAATGTGGTTAAAGGCTTTTCAATTTTGTTTATCTGTTCAAAGAACCAGCTCTTCAATTTATTGATGCTTTAAATTGTTCTTTTAGCCTTTATGTCATTTAATTCTGCTCTGATCTTGATTATTTCCTTCCTTCTACTCACTCTGGGTTTCATTTGTTGCTATTTCTCCAGTTCTTGTGGATGTAGAGTTAGGTGGTAGAGCTATTTGAAATGCTTCTATATTTTTAGGCAGGCCTGCATTGCTATTAATTTCCCTCTCAGGACTGACTTCGCTATGCCTGATAGGTTTGGGGCTGCTGTGTGTTCATTTTCATTTTTTTCCAGAACTTTTTGATTTCTTCCTTTACCCACTCTTTTTTTAATAATATGTTATTCAGTCTCCATGAATTTGCCTTTTTTTGAGGTTTTTCCTTGTGTCAGTTTCTAGTTTAAAGCCATTGTGGTCCAAGAAAAATGTTTGATATGATTTCAGTTTTCTTGAATTTGTTGAGGCTTGTTTTGTGACTTACCATGTGGTCTACATTTGAAAATTTTACTTCTTTAGGGTGAAAGGTTCTGTATATATCAATTAAGTTAATTTCATCTAGTGTTTTGTTCAGTGCCACAATATCCTCGTTGATTCTTTGGAAGATCTATCCATTGTTGACAGTGGCATTTTAAAATCTCATACTATAAGCGTGTTGTTGTCTATATCTTTCTTGAAGTCCTCCAAGATTTTTCTTATATATTTGGGTGCTTCTGTATTGGGTACATATATATACATACAATGTATGCATTCTTAATGGACTCTTCCCTCAAGTATTATGAAGTGTCCTTCTATGTCTCCTTTTTCGCCTTAATTTTGAAGTCTGTTTTGTCTGACATAAGTATAGATACCCTGGCTTTTTTCCCTGTCCATTATCTTGGAATATTTTCTTTCAACCCTTCACTTCAGTCTGCGTAGGTCTTTTCTTCTGAGCATATGTGTGGGGCATGTTTTGTTATCCATACAGCTACTAACCTTTTGATTGGAGCATTTAATCCATTTATGTTTAAGGTTATTGTTGATAAGTAGTTATTCAATGCCATTTTCCCCCTTTGTACCTGTGTTCCTCTCCCTCTAGTGAGGAACTTTTTCTTCATTTTCTTAAAGCAGCCCCTTCAGCATGTCTTGCAATGCTGGTTTGGTGGAAGTATATTCTTTCAGCCTTCTTTTGTCTGGGAAACTCCTTATTTCACCTTCCATTTTAATTGAGGACCTTGCTGGGTAGAATAGTCTTGGTTGTATGCCTTTGTTTTTCATTACTTGGAATATTTCTTGCCATTCCTTTCTAGCTTGTACTGTTTCTGTTGAGAAGTCAGCTGCTAGCCTTTTGGAGCTCCCTTGTATGTTACTTCCTATTTCTCCCTTGCTGCCTTTAAGATTCTCTCTTTGTCTTTGAATTTTACCATTTTAATTATGATGTGTCTTGGAATGGGCCTCTTTGGGTTCCTCTTAATTGGGACTCTCTATGCTTCCTGGACTTGTGTGACTTTTTCTGTCATCAAATTAGGGAAGTTTTCCATAATTACTTTTTCAAACAGGTTTTCTATCCTTGATCCTCTTCTTCTCCTTCTGGTATCTCTATTATACAGTTATTATTATGTTTCATGTTGTCCTGCAGCTCCCTTAAACTCTCTTCATTCTTTTTGAGTCTTTTTTACCTTTCTTGCTCTTTCTGGGAATTTTTTTCTACCTTGTCTTTCAGCTTGCTGATTTGATCCTCTGCTTCATGTATTCTACTTTTAATTCCTTTTACTGTGTTCTTCAATTCAGACATTGTATTCTTCATTTCCTCCTGGCTCTTACTGATGGTTTCTATGTCCTTTTTATGCTGAGGTAGTTCCCCGCAAGTTCCTTGTACCTTTCCTTTAGTTCTTTGTAATTCTCACTGAGCTCATTGAGTTTCCTTATAACCATTCTTTTGATCTCAGTGTCTGAGAGTTTTCTTGACTCTATTTTATTTAGCACTCCTTCTGGGATTCCTTTCATTTCAATTGGAGGTTGTTTCTTTGTCTCCCCATTTTTGGGGAGACTCTTCTTGTTTGCTTATGCTTCCTAAATTGATCTCCTTTGACTCCATGTCTTTGTGAACTTCTATGGTAGGAGACCTGTGTGATTCAGTGGTGCAGTCTCCTTGATCTCCTGAACTTGATACTCCTGGGATGCCCTTTATGCCATGTATGTTTGCTCTCTAGATGTAATTGGGTTTTGGTTGTTGTTGGGTCATTCTTTGGTGGGTCCATTCCTCCTGCTGTCTCACTAAGGGTTACTCCACCCACCATGTCTTGCATGCTGTGGTGCAGGTGGTGCCAGAGCAAAACCACAAAGCCCAGGAAACAAACCCACACCCACAAAAATAACTCTCACCCATAATCCCACTATCAACAGCAAATGAACCACTGTAAAGAGATTAAAACTATTAAAAGAAAGTAGAGTGAATATGAGAAAATCTACTGCAAGAAAAATGTTTTTGAGAGGATAGAATGAGAAGCACTAATAAGAGCAGGGAATCAAAGTAATGCAAAGAGAAAAAGTAAAATTTACATCACAAATAAAAAAGGGAATGAAGAAGGAAGAATGTAGTAAGGGAAAGGAGGCATGTAGTATTAGCTTTAACTAGAAATTAAGAAAATAAAATAAAATAATGTGAGAAAGAGAAAGAACAATGAAAAAAAGTAATAAATAATATAAAACAAATAAGAGCCAAATTGGAAAGTTGTACTGCAGCACTATCCACAAAAAATGAGCTAAAATTAATGTTGGTAGGATGGGGATAAGAGGGAAAAAAGAAATAAAGAAAAGCTTAAGAGATGTCTAAAGGAAAGGGAGGTGAGTTTGAGATGATGGAGAGGGAATAGTATAAGTGAAGAATGAAAACCAGGCTAATAAAGTGAGAAATTTAAATTTGATATGAAAAGAAGAAAAAAAGGAGGGGGCAGGATGAAAGAGAAATGAAAAAAACAGGGTAGCACAAAGCAAAATTAAAATTTGAGACAAAAAAAGAATGGGCTGGTTGAAGGCAGAATGGAGTAGGATAGGGGAATGGCAAAATTTGAGATGTGAAATATAGATATAGTGAAAATCTAGAGATAATGTTGAAAATGTGCAACAACAACTACCATACCCACAACTAATAAGCAAAGATTGCTAAAGGTGAAGAGAGAAAGCAGGTACTTTAAGAGCAGGGGAAAAAATTGTGAAATGACCACTAACAAGAAAACTTTTGGTTTTCAGAGGCTGGATAGGGGAGAAATAGTAAGAGTGCAGAATGGGAACAAGTTGTAGCAACAGAGAAAGCAAAATTTAAACTAAAATAATGAGAGGAAAGAAGAAGGTAAAATGGGGTAAGAGAAGGGAGGAGCAAAATATGAGAATTGAAATAAACCATATATACAATTTAGTGACAATATGCACAAACTAGAAAGACAACAAACGAGTGTTAAACTATGCAGGAAAGAAAATACCACAAATCATGGAGAAGACCATGCTGGACTTTGTTTTGGTAGTATCTAATATTTATCACTATTTTTTCTTTCTGGATCCATCTATGATGATGTCATATGGTGACCCCATCTGGCCTTAAGCAGCTTATTGGAGATAACCAGGGATCTACCATCTGTGTTTGACTCCTTCATTTATTAATCTAGTCACTCTGCAATCAGTAGTCAGGCTTAAGCATCACAGCGTGGTGCAGAGTCCCTCCTGGGGGTGGGGCTTCTGCTTCTCCTCAGGCTAATGCTACTGAGAGGGGAGTGGTCTGCCTGAGCAAGAAGGCTGGTGCAGTATGGGGGATGACTCAGCACTGGGATCTTGGTGGCTGCTTTCTCACTTCTCTCCCCAAAGCCATCCTCCCCATTCTCTCAAGTCCACCACTGCCCCCCCATAAGTCCACTCTCCCCCCACCCCCACTTTGCTGGAACTCAGCATAAAAAAATGTATGCATTGGCTTTTTTGGGTTCTGGTGCTATAAGCTGGGGAACCTAGCTTTGGGTTGAGACCCCACAATTCTCAAGGAAATCCCTTGACCACTTAAATATCCCTCCAGCAATTCAGCTGGTGCCTATGGGCACCCAGCCAGCTCTCTCCCATCTACACCACACTCTCTACCAGTGATGTTGTATTGAAGCTGTTTGTTGTCTGTCTGTGGTTACAAGCTTTTTCTCTCACTAGTGTTCAGTTGTTTATCCAGTTGATTTCTCCACAACTTAGTTGTAATTCCAGATTGATCCTGGGAGGAGTTTAGTGTAACTTCCACTAACTCCCCCACCATCTTGGATCTCCCCAACATCACTTATTGAAGAGGCTATTTTTACTGCATTGTATGCTCTTTCCTCCTTTGTCAAATATTAATTGACTGTAGAGACATGATCAATTAAGACAATTAGAGACAGTTTATTTTGGGGCTTTCTATTCTGTTCCATTGATCTATGTGTTCTCTTGATCTACTTTTCTTATGCTAGTACCAGCTGGTTTTGATTACAATGGCGTTAGAGTGTAGTTTGATATCTGGTATTGTGATACCCCCAACTTTGTTCTTCTTTCTCAACATTGCTGAGGCTACTCAGGGTCTCTTTTTGTTCCATATAAATTTTTGGAATATTGTTTCTAGATCTGTGAAATAACCATTGGTATTTTAATTGGAATTGTGTTGAATCTATAGACCGCTTTGGGTAGTATGGACTGTTTATGATGTCATTCTTCCAATCCATGAACATAGTATATGCTTGCACTTATTTGTATCTTCCTCAATTTCTTTCTTCAGTGTCCTATAGTTTTCTGAGTACAGGTCTTATACGTCCTTGTTTAGGTTTATTCCAAGGCATTTGTTTTTATGTTGTTGTTGCAATAGTAAATGGGATTGTTTCCTTAGTTTATGTTTTTGACAGTTCATTATTGGTGTATAAAAATGCTATTTTTTAAATATTGACTTTGTACCCCACTACTTTGCTGAATTCATTTATTAGGTCAAGTAGTTTTTTGGTGAAGCTTATAGGGTTTTCTATATACAATATCATGTCATCTGTGAATAATGACAGTTTTATTTCCTTCTTTCCAATTTGGATGCCTTTTATTTCTTCTTCTTGTCTGACTGCTGTGGCTACGACTTCCAGTACTATGTTGAATAAGAGTGGTAAAAGCAGACACCCCTGTCTTGTTCCTGATCTTAAGGGAAACAGTTGTAGTATTTGCTCATGGGTATGATGTTGGTAGCAGGTTTTTCATATGTGGTCTTTATTATGTTGAGTAATGCTCCCTCTATTCCCACTTTGCTGAGTGTTTTTATTACAAATGGGTGCTGGATTTTATCAAGTGCTTTTTCTGCATCTATTGATATGATCATGTGATTTTTGTCTTTCATTTTGTTCAGGTGATGTATCACATTTATTGATTTGTTAATATTGTACTATCCTTTATTTCCTGGAAAAAATCATACTTGATTATGGTGTATGATATTTTAAATGTATTGCTAAATCTGCTTTGCTAATACTTTTTTTTGAGGATCTTAGCATTCTTCTTCATCAGGGATATTGGCCTGTAATTCTCTATCTTATATCTTTACCTGGTTTGGGAATTAGGATAATGCTGGCCTCATAAAAAAAGTTTGGAAGTCTTCACTCTTCTTGAGTTTTTGGAATAGTTTTAGAAGGATAGGATCCTTCTCAATGATTGGTAAAATTGTCTGTGATGACATCTGGTCCAGGGCTTTTTGTGCCAGGAATTTTTTTTAATATATTTTATTGATTATGCTATTACAGTTGTCCTATTATCCCCCCTTCATTCCCCTCCACCCTGAACACCCTCTCCCACCCACCTTCCCCCCCTTTACTTCAGTCCATGTGT
>CM052544.1:49109087-49136078 GCA_028533065.1 Trachops cirrhosus | reverse complement strand
TCTTTCATGAGTTGGAATACTTCTTTTCAGCCCCTTCTTGCCTGTAAGGTCTCTTTTGAGAAATCAGCTGACAATCTGATGGGAACTCCTTTGTAGGTTACTATCCCCTTATCTCTTGCTGCTTCTAGGATTCTCTCCTTCATTTTTAGCTTGGCTAATGTAATTATGATGTGCCTTGGTGTGTTCCTCCTTGGGTCCAACTTCTTTGGGACTCTCTGAACTTCTTGGACTTCCTGGAATTCTATTTCCTTTGCCATATTGGGGAAGTTCTCCTTTGTTATTTGTTCAAATATCTTTTCTGCTTGTTGTTTTTCCTCTTCTCATTCTGTTACCCCTATAATTGGGATGTTGGAACGTTTAAAGATGTCCCAGAGGTTCCTAAGCCTCTCTTCATTTTTTTGAATTTTTATTTCTTCATTCTTTTCTGGTTGTATATTTTTTTCTTCCTTCTGGTCCACTCCATTGATGTGAGACCCATCTTTTATTCCATCACCATTGGTTCCCTGTGCATCTTTCTTCATTAAATTTACTGTAGCCTTCATTTTTTCAGCTAATTTGTGACCAAAATTAGCCAATTCTGTGAGTATCTTGATAACCAGTGCTTCTAAATGTGCATGTGCTAGGTTGGCTATCTCTTGGTCACTTAAAAGGATGGGTTCTGGGGCTTTCAATTCTTCTTCTGTTTGATCCATCTTTTTGCTGTTTTTTTGTTTTGTTTTGTTTTTTGGTCTTGTCGAGCTCCTGTAGTGAGGGGCGGGGCCTTAGGAGTTCACCTGGGCGGGGCACCCCAGTCGCAGGGTTGTGACGCTGTAAGTGGGGACGGGGTCTGAGAAGGAACAATGGCGCTTGCTCCACTCTCTGTAGGACCCCAGACCCTTCCGCCACTTTCTGCAAGCCAACCGGGCCCCTCTAGCACCAATTCCAGTGTGGGTGGGCCTGTGCACCCCATGGTACCTTCCTTTTCAGTCAGTGACCCAAAGCTCTATTTCCCGGTGCTGGGACCCTGAGTTGCGTGCAGTGCCTTGCTTCACAATGGCTGCCTCGCTGGGTCTGCCAGTCGCCACCCCCTGGCCGGGGCCCACCAGCCACTGCTGCTTGTGCGCCCAGGGTCTGCCTGCTGCGGGCCTGCACGCCGCCCCGGGTGCTCAGCTGTCTGCTCCGTGTCCCTCGCCTGGCCGATTCCGCCCTTCCTACAGGTCTGGATGAAAGTGTCTATTTTTAAATCCTTGGTTGTCCGACTTCCATACACTTCAATTTTCTGTCACTTCTGGTTGTTATTTTGTTTGTATATCATTGTTGTCCCTATCTTGGTTGTCCTAGGAGGCACAGTGTGTCTACCTATGCCTCCATCTTGGCCAGAAGTCTGCCAGGAATTTTTTGATTACTGCTTTAATTTTGCTAGTTGTTATTGGTCTATTCAGGTTTTCTCCTTCTTCCTGATTCAATTTTGGAAGAATTCTTCCTGGAAATTTATCCATTTCCCCCAGGTTGTAAGCTTTCAGCAAGTAGCTGTTCATACTAATTTCTTACAATCCTTTGTATATATATCTGTGGTATCAGTTTTTTATTTCTGCTCTTTTGTTTATAATTTTATTTATTTGGGTCCAATCTCCTTTTTAGTTGATGAGTCTGGTAAAAGATTCATCAATTTTATTTATCTTTTCAAAGAACTAGATTCTAGGAGCAATGAATGCTCCTAGATTCATTGATCTTTTAATTTTTAGTTTCTATGTCATTTGATTTTGCTCTGATTATGATTATTTCCTTTCTTCTACTCACTCTGGCTTTGTTGATATTTTTCTAGTTCTGTTAGGTGCAGGTTTAGGTTGTTTATTTGAAATTTTTCTATCTTCTTTAGGTAGGCCTGTATGCTATAAACTTCCCTCTCAGGACTAGTTTTGCTATGTCCTATAGGTTTTGGATTTTGTGTGTTCATTTTCATTCATTTCCAGTTACTTTTTGATTTATTCCTTGATATCATTGTTGGTCCATTCATTATTTAATAACATGTATATGAATGTTTTTGAGTTTTGTAAATTTAGGTTGATTTCTAGTTTCAAGCCATTATGATCTGAGAAAAAAATGCTTGATATGATTTTATTTTTCTTGCATTTGTTGTAACTTATTTTGTGTCTTATCATGTGGTCTCTCTTTGAGAGTGACCCATGTGCACTTCAGAAAAGTGTGTATTCTGATGATTTGGGATGAAACATTCTGTCAACATCAATTTAATACATTTGACCTAGTGTGTTGTTTAAGGTAGCTATTTTCTTGTTGATTTTCTGTCCGGAAGATCTATCCATTGATAAAAGTAGGTTGTTAAAATCCCCTACAATGGCTGTCCATCCCTTCCTTAAGGTCCTCCAAGATTTACTTTATATATTTAAGTACTCCTATACTGGATGCATATATATTTACACCCAGAGATTATATCCTCTTGTTCAATTGATATGTTTAGTATTAGGTAATGACTTTCTCTGTTTCTTATTATTGCCCTTGTTTTGAAGTCTATTTTGTCATTTATAAGTATTGATATAGCAGCTTTTTTTTGGTCTGCATTTGCATGGAATATTTTTCCATCCCTTCACTTTCAGCCTGTGTAAGTCTTTTGTTCTGAGTTGAGTCTCTTGTAGACAGCAAATATATGGGTCATGTTTTCTTATCCATTCAACTACCCTATGTCTTTTGACTGGAGCATTTCATCTATTTACATTTAAGGTCATTATTGATAGGTACTGTTGCCATTTTTGCCTTTTAACCTGTGTTCCTTCCTCTTTCTTTCTGCTTCTCAAAGCAATCCATTTAGCATCTCTAGCAATGCTAGTTGGGTAGAAATGTATTCCTTTAGCCTTTTTTTTTTTTTTTGTTGTTGTTTTTGTCTGGGAAGCTCTTTATTTTGCTTTCTATTTTAAATGAAACCCCTGCTGGATGGAGTAGTCTTGTTTGTAGGTCCTTTCTTTTCATTACTTGGAATATGTCACTTGACTCCCTTTTGGCCTGTAGTGTATCTGTTGAGATATCAGCTGGCAGCCTTATTGGAGCTCCCTTGTAGGTAACTAACTTTTTCTTGCTGCATTTAAGATCCTCTCATTGTCTTTAAACTTTGCCATTTTAATTATGATGTGTCTTGTGTGTGTCTATTTGGTTTCATCTTGATATGGACTCTTTGTGCTTCCTGAACTTGTGTGACCTTTTCCTTCACCAGGTTAGGGAAGTTTCCTGTCATTATTTGTTCAATCAGATTTTCTATCCCTTGCTCCTTTTCTTCTCCTTCTGGTATCCCTATGATGCCAATATTGTTACATTTCATGTCATCCCAATTTCCCTTAAATCATCTTTGTTCTTATAAAGTATTTTTTTCTTTTTGTTGTTCTGACTGGGTGTTTTTTTCCATCTTTCTTCCAAATCACTGGTTCAATCCCTTGCTTCATCTAACCTGCTTTTAATTCCCTCAGTGTATTGTTCATATTAGATATTGAAGTCTTCATTTTCAACTGGTTCTTTTTAAAGAATATTCTATTTTTAGAGAAGGGAAGGGAAGGAGAAAGAGAGAGAGAAACATCAATGTGTGGTTGCCGCTCATGCCCCACACTGGGGACCTGGCCTGCAACCCAGGCATGTGCCCTGACTGGGAATCAAACCAGTGACTGTTTGGTTTGCAGGTCCGTGTTCAATCCACTGAGCCATACCCGCCAGGGCCCAACTGGTTCTTATTCATTGCTTGTATGTTCTTTTTCATGCTGATGTAGTTCTAAGTTCTTTGAGAATCCTTGTAACCATTACTTTGAACTCTATGTCTGATCATTTGCTTACCTCAATTTCATTTAGTTCTTTTTCTGAGTATTCATCCTTTTCTTTTGTTTGGAGGTTGTTTCTTTGTCTCTCCATTTAGGTAACTCTTTTTATTTGCTTCTATGTGTTAAATAGATCTGCTTTGACTCCCTGTCTTCATGGGGTAGGACTCTTACTGAGATCCAATGGTGCAGTCTCCTTGATCTCCTGAATTGTATGCTTTAAGAATGTCCTTTGTGTGTGTTAGTAGGCTTTCCCGTTGTATTTGGGTCCTGGCTGTTGTTGGCCCATTTGTTGGTGGGATCTCTCCTCTGGCCTGCTGACTGAGAGGCTCAACCCCCATCTTGTCTTGTTCACTGTTGTACAAGTGCTGACAGAACAAAGCATACAACACAAAAAACAACTCCAAAACAAGCAATCCCCCCAACAACAACATCAGAATCAATGACAGCAAAGAAAAGAATAATAAAATTAGAATGAGAACTAGAATAATAGATAAAGGGGGAAAATAATACAGAATAAGAGAAGACCATGGGAAATAAATGTGATTATGGGAGGAGAAAAGGAAGAGAACTAATATGAGTAATGAATAGAAAGGGAAACAGAAGGACAAAAAAGAATAAGAAAAATAAGGAAAAAAGAAGGGAAAATGGAGTAAGCAAATGTAAGAGTAAGAGATATGAAAGAAAAAATAGAGCAAAGAAGAAAAACTGAAAAATTATAAAAGACTATGAAAAGGAGAAAATAATAAATCTAATGAAAAAGAAAAAAGTGAGGTTCACTCAGGATAGTTTAGTGCTTGTCAGCTTTTTGGCTATGGCTCTGATGCTGTCTGAGGCTGGTGTCAGCCAATATCAGGTACTGCCCATGTCTGGCCCTCAGCAGCCTGTTCAAAGCTACAGGTGATCCACAGTTTGTGGCTGTTTGTTCTAGGCTTGGCTGCACACCAGATGGGCCAAGCTGCTCCGAAAAGCTGGGTTTTATCAGCACTGGGCCCAGGGACAGGTCAGCCAATGTCCCAAGGCACTGTAAGATCTGCCTCGGCCTGCTGGCCTGGTGTCAGTCTTAGACTAGTGACTAACTCAACTGTTTCTGAGAGGGCTTCTGGTGGAATTGGGGGATGGGACTCCTGGATCTCCCATGGGAGGTGCCTTTCAGACACCTGTTGGGGATTATTTCACTGAACTTGGCAGGGTGGAACCCCTAGTAGGTTAGTGGATAGGGTTTCCAGAGCCCAGATTTTGGTTCTGCTGGAACCGCATAGGGTGTTTCTATGGCTCTCCCATGAGTGGGAAGTGCCAGTCTGGTTCCCAGGAGAGTGTATGGAATGGCTGCCCCTTAAAGCCAGTCTCTAACACCCCTGACTCTGCATATGTTGCTGTCTCCTCAGCAGGGGTTAAGATGCAGGATGGGAGAAAATAAAGAAGAAAAAATAAAATAAAATACCAAAGCGAAATAATACAAAAAAAGAAAAAAGAGATGCAGGGTGGGATTCCAGAGGGTGGGGCAAGCATTTATCACAGAGGGTAGGGTAATTGCTTTTCTCCTGGGAGGGGCTTGCTCTTCTCAAGAAAGATGGCTGCTGCAGTATTGAGGTATACCCTGGCAGAGAAATCCCCACTGCCACTCCCCTACATCTCTCCCCAATGCCTCCCACACCAGACTCTCCTTGAGAAACTCCGTTCCACACCACCTTCCCTTTGCCTGAGTCCCAAGTGAGTGGCTGTGAACACAAAACCTATGCTTTGGCCCCTATAAGAAAAAAAAAATAGTGGCCTTGTCTCCAGAGGGCTCTGTCTCTCCCCATTAGACAACAACCCTGCTACCATTCACTGCTGGATGCTATGTGGGTGGCTGATCTTGGCATTGGTGCTGCTCCATGCTCAGAAGCCTGGTCTGGGGTCCAGGCCTCTCTGCTTTTGAGGAAGCTCCCACAGCCATGCTGCACCGTTGGCCTGCCACCCGAAGGAACAGGGCTTCCCCTTTCACATCCCCACCCTTCTACCAGTCTCTAGTTGATTTCTGGTTGTCCTTGGTTAAAAGTCTCTTTTTCAGATAGTCTTTGGTTATTTATTTCAGGTGGCTGTTCTCTTCTTTAGTTTATTTTCCAGTTTGGATCTGGGAGGAGGTGCCAGAAAGATCCTCTTACTCTGCTGCCATCTTGCAACTCTAGATTTTTATTTTTTAAACAAAGAAATAGATGTAAAGGATCATCTATGTTTCAATGGTCAAAGTTTTTAGCATCAAAACATTGTCCCTCTGCACATGTGTATCTGTGTGCATGCACACATACAATATCTTGCAAAATGCATCCTATAATTACAAGCACCATGACTGCAGGAGCCTCGTTAGTTCTATTTGCACCATATCCCTAGTGCCTATGTTGGTGGCTGGCACATAGTAGGTAGATGCAGTATGGGATGGTGGTTTAAAGCAGGGCTCAGCATGTTTTTTTTTTTTTTATAAAAGATCAGGTAGTAAATATTTTAGGGTTTTTGGGCCATATGATCTCTGCCACTACTCAACTCTGCTGTTTTAGCAAATGCAGGTATAGACAACATGTAAATGAATGGCAGTGGCCGTTACAATAAAACTTTAGTTACAAAAACAGATGAAGGATCAGATTTGGCTCAATCTGCCAACCTGTAGTTTAGAGCTGGACTGTCTGGGTATTTACCTTGGCACTGCCCCTCACTAGCTGCATGGCCTTTCTACTAAGTTATTCATATGTGGATTATTAAGTTTTCTGTTGCTCACTTTCTTCGCCTGTGAAAAGTGGGGTAATAATAGAGTCTTTCTGCAGTTGTCAGGTTTCATGATGAGTGTGTGTGAAGCTTTAGGACAAAGATGTGCATTGTATGTCAATTGTCATTATTATTATCTATCATTTGCTAACTCAACATTAAAGAGACAAATCAGTCTTAAGAGTACAAAACACAAGTATGCCTTTAATTATATAGCATTTTACTTTCTTTAAAGATGGTCGGTAACAAGCTGTGGAACACCAAGTATGAAATTGCAGATGTTGGATAACTGTTATAGTTTTGTATTGGTCCCAGCATTCCATTAATTTTGTTCTGGTTGTATAGTATTAGGAAGCAGCTACCAGTGGTTTTATATAGTGATGGTGTTGTTAATCATCTCATCATGCAATCTCCCAATTACTTGTTTGAAGAGTTTCAAATAGGTGATATGGTGGAGGAATTTTAAATCTTGGGTTTATATATGAAAATGAATTAATCTGGCTGTACAAATTAGTACATTTAATGTAAATTGGGAGTATGATATATTTGTGTGTGCATATGGTTTTTAAAATTTTTGTTTTAAAATATGTATATATTTATAGACACATAGGAAATGTGAATTGGTTATGTGGGTTTTCTAGATGCCTTATAAATGTACATATATGTATTTTTACAAACACATGCACCCATGCAACGTGAATCAGTTATGTGTAGATTCTCTGGAGGCCTTCATGGAATCCTCGAATACTCTGCAGCTGGCTGTTGGAAGCTGTGATGTATGGGGGTGGGTATAGTTGTGATTTGTTGTGGTGTCTCCTGCCTTACTCTTACCTGTTCCTCACACGGTGAGTGATGTTAAAATATCTCGACTGTCACTCCCCTGCTGAATATGCTTCCTTGGCCTCCCATTTCAGGGGCATCAAGTCCAGGCTCCTAAGCACAACCTGAAAGGCCCCATGTGGTCTGATTTCTGGCTGACTCTCACCTTCTCCTGGGCCTGTCCTGTCACTGTTGGCAACTTAGCACCCTTTACACAGGTGAAGTAATTGATGTTCTTTCTGGCCCTTCAAAAAGTCCCCCTCCTTTGGTCCTTTGCCCTTGTTACTACTTCCTTGGCCTAAGCTCCTCTCCACCACTCTGCCAGCCTGCTTCCTCTGCAGCCTTAGGCCTTATTTAAGTGTCACCTCTTTGGAGGTAATCACCCTATGTAAAATAGTGTCCCTTCCACCCCCATTTACTTGATTGCATTACTTCATTTACTTTCTTCATAGCATCCATCATAATCTGTAATGACCTTATTGTTCCCTTTAATTGTTATCTTTCTGCTCTAGTGGAATGGCAGCTCCAAGACAGTGGAGACTTGAACATCTTGTGATTATTGATCCCCTCTGTCTAATGCAGGCCTGGTGCACACTATGGAAGTCTTTGTAGGACAGATGCCTCCAGGCAGGGCTCAGTATGTAATCTGTAGAGCCCAGTGCAAATGAAAATGCAGGTCCCCTTGCTCAAAAGTTATTAAGAAATTTTAAAACAATAGCAGAACATTGAACCAAGCTCAGGTCCTTTGTAAAATTGCGCACCCATGATGCTCACCTGACCTGAGGTCAATTACTTAATTTCCCTAGACTCAACTCCTTCGTCTGTGAAATGGTAAAGGCAGTAATAACCCCCTCATTGTGTGCTTGTAGGCATTAAATGAGATCATGAAAACATCAGGATTAGCAGCAGTGGCCTGCCTATAGTCATCTCTCCTATACGTCAGTATTATAATTAATTATCAGCTTCACCCATGTGAGGTGAAGCCCCCAAAGCACTTCTGTGCTGGCATTACTTCTTTCTGAATAACCTCCATAGCAACTCTCCCAGGTGACTAACCCAACTCTACCGAATAAGTTGGGGATGTGGGTGTTGCTTGCAAATTATTTTGACATATTCAAAGTATAGACCGACAGCATATTTGGCTTGCTGAAAGGAATGTGTCAAACGGAGTTAGGCTGTTATGAAAACTTGTTTGACAATAGGTAAACCCTTCTGAGCCCACCAGTGACACTAGAGTGATAAATAATATCTGCCACCCACCTTTCTGACAAGAGTGAGGTGAGCATGAATTGGATTAAGAAGCCAGTCGAACACTTTGATTTTCTTGAAGAGAGTGGATCCGCAGGCCCTGCGAGCTAGAGTACTGCATACTGTCAGGCTCCCTGTTTACTTAGTCTGTGTGGCTCTGGTTGCTGTACGCATTGTGGAACAAATCAATTGCACCTTGAATGGAAACTGTTCACAGACTTTCACATTTTGATTTATTTTTGTTGTACAGCCAGTGATTCAGGTTAGTTTAGAAATGCAGAGAGGAAAGGCAGCATGTCCTTTACATTTATATTGTGGTCTCTGGGGTGCTTGGAGCTGTGCGGACTGAGAGACAGGACTGACTCCCTGGGAGGGAGCTTTAGTTCATTTTCTGCTGGACACTGATTTAATCAGTGGTTTCTCTATGCAGTGAAGGACAAAATGAAGTGGAAAAATAACATCTGTGAAGCATATAGTATATAGTATATAGCACTGTGCTTGTGTTTTACTTGCTCTGAGAGATTGTATAATATAGTGATTAAAAGTGTACACTCTGATTTGGCAATTATACCTCCATAAAGCTGAAAAAAAAATTTATGCTCTGGACCAGACAAGTGACTTAACCTCTCCAGTCTCAGTTTCCTCATCTGTAAAGTGGAGTGTGTTGGAAATCTCTCTGTGCCTCCAAATCTACTCTCCACAATTTCTACCCTGATGTCTGCTCCAAGAGGCTAGCTGCATGGATGTCATCTGCAGGCTATAGCCCTGCACGTACTGTTCAGGTTGGCCAGCAGGGAACCCATGTTGTAACTCAGGAGAGCAAGTTAGGGTATTTATTTCCCTAGCTCTCTCTCTTCAGAGTTGCTCTGTGTTAAATGAGCCCTTTGCCAAACTTCACTATCTCACTACAACTCACTCTCTTTCATCTCTCAGTATAGTGCTCCTTCTTCCCTTGCTCCTGCAGGCAGGGGGTGGGTGGCAGGGGGACAGCTCTGCTGCTCTCAGCCTCAGGTCCCTGTGCTCTCCCTTATAGTTCCTTACACCCAGCCTACATCTTTGTAAACAGCCTCCTTGCAGATAAGCCGTGTTCAAAGCACTCTAACATTTGTTTTTTTGATTTTTAAGTATATTTCATTGATTATGCTATTACAGTTTTCCCAATTCCCCCCCCCTTATCCCCTCTCCACCCTGCACCTCCCAACCCTCCAGCATTTCCACCCCCCCTTAGTTCATGTCCATGGGTCGTACATATAAGTTCTTTTACCTCTCTGTTTCCTATACCATTCTTAACTTCTCCCTATCCATTTTATGCCTAGCAATTATGCTTCTTATTCCCTATACCTCCCTCTCATTCTTCCCCTGCCACACCCCGCTGAAAACCCTCCATGTGATAATCATTTCTATGGTTCTGTTCCTGTTCTAGTTGTTTGCTTAGTTTTGTTTCTTTTTTAGGTTCAGTTGTTGATAGTTGAGTTTGTTGTCATTTTACTGTTCATAGTTTTTGGTCTTCTTTTATTTCTTAGATAAGTCCTTTTAACATTTCATATAATAAGGGCTTGGTGAATATGAACTCCTTTAACTTGACCTTATCTGGGAAGCACTTTATCTGCGCCTCCTTTTTAAAAGATAGTTTTGCTGGATAAAGTAATCTTAAATGTAGGTCCTTGCTTTTATGACTTCAAATACTTCTGTCCAGCCCCTTCTTGCCTATAAGTTTTCTTTTGAGAAATCAACTGATAGTCTTATGGGAATTCCTTGGTAGGTAACTGTCTCCTTTTTTCTTGATGCTTTTAGGATTCTTTCCTTATCTTTAATTTTGGGTAATGTAATTCTGATGTGCCTTGGTGTGTTCCTCCTTGGGTCCAACTTCTTTGGGACTCTCTGAGCTTCCTGGACTTCCTAGAAGTCTATTTCCTTTGCCAGATTGGGGAAGTTTTCCTTCATTGTTTTTTCAAATAAGTTTTGCATCTCTTGCTCTTGTTCTTCTCCTTCTGGTACCCCTGTGATTCAGATATTGGAATGTTTATAGTTGTCCCAGAGGTTCCTAAAGCTCTCCTCATCTTTTTGAATTCTTGTTTCTTCGTTCTGTTCTAGTTGGATGTTTATTTCTTCCTTTTGTTTTGTTGATTTGAGTTCCAGTTTCCTTCCCTTCACTGTTGGTTCCCTGTATATTTTGCTTTATTTCACTTTGGGTAGCCTTCATTTGTTCCTTCATTTTACAACCAAGCTCGATCAGTTCCATGAGCATCCTGATTACTAGTGTTTTGAACTCTACATCAGGTAGGTTGGCTATCTCCTTTTCACTTAGCTCTTTTTCTGGAGTTTTGGTCTGTTCTTTGATATAGGCCATATTTCTTTGTCTCAGTGCATCTGTTATGTTGTAAGGGGGTGGGCCTTAGGTATTTACGGGGTAGGGGGGCAACCCTCTTTACAGCATTGTGGTGCTGCCTGTGGAGGAGGGGTCATTGAGGGAACAAGCAGCTAGCTTGCTCAGCTCTAGCCCCACTTTCCAGCAAACTCTGTTGTGTGAGACTGGGAGTTTCTCCCACCATGGCAACACCCTCAGCAGTTTACAGCTAGCTTGAGTCTTTAGTTTCCCGTTCAGCCAGACCTGCCTTGCTCACAAGGTCTGCTGCCTCGCCACTGGTCCTCTCTGCCCACCTGGCTGCCTATCTCCATCCCTCCTACTGGTCTGGTGAATGTTTTTTTAACTCCTTGGTTGTCAGAGTTCCATGGAGCTTGATTTTCTGGCACTTCTGGTTGTTTATTGTTTTTAGATTGGTTATCTTCCTTTTGGTTGTAAGAGGAAGCAAAGGGTTTCTACCTATGCCTCCATCTTGGACAGAACTCAGTGTTGTTCATTTTTAAATAACTCACAACTGTAAGAAGTCTTTTCACAGAATTTTTCACATAGTTTCTCTCTCCATCCTTGAGTAGGTATATCTGTTTAATTTTAAGTCCTTATAATTCCAAATTTAATTTAAGTCCAAAATAATTCCCTCTTACTTCCCTATTTGTATAAGTATAAAATATTTTAAACAAAGAGATATCTGTTCCTTAGCTAGAGAACTATTTCACCATTGACTTCTTGAAGAGGGGGAAAAAAGATTCCCATTTTTTCCTCTACCTCAAATGGGTCCTTTTCCTGTTGAGCCTCTTTCAGAGACAAATCCATCAGAGGACATCTGGGATCATCCCAGTCCTTCTTAACAGCACCATACTGGTCAATGTATCTTCTTGTATTAGAGCAAGTATCTGTGAAAAGGATTGGGCAAATCCTTCCTCAAAGCCTCTGCTTTTCCATCTGTAAGGGGAGGAGGTTGGACAGGATGTGTCCTTTCTGGTTCTAACACTCTGTGAGTAGGAAAATCAGTCTTTGAGTTAGTACAGCCTGTGTGGTCAGAGGCTAATGTAGGTTTGTGCCAATTACCAATAAAGATAAAACAACCCTGCTCGTTAGCATGGCTACATGGGCCATTTTTCCACCTTACATTAATATCTTCTAATTCAAGCTTCCTGAAATACTTAAGCTCCACAATTTGCACAATGAGCACATTCTCTCTTGGACTGTTCCTGAATTGTCTTACATGTGGAAGTCTCATCCTTCTGGGAAAATGTTAAGCAACTTGCAGGTAAGATCCACTGTGATGGTTTCAAGTGCTGCTACATATGATCTCTGTCCCAAACCTGTCACCTCCATGTCCCATAGGCACCTCCAAAGCAAACTGTCTACAGTTAAACCTATTTTTTCCTCCCAATTCTGTGCTTTTGTGTTCTTTATCTCAATGAAATCACCAACATTTGCCAGATGATGACATCAGAAACTTGGAAATCTTCACTCATGCGCACTCAGCCTCCTTGAGTCAGTCCACTTAATGTTTCTTTCTTTCTTTTTCTAGTTTTTTATTGTTTATGGTATTACAGTTGTCCCAATTTTCCTCCCTTTGCTCCCCTCCCCTGAGCCCACCCCCTACTCCCATAGTCAATCCCCACACTGTTGTCCACTTGTTTCTTTAAATCTTGTGTTAGTTTTCTAGCTCCTCTGTGACAAATTACCACAAATGGAATGGCTGCAACAATTGAAATTTAATCTCTCATATTTCAGGAATCCAAAAGTCCAAAATCAAGGTGTCAGCAAGGTTGGTTCCTTCTGGTAGCTCTGAGGAAGAACTGTTCCATGCTTCTCTCCTGTTTCTAGTGATTTCCCAGCAATCCTTGATGTTCTTTGGCTTTTAGACAGATCATTCCAATCTCTGCTTCCATTTTCACATCACCTTCTCCATGTCTTTCTGTATCTTTTTATGTCTCATGAGGACACTCCCATTGGATTTAGGGCCCACTCCAATCCAGTATGATCTCATCTTGCCCTCTGCCTTGATTGTACCTGCAAAGACCCTATTTCCAAATGTTACTTTCTGCCCTTCTGGGGGGATGTGAATCGAAGAGGGGATACTATTCAACCCATTTCAAACCCTTTCCCTCTGTGATTATGTTCTAAGTTCTGGCCTTTTCTCCAACAGCCTCCTGTCTCCAGCTTTGTTTTCTCCTCATCCCAATCCACACTTTACTTAATTTTCAGGACTTTCTGAAATGCCTGTCTTTTTGGTTTCTTGCTCCACTATTTAAACTCTTTCAGATCCCTCCCTACCCAATGCCACAGTAATGGTCTTTAAGCTACCAGGGGGAATACTAGGCTCTCTGTGACCAGCTGGAGCACACATGGATGGTTATCTACCCAGTATCCCTTTCCCTCTTCTTCTTCAGGATCAGAGCCCTGGTGGTTTGGGACAACCATGAGCCCAACTATATTTACCAGGCTTTCCAGCACCTGTTACTTTTGTTGGGAACATGTGGCATAGTTCTGGCCAATAAGAAATAAATAGGGAGATTGGACTTCTAGAAAAGGTAGGCATATTTGGTTGGTACATAATTTTTGTTCTCTGCCTTCATTTTCTTCCTGTTTGGAATGCAGATGAGATGCTAAAGGTGAAGTAGCCATCCTGTGACCACAGGGTCAAGTACATGCTAAAGGTACTGAGGTGAATGATAGAGGGACCATGAGTGGTACTATGGTACTTCTATGCCAGCTCTAAACTGTCTATCCTGGGAGTCATTGTTCCATTAGAAAAATAGAAGTTTTTAAATTTGGTCAAAGGGTACAAAGTTTCAGATATACAGGATAAATAAGTTCTGGGGGTCTAATGTACCACAGGGTGACTTTAGTTAACAAAGTGTATTGTATATGTCAACTTTTCTGAAAGAGTAAATTCTGTTTTCCTAAAATTTTTTTTTGAAAACATAACTGAGATGATGGATATGTTAATTCTATTATAGTAAACATTTCACAGGATATACATGTGTCAAAACATCACATTGCATACCTTAAATATACACTATTTTTATTAATTATACCTCAGTAAAGCTGAAAAATAAATAAATAATAAAATACAATGAACAAAAAGAAATCTAGGAACTTTGTTCAAGGCACTGTTTTGGGAGTCTGTTACTAATAGATTCTTTACTGATTTTGATTCAACTGTTTCCCTAATACTCCTCCAATGTCATCTCCTATTCTTCTCAAATTTTAATCCTAAATTTGGGCCACACTGAATTATTTTCTGCACTGTGAAAGCACCATGCTGTTTTTCAATTGGGCCTTTTTAGATGATGCCCCTCAGCTCTGGGCATGGTCTGTTTATCTTTGTGACCCAAGCACCATTGCCTTGTGGAAGATTTTATTTATTTATTTTTGGAGAGGGGAAGGAGGGGAGGAGATACAGAGGGAGAGAAATACCAATGTGTGGTTGCCTCTGGAGTGCCCCCTACTGGGGATGTGGCCTGCAACCCAGGCATGTGCTCTGACTGGGAATCGAACCAGTGACCCTTTGGTTCTCAGGCTGACACTGAATCCACTGAGCCTGGCTTACGGAAGCTTTCTAATCTTTCTAGGCTAGGCTTAGTATTGGTATCTCCAAACTAGTTCTTAATGTGTTTATACTGGGAAAAGAACATTTTCCCCCTCTTGTGTGTCTCATTTTCTTTTACACAAAACACCTCACTTCTGACACTTCTGGTCACCAAATGTGTGAGGGTTTTGCCCCATCAAGCAGTTCTCTGTGACACCAGCTGGGTGTCCTACGATTTAACTCAATTCTGATACTCTCTAGCTGGAGATAGTGTCAGATCCCACATGTTAAGGCCTCAGACCCACAAGACTCCTCTCACCCCACTTCAGATGTCAATCACAAGTAATGTCAATCACAAGTAATAGATTCACAAACCTTCTGTCCAACTTGGCTACAAATCAGAGGTTCCCACTACTCCCCTCTTTGGGTTCTATTAATTTGTTAGATTGGCTCAGAGAGCTCAGGGAAACACTTACTTATGTTTACTGGTTTATTAAAGAATATGGTAAAGGATACAGATAAACAGCCAGATGAAGACATATACAGAGAGAGAGGTCTGGGAGTATCCTGAGCCCTGGAGCTTCTGTCTCTATGGAGCTGGAGTGTATCGCTCTCCCATACATGGATGTGTTCACCTTCCTGGAAACTCTCCAAACCCATAGAATGGGGATTTGTATGAAGGCTTCACATGGAGGCATGGGCCGTAATTAGCTTCATTTTAAGCCTTTTCCACTTCTCAGGAGTATGGGTGGTATGCTAAAAATTTCAAGCTTATAATCAGGTGTTGGTATTTCTAATAACCAGTCCTCATCTGGCAGCTGTCCAGGAACCCACCCAGAGTCCCCTCACAGGAACAAAAAAGCCTCCTTTCACCCAGGAAATTACAAGAGTTTCAGGAGCTCTAGTTCAGGAACCACTGGGAGACAGAGACCAATATACATATATTTTCTATTATTTCATAGTACTCTAGTATGATAATCTGTTTATTTGTTTGTCTTTCCCCCAAATCCCCAAGAGAAAGGGTCAGGCCTTTTTATTAATGTCCAGTGCCTTGCTTGATGTCAGGCACTTAGTAGATATTAAATAAACACATCGATGAAGGATTGAAGGAATGTGTGGGAAACAATACCAAGTACATAGGAGGTTTTGAAGAAATCCTATTGAATTAGATATGCATGGGTCACATTTCATCCTTGGTTATGCATGTGGTTATGAAAAGCATATATAATCAAAGCTTGACATGAGATTTTGAAGCAGATTTGCAATTCATTATTTAACAAACATTTATCAATTGACTGTTTTACATTTTTTGAGGGTTGGGTCCTCATCTTTTTCACATTTGCATTCCTAATACAGCAACTGGTAGCTGAAAAGTACATGATAATATTTTTTCCTCTATTAAATAGCAACAAAGGTACAAATGAGTGCTGTGTATTTTCAGAGGAAGGAGAGGATTGAGAAAAGAATCACAGAGAAAGAGGCATGGAGTTGCATGAGCACAGTGGACCAGTGTGGGCAAAGATATGAGGATGGAAAGGCATGAAGTCCTGTTTGTTGGAATTAAAGAAGAGCAATAATGACAAAAATGTGAGATGAGTATGATCGTGGAAATCTTAGACTAACTAACCATGTGGTGCTCTCAGTCTTGTTACTTGTGGTGAAGGTTACTACTTGCCTCCTCAGTATCTGTTTTCCTCCTCCATTTAGTAACAGAACCTTGATTTTAGCTCATGTGCATGTGAGTAAGTCTGATCAATGAGATATAAACAGAAGAGTCACAGAGGGCTCTTGGAAATCTATTCAAAAGGATGGGAGTGCTCCTCCATCCCTTTCATCCATCCTGCTGCTGGAATGAGAATATGTGGCAGAGGTCAACTGGCCAGAAAAGGGTCAGGGATGCTGCACTGTGAGCATCTGCCTGAGGATGGATAGGAGGAGACTGGTACTAAATGACATCATAGAGCTTCCAGACCAGTCCCCCAATGGCTTCCCCCACATGAGAATTCTCCTACATGACAGAGAAATAAGCCCATATTTCTTTATGCCAGTGTTATTTGGTGGTTTCTTACTTTATGTAGCTGAACCTAATCTTAATTGATATATCACCCAACTTTAGTGTTATCAATGTTGGGGAACCAAGATGAATTTTCCAGAGAATTAACTGTTATTCCTATCCCATGCCTGGCTGTTTTCCCTTTACAAAGCCACACATTCAATTTCTTAGGGTTGTCTCTTCCTAGGACTGACTGTGGAATGGGACCACGGGTTCCTAGCCCTCCCCACTCTGTTGCTATGCCTGAAAGTAAGCATATGGTCCCTTTTTATTGTGGATGTTTACAGATTATCAACATCAGGAAATGAGTCAGGAAGTAACAAACAAGGCAGTTATAAGTGGTCTTATACCATTTTCATAGCTGAAATTCTTCTTTATAGTCCTTATTTCATTGGAATATATTAGTTATTTATTGTTGCATAACAAATTACCCTAAAATCTAGCATCTTAAAGCAATAAATATTTATTATTTCACAGTTTCTGTGGGTCAGGAATACAGGTATGGATTAGCTGGGTACTTCTGGCTCAGGTCTCTCATGAGGTTGCTGTCAATCTGTTAGCTGGAGCTACATTCATTTCAAGGCCCAAATGGGAGTCTGGAGAATCCACTTCCAAGCTCACATAGCTGTTGGCAGGCCTCTGAAGATCTATTTCCAAGCAGCCTGAGAATTCACATGACATGAATGTGGTCATCTAAATGAGAGAGAGAGAGCGGGCCAGAAAGAGATATATTAGTAAGACACTCAGTCTTTTTATAATCTAATCTTGGAAGTGACACCCCAGCACTTCTGCCATGTTCTATTTATTAAAAGCAAACCGGTAAGTGTGGCCCACAGTATAGGGAGGGATTACACAGGGCATGGTTATCAGGGGGTGAGATCTCTGGGGGTCATCTTAGAGATTGCCTACTATAGGGAAATTCACTTATATATTTGCTCCATTTAATTCCTGAAGGTAATAGCTCTTCAAACATTCTCACCTCCTAAGAAGGTTTTTTCTCTGAGTTGGTAAATCCAATGGTATATTCATTCACTTAACAAATATTCATGGAACATCAATGTGCCAGGCCTGGAGATAGACTGGTCAGTATAAATACATGCAGTCATCACTCTGAAGTCCAGGGTGATGCCTTGGGCACTACAATATATGGGAATTCATTATATTGTATTTCCCCCCGGATATGAGCAACTTGTAATCACACATTTTGTCCCTGTACCTCCAGCCTTAGTCATTGATCTCCTCCAACTTGTTATTAATGTGTGTGTGTGTTGGGGGTGGGCACTCTGCCAGTGGAGAAGCATGTCCCAGCCACTGCAAGTGAGCATAAGTCTACCAAGACGTGATCTGCTTGGGGAGGAAAGATGGCCAATCTCTCAAAGGAGAAGGACCTTGAGCCTGTTCCTCAATGGGCTTTTATTGGGTTTAGTTTGCAAAGGAATACAGGGTTTATATATAAAGCTCATCAGTCATTGTCAGGCAGTAGTGATCAAACAATAGATAACATTCAAAGAACTATGAGGGCTTATTCTGAGTCAGGGTCAGATAGCTAACGGACCATAAAACTTTGGGAAGAAAACTAATTTTCTGCTTGGACCCTTATCACTTAAATTGAGGACATTCTTAGCAAAGCAGTATTCACAGGATTTTATGCATTCTTTCTTAGGCCTGATTGCCCCCGGAAACCACCCATTCCAGCACAGGGCTGCACCTGCCTCTGGCATTGTTTTAAGCTTAAGTTAGGTGGGGGATGCAGGCAACAAACAGATTAGGAGACTTCTTACAGACAGAATGAGGACTCAGGCTATGACAAAGCCAAGGGGTGAAGGTCCATCACCCCTTTTCTATAGTCCCCTAAGTCTTTCCCTGATGGCCCCTTTGTGACCGTGCCTGTCTTAGGTTGTCCCTTCCTTGAGGAAATTTACCTGTCATTGGCTAACTGGTCAGGCTTGGGGCCAAGCAGGGTGAAGTAAAGGGGGCTTAGGCTGTGCCTCTGCCAGGAAGGTAAATTTTGTTTCCTTAGTGGCTTATGGTCTCAAGGTCTTTTTACTCAGCCTTAGCCATGTGGGGTTACAGCTTCTGAAACCAGGCACAGTGGTTCCCAACAATTAAGGGTCCCCTGGACTCAAGTGATTGATTAGGAACTTGTTGGTAGGGGGGGATCTTTCTGGAAAAGCCTTGCATTCCAATCCCAGCTATCTTTCAATAATTAAATGCTGTTGTGTAACTTAATTTCTCCAAACCTTATTATACTTACCAATGAAATGGGACAAAGTGTCTATTCATAGGTTTGTTTTGACAGTTAAATGAGAACATGTACGCGAAGTACTTGGCAGAGTCTGGAACATGGTAGGCAGTGGGAGGATATTAGTGATACACAATAACAGCCTGCTGTTATTAATTTTACTACTATTATCCATTTGGAATTAGAAATGAGCATAGGAAAGAAAAGCTTCCTGGATAATTCAGTTCGTCAAGTTGTGTTTGAGCTACCTCAAATCCTTTTGCCACAAGCAGGCCTGGGTATAAATAAATTAACTAATGATGAAAAAGTGCTATGTATTTTGACTTGGTATAAATGTAATCCCTTTTGCAATTGCAAAATAATCTTTTGGTAAATAGAGAAGGTGGAACATGTTCAGAATAATAGCTTTTAGTAAAACATGGGGACTCTTTAGCATGCCTGATACCAGCAATTGTCAAACTTCAGAGCTCTGAGTATGCCCTCCTTTTGTAGCATGCATCTGCTTCTAAATGTATGCCCGGCTTCCTACTTTAAATGTACTCTGAGTTTTCCACACATGTGCACATGCCAGGAATGATGAACAGCAGTTTTGAGAACACATCCTAGAAATGCCAATTTCCAGATGGATTTGTTTTGCTACAAAGTGAATTAACACTTGATTCTTGACATAGCCAGTGGAGCGATGGAGAGTGGGTTCTAATACCCACATAAGGTGAGACCTGCCAAGTCATGGACAGCCAAAAAGAACTGAGAAAGCTGAAGCAAGTACTCAAATTATTTTCTGAAGATAGCTTATCAAAGCTACGGAGAAAAAGAGAAAGGCAGAAACCAAAAAACATACAAGCTTGTGGGTAAATAATGACCCCTTTTAACATTAAAGCTGTCCAATAAAGCTGTGATTTGGTTCTCTCTGAGACTGCCTGTTTTGTTCCTGAATGATTAAATATGTAGTTATACAAAAGCCTTAAATATCTAAGACAGTCTCCTTTCCTTCCCCTTCCTTTTCTTTCTTTTTTCTTTTTTTTAAAGTAACATCTCTTGGAAAAGGCATGACTCAAGAATACATGAAAACATTTAGAGGGAAACCTTATGTAGTAGACACTTTCTGTACTTAGACATGCTCTAATTTAAATCCTGAAAATGTGGTTATGTAGTTGCTTTTAACAGTAACTTACTGGCTGACTTTCCCTATGACATGCTCAATAGAAATGTTGAAATAGTGAATGAATGGTACCTGGGAGTTAGTCTGAGAAAAGATAAAGCCATCCATAGTATGGGTAAAAGATGTACAAATTAAGAAGTAAAATAAAAAAAAAAACAGTTGAGTTAGTTTTATGCAGCTATTCCTTTGTTCCTGTAAGAATAAAATACATATGCATGTATGAGTTACCAAATATAAATTGTGTAATTTCATTTATTTTGCAAAAATGCTCTTATATTTGCACTTAAAACTGCATTGTACATTATAAATGCAAATGGTAAAATCATACTAATAATTTAAATTTCTAGTTTTTCTTTACATAGAACAGCACTAAGGAGCAAATAAACACTATGACAAGTCAAAAGAGAAACCACAGAATAAAGAAAAGAATTTTATATTTTAATACTGTTAGAGAGGAAAGTTTTCCTTTACACTATTAGGTTCAGCCCCAAAACACAACCCATCTTCCCCTTAGCTCAAGATGGCATATAAATCTCCCATCTGTCTTTGGGGTCTCTTATTCTTATGGAACTGCTGTGTGTACATATGTAATAAATTTAGGTATTTTCTCTTGTTAATTTGTTTCATCATTTGTTTATTAGTCCAGCCAGAAGAATTTAGAAAGGTAGGAGCAAAATTATTTTTACTCTTCTATACTTTAAAAATGGAGTTACACTGTACATAATACTTGGTTAGTTGTTTTTCTACTTAATATTTTGACACTTTCCAAGTTTTTAAATATTTTCTTCAACATCCTTTATAATGATTGCAAATTATTTCATCTTTAATAGGTACTTTTTAATAAGTATCATTCTTAACTACTCTCTGCTTAAGACATTTTTTCACTGCAATAATATTTCCATGGAATCTCGGTAGGCAACTTGAGATCAGCATTCAGGTCAATCTGTGTCTATTTCCCTCAGAGTGCTTTAAAATGAGGAGGCTTTCCAAAATGCTTATCAAATGAAATCATTTATTTGTATGCATTCTACCTTAAATAAAATAAAAAGATAGAAGGATAGGGAAAGAGGTCAAATTAGCCTATTTATACCTGACTTTGAGTAACTGTCTGTCTCAGTCATTTGTCCCATGGGCTATCTGTGGATCCTTCCCCCCTCTCCAATCTTTCTAAGTCAAAAACATCTGGCTGCATTTTAAATTGATTTGCACAATTTATTTCACTATCCTCTAGGCTCCATGCCTGTGCATGGGAGAATGTAATCTCTCCTTGAATCACTACATTAAACTGATTCCCCACATTGTTTAGTGTGAAATAGGATTGTTTTCATTCCATTTACTCTTTACTTTGTTAATTAGAATGACCTCCAGCTTGAATCTACCAACTGTTGGATTTTATTATATCTTTCCAGGAATCCCTCCTATAAAATGGTTAACTTTAAATACTGCATTTCCTCCAGTATGACATAAAAATCACTCTTCTTTAGAAAAAAAAAAAAGTCTTTAACAAATGACTCCAGACAGAATTCTACAAATGTTGGAGTCATGTAATTTTGGATGCTCTTGCTGCGTATAAATACTGCTTAAAGCAGTCCTGCCAACCTGGCGTTAGGGCCTGTCCTCGGGAAAAATCAGGACATTGTTTATTTGATGAAATTTTACTTACTGTAGAGAACTTTTAAATGTTATTTCTGCCCTCTTAGGCTGGCTCAGTTGGTTGGAGCATCATCTGGTACATCAAAAAGTTATGGGTTTGATTCCCAGTCAGGGCACATACCTGGGTTGTTGGTTCGATCCCTGTTCGGGTCATGTATGGGAAGCAGCCAATCAGTGTTTCTCTCTCACATTGATGTTTCTCTCTCCCCCTTCTTCTCTAAAATCAATAAAAACATATCCTCAGATGAGGATTTAAAAAGCAAAAACAAGTTATTTCCCTTGAGTGCAGAACTAATTGTGACCCTGCCTTTCTATACTCTTCCTATAAAAAGAACCAAAACATGATGGTGGATCAGATGTTTGGGAAACATATTACAAGGGTTGATAAATGCACTTGGTCTTTGTATTTTTGCCTCTGGATCCAGCTTCACCTGCTCCCCAGTATTCAAGTGTGATGGAATGGTAAGGCCCCAGGATGAAGTGGCCAAAATAATTATTGGGACTGTTTCCCATCCCCCAACCCCCACCCCCAGTTTCTGAAAGGTCAGAGAACTTCTACTTTGTAATTAATATCTGCAGCTACCACCAGTTCTTTGCTCTTGAATTGGCTATCTAATGCTTACTTGATCTCTTGACTCTAGATGAATCCTATCTCTTTTATTTTGAAGTCTCTCTTTACTTGTGTGTAAGCACCAGTTTCTCCGCCGCCCTCCCAACTGCCACCATGGAGAGTGATGATTCTGGTGGTGACCCTCACAATTCTGAAATCCTCTATAAACAGAAGCACTACTATGTCTTGTGAGATGTGGTCTTACCTACCTTTCTACCCTTCCTCCTTCTGCTCTACTCACACTTGAGCATTTGAAGCTCCAAGGGGCAGAGGTCATTCCCTTTGCCTGGAACATTCTTCCCAATTCTCCCAATGCCGAGGGAATTCTGTTTCCTGTGTTTGGACCAAGCCTGAGTGTCATCTCCTTGGAGAGGCCTTCCTAAACCACCAAGTGTGATGTTGTATATGTTTAATGGCCCTTAGGCATAGTTAACAACAAATCAGATCAAGCTCCCGTATTAACAAACAATATCCTTGTAATGGGTATTACAAGCATATGTAATGGGGTTAACCAGGTGAATACCAGCTCTTGCTGACCCACCTGATTATTTGATTCACAGCAATAATTACAATGTGTAAAAATATATTTATTTATTTATTTATTTGCTCTTTGTGAGTATATTCTTTGGTAGAATACAGTTTCCATGAGACCAAGAATTTTTCTATTTTTGTCACCATCAGACAAGAAAAACATTCTCTACACCCTTAGGTTCAGTGATTGAGGGCCTGTGAATTAAAATGACTAAGATTAGCATGATAAAAGACAGATTTTCATTCACTTATGGATGTGAGAGTTAACACAAAAATGTGGATCACCATATAGCCAAATATAAGGGCTTACATATTTACTTAATAAGGGGAAAGGGAAGAGGAAGAAAAAGGCTTTTATGAGAAGAACAAATGAGTTTCTTTAGGAAAGACAAATGGACTTTTAGGAGAACAAAATGGGAGATAAGAAAGCCTGTGATTATATTTGATTGTGCAGGTTCAAGTGCTTATCTCCCTCTTCTTTCTGCCCCAGAGGAGAGTTATGGAAATTTAACTCTCAGCTTTCTTCCTGGGAGTGAAGTTGCCCCAAAGAGGGGTTTTACAGTATCCTTATTACTTGAAGTTTCTGCCTTTAGCCAGATAATGGAAGCTCCAAAAGACTTCTTTCTGGATCTGGTGAATCTCAAATGTTTTAGCTTAAAATAATCTACATATCAAGTCTGAGGGACCCAGTGGGTCACCTCAGCACCTAGTACTATGCCCTAAACTTGGTAATAGGTACTCAATAAATACTTGTTGAAACATGAATAAATAAAGTGGTGAATGCAGTGTTCACCATTTGCTCATGGTGAACAGTCATTCATTGTAGTTGCTTAACCCAGGTAAAAAAGAGAGAAAAGAGAGGAGAGAGAGAGGAGAGGAGAGAGAGAGAAGAAAGAGAGGGAGAGAGAGAAGAGAAGAGAGAAGAGGAAAGGAGAGTGGGAAGAGGAGAGGAGAGGAAAGGGGAGGAGAGGTGAGGAGAGGAGAGGAGAGAGGAGAGGAGAGAGGAGAGGAGAGAGGAGAGGAGAGGAGAGAGATAGGTCATATATGTGAAAGCTCAGACAAAAATATTCACAATGCCCTGAAATAAATAGATTCCTTCATTTTGTAATTTAAAATACATGTTTCTTTTGTTGGAGAGTTTGTAAGTCCCATGTCGTGATACAGATGCACCTTGTAGGTAGATTCTTGATGATATGAGCCTCCTTTGATATATTCATATTGCCAGATGGAATACTTGTCTGTACTTTTCTATACTACTATACTTTTCTATAGTAGTCCAGAAAGAGCTACTTTTCATTTTTCTCAATCCTTGAGATCACCCTGGTGGGCAGCTGCAGGTAGTAAACTCTCTGGGAGTTTCCTAAGGGACAAGGACGGTGAAATCTTTACCGGTGGGAAGTTGTGTATGTGGAAGGGGGAGGAGCTCTGTGCGATGAGCCCAGGAGGTTGCTTCTCTCCATGGCTCTATCTCTACCTGAAGCATTAATAAATATGATGGCAGGTGCTGTCCCATTACCTACTGGGATGATATTTTCTTTAATAGAAAACTTCAAGCATAAACAAAGTAGAAAGATTTGATACATACCATCAACTAGCTGTAACAATTATTTACATTTGGACAATCTTATTTCATCTCCAGCCCAACTCCCCCCTTTCCCTTACATTTCTCAACACCTCCCCTCACTAGCTTATTTTAAAGTAAACCTCAGACAGCATATTCTTTCATCAGATCTTAGTTCTAACAGATAAGTACCATTTAAAGGTTATTATTAGACTTATTTATTTTTGGTGATTTTGTTGGTTTGCTGTTTGATTTTTTTTATTGTGGTAAAATTCCAAATTTATTATTCTAACCATTTTAAGTGTATAATTCAGTGGTATTAAATACGTTCACATTGTTGTGCAACCATCACTCTCAACGCTCCCCAGAACTTCATTATCTCCCCAAACTGAATCTCTGTAACCATCAAACAGTAACTCCCTCTTTCCTTAATCCCAGTCCCTGGAAAACACCATTCTACTTTTTGTATGAATTTGATTACTCTAGGTACCTCACATAAACAGAATCATATATTTGTAGTATTTCATTCAGGGTAATGTCTGACTTTCATCCAGGTTATCGTATGCATCAGAATTTTCTTCCTTTTTAAGGCCGAATAATATTCTATTTCTGTTTATATACCACACTTTTTCATAGTTTAGATTGTACATAATTTTTTATTCTTGTTTCTTCTATTACAGTTGTCCCAATTTTTTTCCCTTTGCCTTCCCCCACAGTCAATTCCCACACCATTGTCCTTGTCCATGGGTCATTTACACATGTTCTTTGACTACTCCCTTTCCTTTCTTTTTAATGTTTCTCTGCTCCCCACTTTCCTGTGGCACCTGTCAGTCTGTTCCATGTTTCCATGTCTCTGGTTCTGTTTTGCTTGTTAATTTATTTTGTTCATTAGACTCCTCTTATAAGTGAAATCAAATGGTATTTGTCTTTCACTGGCTGGCTTATTTCACTTAGCATAATACTCTCCAGTTCCATCCATGCTGTCACAAAAGATAGGAATTTCTTCTTTCATTCTGCTGCCTAATATTCCATTGTGTAAATGTACCACAACTTTTTAAATCCATTCATTTTAATCCATTCATCTATTGATGGGCACTTAGGCTATTTCCAACACTTGGCTATTATAAATAGCACTGCCATGAACATAGGGGTGCATATATTCTTTTGAATTGGTGTTTTGGGATTCTTAGGGTATGTTCCCAGCAATGGAATCACTGAGTCAAAAGGCAGTTCCATTTTTAATTTTTTGAGGAAACTCCATATTGTTTTCCACAGTGGCTGCATCAGTCTGCATTCCCACCAACAGTGCACTAGGGTTCCCTTTTCTCCACATCCTTGTCAGCACATGTTGTTTGTTGACTTATTAATGATGGCCATTATGATGGGTCTCAGTGTAGTTTTAATTTGTATTACTCTGATGGCTAGTGATGTTGAGCATTTTTTCATATGTCTATGGGCCATCTGTATGTCCTCCTTGGAGAAGTATCGAGCAGCTACTTCTGTCCATTTTTTAGCAGCTACTCTGCCCAGAGTAGAGAAGCAGCTCTTTTGCCCATTTTTTAATTGGATTGTTTGTTTTTCTGCTGTTGAATCACAAGTTCTTTATATATTTTGGAGATTAAACCCTTGTCTGATGTATCATTAGCAAATATGTTCTCCCATATAGTTGGTTCCCTTTTCATTATAATGATAGTTTCTTTTGCTGTGCAGAAGCTTTTTAATTTGATGTAGACCCATTTGTTTATTTTTCCCTTTGATTCCCTTGCCCTAGGAGATATACTGGCAAGAATATTGCTACATAGGATATCTGAAATTTTACTGCATATGTTTTCTGCTAGGATTTTAGTGGTATGGCTTATATTTAAGTCTTTTATCCATTTTGAGTTTATTCTGCTGTATGGTGTAAGTCGGTGACCTAGTTTCATTTTTTGCACTTATGAGTCCAGTTCTCCCCACACCATTTATTGAAGGGGCTATTTTTACTCCATTCTATGCTTGAGCCCCTTTTGTCAAATGTTAATTGACCATAGAGACATGGGTTTATGTCTGGGCTCTCTGTTCTGTTCCATTGATCTATGTGTCTATTCTTATGCCAGTACCAGACTGTTTTGATTACAGTGGCCTTGTAATATAGTTTGATATCAGGTATTGTGATCTCTCCAACTTTCTTCTTCTTTCTCAAGATTGATGAGACTATTTGGTATCTTTTTTGGTTCCATATAAATTTTTGGAATATTCGTTCTGGATCTGTGAAATATGCCTTTGGTATTTTAATAGGAATTGTGTTGAATCTATAGAATGCTTTAGGTAGTATGGACATTTTAATGATGTTATTTTTTCCAGTCCATGAATAGGGTACATGCTTCCATTTATTTGTATTTTCCTCAGTTTTTTTTTTCTTTAGTGTTGTATAGTTTTCCCAGTATGGGTCTTTTACCTCCTTGGTTAAATTTATTCCTAGGTACTTCATTTATTTATTTTTGCAATAGTAAATGGAAATTTTTCTTAGTTTTCTTTTTTTGATAGTTCATTGTTGGTGTTCAAAAATGCCATTGATTTTTTTAATGTATTTTATTGATTATGCTATTACAGTTGTCCCATTACCCCCCCTTCATTCCCCTCCACCCTGAACACCCTCTCCCACCCACATTACCCCCCTTTAGTTCATGT
>CM052544.1:49092731-49108587 GCA_028533065.1 Trachops cirrhosus | reverse complement strand
AGAGGGAGTCATACAAGAGTGTAATATAAGCAAAGTCTTATTATTTAGGAAACTGGCTTCATCTCAGGGAACTCTGGAGATAGTAGTTCTCAAAGGGTGGTCCCCAGACCAGCCATTAGCATCACCTGGGAATTTTTTAGAATTGCAAAGTATTAGGCCCTACCCACTGAATGAGAATCTCTGGGGTGGGGCCTAGCATGCCACATTTTTAACAAACCCTTCTGAGATTCTGATGCACACTAAAGTGTAGGTGTAGCATACCTCAGAGTTGTCCTAATCGAGAAAGAGAGTCATAGTAGTTAGATCTCACACCTGTCAACATTTGGTTCAAAGCTGGGTGGCTGGGGCGAGGGAATGTAGATTCAGAGATGCAGGTGTTGTGTGGTGGGAGAGAAAACCCACTGGCAGCTGGGGGTCAGGGCATGCTTGGGAGTACTGACTATGTCTGCTAGGGACCTATTCTTTTTTCCAAAGACGTCAGTGAGGGCAGTGTGATTTATCCAAGTCCATACAATTGATCAGTGCCTGAGTCAAGATTCAAATCTAGGTTTGTGTGATTCCAGAATCAGTCTTTGAAACCA
This sequence comes from Trachops cirrhosus, assembly GCA_028533065.1. Lineage (NCBI taxonomy): Eukaryota > Metazoa > Chordata > Mammalia > Chiroptera > Phyllostomidae > Trachops > Trachops cirrhosus. The sequence goes on along the minus strand of CM052544.1, from coordinate 49,108,006 downwards.
AAACACTAAACTGCTTCAAGAGGGCATGTGTAAAAAAAAAAAAAAATACTTGAGATGCACACACTCCTACAACTCAGCTCCCCTTCCTTTCTCTCCTTTCCAGGCTCTTTTCCTCAAGTAAACATACTCACCGATGGAAGTCACTTAGGTTAAGATACCAATCAAATAAGTTAATATACCAACCTTCCTATCAGCAATAAAGCTTCATCCTGCATTTAGAGACCTCCATTGTCTCTAACCTAACAAATCAGGAGAAGCATATGAACTTATTTTTTTATAATTTTCTATAAATAACACATTCTAAATAAAATATCAAAAATGGAAAAGCTTGCTTTTCTAGTCCTACCTATTTACATACTGATGAAAGGAAGCATGTAAAATGAAGATTATATAAGTTTGTTTTGCAAGTAATTCAATATAATTGCTTGGAAAGAAGTTATCTAAGGAAGGTTTTCTAAATAGTAACCTTTCTTTTACTAATGTAGCAACAACCGGGGAATCTGGGAGAATAGCTACTTTATAAATGTGGATTATTCAGTGCAACAAATTTACAAACTGCCATGTAACACACAATGTACTGCTTCTCAGTCTGGGTTTCATGAGCACCCCAGGAGTTTATAGACTTTACATTGCAGTTTGTGAGTTATACAACAATTTTATATTTTCACCTAAACTATAATCTAAAATACTTTTACAGATTATAAAAATAAAATAATTTTTGTGTGATATTTCCTAGTTGAAAAACTGGTAATAGAATTAGACTCTAGTTTATGTCTGGTGTTTCTGCACTTAAGGTCCTCATGTGTATTACTGGGGGTCCACTACTTTTTCCTCTGCAAATTTCCACTGTGAAGTGGCTGAGGCCCTTGTTACTCAAAGGACAGTGCCTGGACCAGAGGCACTGGCACCTCTACGGGGGTTATTAAAAACGTAGACTCTCAGGTTCTACCCTATATCTACTGAATTGGAATCTACACTGGATTGATCTCAACTCCCAAACTTACCACATGTATTATTTAACCTTTGTGAGCCTCAGGTTCCTCATCTGTAAGTGAAGATAAAAATATAAAATCTTACCTCATAGTTTAGCTGTGGGCAATCAAACGAAAGAATGCACATAAAAAAGATATCACTCATACAATATAACCCAAAGTACTTAATAAATAGTATTATATTTCCCTAAGAACAATAAGAATAGAAAAATTCTATCATAAAGGTGGTTTTCTATTTTAGCCAATAAAATGATGCATCTTCAAAAATGCTCACATCTGACACTGCCTTCAACAGTGGGGAAGACACACTCAGATTTTCTACTAATTTGTTAATAGATGATAGGCTCAATATTGATTTGCTTAATAGCAACATGTAACCTGATAGTTTATCAAATTCTGTGTGCAATGAAAGTAGATTTCCAGAAACAGCATTTAAGCTCTGCTTCATAGAAAAATGCTTCTGTTTGATCGAGAAATGAGGAGAGTAAATGGGAAACCCTCCTCCTGGTAGACTTGCATTCAGAAGAGAACTCAGTCCATACAATGCATATTTACATCTTTTCTTCAAAACTCCTAAAATATTGATGTCATTTTAAAACACAACATCAACTCCAATTCAATGTGACTGAAATTAAGCCACAGGGATAGCTTCATCATGTCATTACAGCAACTTCTAACATAACCTTTTTAGTTATTGAACAATTGCTAATTTCCTTGTTTTTCAAGGAAGCCCCAAGTTGCTTTCTCAGAAGGTTCACCCTGGTATCTAAGGAAATTGTGTATGATGGTGATAAAAATGTTCATAACAGTAACTTTTGGAAGAAAAATATTTTATTATTAGACATGCTTAGCATTTCAATTTGTTTTCCTGCTCAGGATGCCTTGTGTGGTGTCCCTGATTTCCCACAGTTCTTCAGATTTTAGCAATAAAGGAACTGGATGGAACTTCGCTTTCTTTCTAAAACCCAGGCTGGCACAGAACAGCAAAATCGCCTTGTTCCTGAAAAAGTGTTTTACCTCCATCTGCAATCAGAAACTAAGCATCTAAAAGGCTGAGATGGAAGCTCTCTCTCTTCTGTGTCCTTCAGTCTTACTAACATGTTTAACTGGATGAACGAGAGAGAATCACTGAAGTTCCAAGATGTATTTCAAAATTATTTCCATCTTTTCCAAAGTGCACAAGATTATTTTAACATGGAATAATCTGTGAAACAAATCAGGGGTTTGATGAGTGACTGACTGTACCTAGAACGATGCTTGGAACTCAGACGGCTCAACGAAGATGTTTAAAACAAAGACCTTCATTCATGAAACACTAAAAAGTCTGAGGAACTGTTCTAGATGAAAGGAGACCAAAGAGGCATGATAACAAAATGCAATGTGGGATCCTCAATTGAATCCTAGATTGGAAAAACAAAAGTGATTATAAAGGACTCTATTGGGACAGTTGGAGAAATTTGAATATGAGAAAAATATCAAATGATGTTACATTAAATTTAAATGTCCCACAATATAGCCATATTGTGACTACATATAATTTAAACGTTCTCAACAGATGACTATTAAAGTACTTGTTGCAATGTCAGCAACTAATTCTCACATGGTTCAGAAAAATTATGTGTGCATTTATATATATATACATTATACACACATGCTCATACATTTACACACATAAGTTAATAGAGAGAAATAGAAACCAAATGTGGTAAGATGTTAACAATTGATAAATCTAGGTGAAAAGTATAAAGTTGACTGTTTTACTACTCTTGCGAAACTTATCTCTTAGAAATAAAAAGCAGGGGTGGAAAGTCTTTTATGATGAGATAATATTTGACCCTAAATAGAACAATAGATTTTATTGCATATAAGAATACCTTTAGAATAATGTAACTGCAGTGAAATGATCCAAGACAGCTACCCATGCACCAGAAATGATTATTAAAGCAAGACAAGCGAGGAATAGATACCTTAGACCTGTCTTCTTAAGTGATGAGTCCACAGACAGATGACTGGCAGAGATGGAAACCTCAGCTTTCAACCACTCGTGTGAGTACCGGCATCAATTGCATGATTCCTTGCAAAAATGCCTAATACCATGCAATCACTAAACTCTTAAGCTTTCTAAAAAGCAGAAAGATCCAATAAACCAATATTGTTTCTCAAAATCATATTAATAATGGATGCAAATCTGACAAATATTTCTTATACTCATGTCTATTGTTGTAAATTGTTTTCAGATTTAAAAAATTGATTGGTCTATTTCTTCTTTTAGTTGCACTCTTCAAAAATCATTAGTACACAATATAATGGACTTGTGAAGGGTGTGTACTGTGAAGCCAGACTACCAGAGGTTGAAATCTAGTAGCTGAGTGATCTCTTGAGTCTTAGCATCCTCATCAGTATCATGGGGAAAAGAAACATTTTGAATCTCACAGACTTCCTCTGCTTATTTAAGGTGATGCTTGGGTGTAAGACCAGACACATTCTAGACATAAAACAAACACCAGCTAATATTACTTGTAAGTCATTTAAGTGTATCTACATTCATTTATTTCCATGTGGTGGTGAATACACAATACAATATACAGGTGGTGTATGTTAGAATTGTACACTTGAAAACTACACAATTTTATTAACTGATGTCACCCGAATAAATTCAATATAAAAAGAAAATAAAGAAAGAAAAATCTTTAAAAAATAACATTCACTTATTTTCTAAAACAAGAGATGGGAATATATAAAAGCTACATCTAGCAAAGTACCTTGCCTTTAGTGGAAATGACTAATAAAAATACTAACTCATCTTCATTTAGGATACCTGGGTGCCACATAAAGAGGGAGAAAGCCCATAAGTTCTGATTCTTAGAAACCCAAATTTAAATCTCTAATTTCTCGTTAGCTATGTGTTCTTTGGCAACTACTTAAGATTTTTCTGGCTTCACGTCTCATCTGGAAAATGAGAATAATATCACCTTCCCTATACGGCGATGACACACTGTGGGCGCAATGCCTGTCACACAGCAGGCACTCAGGAAATGGTAACCATGCTCATTCTCACTCTGTCAACCTCCTGAGCAGGAAAGTTTGTCCAATGACAAATACCTGTGGGTATATATCAAAATTTTAAAATAATTATATTTCAGATAACTTCAAATATAATCTATAATTACTGCAAGTATATATTATACCATGTAGCAACTGACTTTGTAAATCAATTGTTTTATTTTACTTTTTATTGAGGTGTAACACAGGAAAGTGTGCTGATTTTTAAGTGCACTAACCACAAGTGTACAGTTTGCTGAATTTTTACATGTACACATATGTACACATTTATGTACCCACCATTTTCAGCTTCCTCAGGTCCTTTCCAGTCAATACTCATAGCCCAGGTAACCACTATTCTAACTTCTATCTCCATTGTCTAGTTTTGCCTATTCTTGAAACTCACAAAATAGTACAGTGTATATACTTTTTAAAAGTTGTGATGAACAATATGCATTCTTGAAAACACATTTAAATTTCTGATGTGTTTCTGATGAAGTATATTCATGAACTCTTCTACTTTTCATTATGAATAATAATAGTTACTTGTAACTGGAAATCTCTTTCATATTTACTTGCTTTTTGCTTCAGGTCAATTTTCTGGACATGCTCTGAAATGAATGGACTGCACCCAACCATATTTCAGGAACTAAATGATTATTGCTTGTGTTGTTCTATTGAAAGGAAAAACATGGGTGTGGGCACTCAAGTACATCCTCTAGAAAAAGAACACACAAGTGGCTGGTGGGTGCTATTATATAACCAGTGAGCATATTCTGGTATACAAGGTTTAAAGCATAACTGTTTCCTTTTGGGGAAAAAAAGCAAAAATCCAATTGTGTAGAGTTTGGGGAAAAGAATATGCAGCATGAGAAAATACAACTCCAGGATTCAGCTGAAATGGCAGAATTAGAGAAGCAAAAGAAGCAAGAAATTATGGCAAAGCTTTCTAAAAATAAAATAGGATGTTATGCCCAAGAAAAGAATGGCTACTTTTGCTAAACCAGGGTGAGAACATATTATGAAAGATGCAGAGAAGAGTGAATACAACAGTACTATTTTGTCTCTGCCTTTAACACAAGGAATGAAGGAAGCAGGAACTTGGCAAGATAAATATTAATGAGCCTCTAGGAATATTAAGAAACAAAATTAATAAGAAGCAGGTAAAAACATATTTATACAATTTAAACATTTATAAATCAGCAGAGCTAGATGGGATTCATTTGAACATATTCAACAAACCAGCTAAGGCAGGACATACCTCCAATACTAGTGTTTGTCATGAAGACTTATGTACCAGGGAAATTTAAGCAGGCTGATTTAGTGTTGGAGATAAAGCAGCCAAAAGCAGATCCGGGAAAAGGTAGGCTAGTTAGCGTATCCAAACTACCAGTCAAACCCCTAAATGAAATCATAAATTAGTCCATGAGCACCTTGAGGAAAATAACATAGTAAGTAATAGCCAAAGAGGTTCATAAAAAATAGAGCCTGTCAAAGCAACTTAATCCATTTTTGGACATACTAAGATATTTGGGGAAGGAAATGGATGTTACAGACATTGTTGAGGGAGCCCTGCAGATACCCCCAGACAATTCATTTTGACCCATCTTTTGAAGCAACGGCTGTTGTTCTCACCCTTTCCAACAGAAAAGGGTAAATTCACACATACACTTAGTATGTAGGGATAGGAGTCTCTATGTATTCTCCATGACACATCAGCATGAAATTTGGTTATTGGGTAGATGTAGCCAGTGCCCAGGAGTGCAAACTAAATTTTACCTACATGAGAATAAGAGATATTGATAATCCTGGGGCAAACTGGACTATTATCTCGGTGTGTGCATGTGGGCATGCACACATTTATCTGCAGTCATCAGCATGATTCAAGCAAATATAAAAATTTTGCTTGATTTCCTCATATAAAAATGAAAAATATAAAATTATGTGAAAACAAAGGCCCCTTTAAAAATATGCAGACCTGAGCATGTCATCATGCTGAACTGTTTAATGACTCCCCATGCCTTTACACCAGCCCCCTACACATGCCCAAAAGGCCTGCCTAGTTTGGCTTGTGCTCACCTCTGCAACCTCACTCACACCACACTTCTCCTTATCCTGGGCAAGCCAGGCCCCTGGCTTTTTTCAATTCTTCCAAGGCATCCTATTGCTCTTGTCACCTGGCCTTGGCACATGCTGTCCTGCCTTTTGTTTACTTATTCATCCATTAGCTTTCTACTCCAATCCCACTTTTGTGAGGAAACCTACTTTAACCTTCCAGACTATATGATATTCATTGTATTTTGCTCTAATAAAATCACATTTCCTTTTCAGAAGTGTTTATTTCAGAATGTAATTTTATATAAATAATTAATATAGTTTTTTCCTACTAGATGGTAAGATCTGCAAAAGGAAGGACTAAGTATGCATTTTTCCAGGGTTATATCCCCAAGACCTAGCACAGTACCAAGCACAATAAATATTTGTGATTGAATAATAAATAATCAGGAATATATACAGAGATGGACTCTCTTCATAAAGGGTTGACTAGAAAGAACATCTCTTCACCCTACATATTATAATAATCTCTTCAGTTTTCTTTTCAAGTAGAATAGGGAAAAGTCTTTAATGAGGGTCTTGTTGACACAGGTGTAAAAACATGAGGCAGCTAAAACTTAAATTGTTGAATTCTACATTTGCACATTATATTTACCTCTGATGTGTCCCAAAATTTCATTTCATGGTGATAATGAATCTGTGGGAAATTATCATTCTATCACTCTTCACATGAAAGCATTTGTAAAGGTTTCCTAAGGCAAGTATCATGCAGAATACAAAACATATTTTAATTAAGCAACTTTGCAACACACCCTTACTATTTCAACAATGGGATCTTTACACCTCAGAGAGACCTAAACCTAGAATTAGAGAGCCATGAAGTTAGAGTGACTTTTATTCTAAGATCAGTCACTGTTGGGGATTTTCTCCTTTTACAATAATAATGTTTGGATACACACATATATTTTTCAGACTAATTTGTCATTTCATAACTAATAAGAGCCTTATATATGCAAGGTTTTGACACATTCAAGGTCACAGAGAAACTAGTTACTAAACAGGGACTAAAACTCAGGTTTCTGGTGTCAGTCTATTGTTCTTTCATTCATTCCTTTATTTCATTCAGGAAATGAGACCGGAAGGGCTCCCATGAAAGTGACACCGTGCTAAGCAATAGGGAAACAAAGATGAGGAAGCTATCCTTGACCTTGTGGAATTAATTATTCTGTGGAAGAAGCCAAGCAAGAATGAATGATTACAGTAAGACTGTGGTGAATGCTATTTACAGCAGCTGGTGTTGGTGCCCCAGGCTAAACACTCTGAGCCCTTCTCTGACTTCAGCTGCAGCTGTGGTGGACAGCTCCCGCGCATGCTGACAGCTTTCCTGGGCCCAGATTTTCCATTCAGGAGGCTTGCTCAGTCCAGGACAAGGCAGACCAGAAGGGAGCAGTGTGACTGTCGCTAAGAATAACTCTCAGCCAAAGGGGAATGAGAGTTAGTGGATAAATGTCCCACCCTCCCATCCTTCAGAAGGACAATTCTAACAGGTGTTCTACATAGTTCTTCAGAGTCCCCGGGAGCTTGAGCCCCAGGTGTCCACTGCAATAACCAGCTCAATAATGTAGCTTTACAGTTTTTTTTCCTGGCTCACTCTCCTCACTCCCTCACTTCTGTTTTCCAAGATAACCTCCAAATAGACTTTCTGCACCCAAGCCCTTGTTTCTGGTGCTGCTTTTAGGGGAATTGACACCACTACGCAATATCAGTGAGTGAATGAATGAGTGTGTGCAGAGGAGACACTAGGGCCAAGGTTGTAAACTGGAATGTCTTTAGTTGGCTATCCAGCAGGGTGACTGTCTATAGTAAAATAGTTTGAGTTTTGGGGGTTTTTTAAATCTATTTAAATATCGTGTTGTTAATTGTTGGGTGTGGGGACACAGACTGAAGCAACCAGGTTAGAGCTGAGTGGCTTTCCTGAAGAAATAGAGATATATGTGTGTGAGGAAGGGAAAGATCCAGGAGCAGAGAAGGCTGGACTGGCACATCTGTGGCCTAAATAATGAAAGAATGGAGAGGACAAATGGTGAGCAGAGAGAGTGAAAAATATCTGGTTCTTGAGAATTGGAAAAAGGAAGGTTGGGTGGTGTGATATAACCCCCCCTGAGCTTTTCCCAGTAAAGACAGGGCCCCATTTGCCTCCTAAGCTCCTGGGACACAGCGCACAGGATCATGGTTTCAGAGTGACCTTGGTGACTCCAATCTGAGCTCCTGCTCCTGGGGACTTCTGTCACTCACAAAGATCCCTATCAAACAAAGGACCATAAAGGAGAAGTCAAACAGCAAAGGTGGAATAAAATGTCTGGCTAGAGCTAGCATACCTTAGGCTTTTTTATGAAAATCACTACTTATTTACAACTTGTGCCGTACACAGCAGGAAAGAAGGTTTGGAGTTGGATCTGGTCACTCCCCTATGATGCCTCCCATCGTACTGGGATGATGTCAGCATTGGAGCTTCAGCACCCACCATATTTAGTGCCTGGCACAAAGTGGTACTTGATACATGTTTATAAAAGAAAATAGGGAAGAAAAGGAAGAAGGGAGAGAATTAGATAGATAATTGATCAATGTTATAAATCAAAAGATTTTAACAATGGTGTAAAATCAGGATCAATGCACAGAACTCAGTAAATTAAATCTTTATGAGAATGAAGACATTAATGTAATATGGAATCTCCTTGGATCCTTTGGTTGGGGATAGATAGAGGGACTAGGGAGTGGGTGGAAAGAACATTATGTCCCCATCAAGAAAGTAAAAACAGGTTTTTTTTCCATCAGAAAACATTAGTGAATAAGATGATGTTCTTTTATTGGTAATGAGATATGGGCTTCCTACCAGAGAGTGACAAAGATGCTTCCGGCAAATCCTGTGGCCTTTGATGTGAGCACTGCTGAGAAAATACCTTCAGCTGAGCAAGTATGGAAGAGAAATTTGAAGAAGGCATTTCATGTACTCCTCTGTTGCATCTTTGATATACACAAAGGATTTAGTTCTAGGAAATGAAGATTTTACTCTTTTCCTTCCCTCTGAGTAGAACTTTGTTCCACATTTCCGTTTTGGGGGATGATCTTGGTGAGTATGTGACAGGTAATAATAGGACTTTCTCATTATCCAAGTTTTCCTAACCCAATTCCCTATAGGCAACAGGTTGCATAGAAAAGTAAAAGTCATCATAACACAAAAATATTTACTAATAAGCATACCATTTATAATATTACCCTTGACATTAATACTACTCAATTATAAAACCCATGTTAAACTATGAAATCAAAACAAATCAATTGCTAAGAAATTGAAAATGTTCTAAAAGACAGAGTTTTATAAAGTTAATAAAAATGATCCAGGAGAAATGATCCAAGTACAGACAAAGCCTTTGGCAAATGACATATTGGTCTAGCTGAACTAGTTAACAGCTTTAAAAAAAAAATAAATGGGCCCTGGCTGGTGTGGCTCAGTGGATTGAGCGCCAGACTGCAAAGCAAAGGGTCACTAGTTCGATTCCTGGTCAGGGCACATGCCTGGGTTGCAGGCCAGGTCCCTGGTGGGGGGCACATGAGAGGCAACCACACATTGATGCTTCTCTCCCTCTCTTTCTCCTTCCCTTCCCCTTTCTCTAAAAATAAATAAATAAAATCTTTTAAAAAATTAAATGGGTGAAGTGGGTCAAAAAGTACAAACTTCCAGTTATAAAACAGGTAAGTCATGGGGATGTAATGTACAACATGGTCACTATGGCTATTCATGCTATGTTGCATATTTGAAAATTGCTAAAAGAATAGATCTCAAAAGTTCTATGACAGAAAAAAATGTAACTGCAAATGACAGATATTAACTAGACTTACATGGTGATCATTTTGCAATATATACAAATATAGAGTTATTATTTTGTATACCTGAAACTGATATAATGCGATATGTTATTTATATCCACAGGGGATGACGTAATAGCATCTCTAAAAGAAAATGATCTGAATATCAAAATAAGATATCCTTGGGAAAATTGACAAAGACCAAACATTTCCTTCAAAATGTTTTTTATTATGAACTTACTACAAAACTTGAACATGAGGTGAAAGGAGTCATTATCATACTACCATGTAATCATGTTGGAAAGTTATGCCTCCTTAACTCCTGATTCATTCTTCACTTTAAATATTTGTTCATAATTGTGATTATAACTTAAATAATTTGTAATATTAAATAGGGATTTAAAAACTAATTTTAGTTTATTTTTTCAAGTTAGAGTCTAAATCAAGTCTTTTGCCCTCACTATTTACTACAAAAATCAGTCCCTGGATTAAATGGCTTTACTTTCAGTGACTCCTTCCAGATATCAATGATCCTTGAATAAAGAAGACTTTCTCTATTCTTGAATCTACCTTTTCCCACTCCCACTTCCTTAATCCAGACCACCATCATTTCTCACTTGGGTTATTACAACCACTTCTATTGCCCCTGACTCCTAGCTCACACATTCCAGTTTTTTCTCCCTGTTGCAGGCAGATGGAGACTTCCAACACAAGCATGGCAGTCACTCCCCTCAGTGTTCATTCGTCTTAGCATGACTTGCAAAGCTCTTCATGATTTAATCCCTTTCTTTTTCTTTCCAGCTTCATCCACCTCTTTCCTACATCCTCAGCCCTTGCTGCTATACAGCTATGCTCTCCATTCCATCTTATCATCATCCTCCAAAGTGCTACTGTTCCATATCTCTGTCCATTGTACCAGCGTAATGCCTAGTCAGCTTTCAGTTCTCCACTAAGAAATCACTTCCTCCAGGAAGTCTTCCCAGACCACCAGGGTTTAGTGTCCCTCCCTTACAATCCTATAGCATCCTGCACTAATTGACTATAATGAAGCACTTGAGACACAGTATTATAATTTTCTGTAAGGGATAACAACACTAACTGATGTTTCAAGAGTGTCTGGCACCTTCATCAGTACCTGGCTCAGAGCAGGTACCTAGTATATGCTTAATAAAGGAATGACTAGATGAATGAATGCAGTACCAAACAATCCAAAGCAAAATTAACACTGTTATGAAAAGGGTGAAACCTTGCAATTAAGTTGAGACTTTTCAAGTCTTGTGGGTAAAGAATATAAAAGTTAAGACATCGAAACTGTCTCAAGTGATTACTTCTGGAGAGTGGGATTGGGGAAGTGTAAAAACATAGTTTCATTTTTTTTACTCAATACACCTAAGTGCTTGACATTTCTATAAGAATGCATTACTATTACAACAAAAACGTAATAAAAATATGCATAACCAAATATTTACTGTTAGTTTTAAGACAGCCTCAAATAATCTTCTTAATTCAAAACATGTTTGAAAATAGAAAAACTTTAAAACAAAACCTATCTTAAAGAAATGTTCTGGACATTTTTAGCTTACCTGTTGTATGATGTTTTTACAGGATCTCAAGGATTTTTGCCCATCATGGAAACTTAAGAGTGTTCTCAATGATAACACATTCTGAGAATTCAATGTTTCTGTAGAAATGTGAGATTGACTTGGAGGGGAAGAACAGGATACATTTGGGGGCAAGGCACTTCTAGTTTGTACTGTACTGTTGTGTACTATACCCTTCTGTGCTATTCTAAAATTTTATAAGAAGCTCATGTTATTTTTATAATAAAAACTGATTAAAATTAAAAAACAAATATTGGCAAGCATTTCTGAGGCTTTTAAGTAAATAATATTCCTGGCAACTCTACAAGGTAGATATTACCCTGATTTTATTTTACATTTTTATTTTACATTTTTATTTTTATTTATTTTTTATTGGAGTGACATTGATTTTATCATTTGAAAGATGAAAAACTGAGACTACAAGAAGTTCTGTAAGTTATCCAAAGTCAAAAAGGTAATAAGTGACAGCCTGAGAACTCAAACATAAATTTTAAGGTCAAGGTAAGATCAAGCTCTTGAAAAATGTTTTCTTATTTAATTAAACAAGCAGATAGTGAGTGTTTTGCTTGGAGGATAAGTTTGTCATGTTAAGGGTGGAGGGGTTTTGTTTGTTTGTTTGTTTGTTTTAATTTAGTTTAGGATAGTAATTAAGTTAAGGGATTCAAAATAAATGCTTTCCTGGACTAAGGTACCCAAAGAAAAATTATATTAGTTGCCAAATTGAAAAAAATGTAACATTATTATTAGTCTCTTAAACATTATTATATTTCCTAAATATTCACTCAGCTTTAGCAACAATAAAACTTTAGGTATAGAACCTTAAATAGAGAAAGCAATCAGTATTTTTCTAAATTCATTAAAGTATGAAGGTGTGCATATTTATATACAAGAAAGCGAAAAAGCAAGTCATAAGCAAGGAGAAAATATTTGCAATAATACAACCACTATATTAGTAAGGGTATATACACACATATATGGTTCTTCATATATATATATATATATATATATATGTGTGTGCGTGTGTGTGTGTATGAAGAGATTTATTATAGGAATTGGCTCACATCATTGTGAAATCTGACAAGTCCCACAAGCTGCTCTCTGCAAGCTGGAGACTCTGGGAAACTGGGGACATAATTCAACTGGAGTCTGAAGGCCTGAGAACAAGGAGCACAGGTGGCTGAGCACAGGAAAGACAATGTCCCAGTCCTTCCACTACAAGATGGCAAATTGGAAAGATCCTTAACTCACCTCGTGGCACAGACATGCTAACTCTGAATAGTATATATTGAACAATTTTCTCTGAAACAAAACTAAAAACTGGAGAAGCCTTCAGTTAGACAAAGGAGAGAGAAATCACATCAGGCAAAGGAGAGAAATCACATTGCAGCTGGTAGGGAAGGCTAAGACACAATCACACAATCTCACCACAACACACAGCTACCACGACAGGGAGGAAGCTCAAAACCGCAGCCTCTCCCACATTACTGACCCAACTTTAAGACCAGCACCTGAGAGAGGAACCCAAAACACCTGGCTTTGCAGACCAATGCGGCTCACGCCCATGAGACCCGTAGGGCTATGGTGAACTGAGAGATGGCTCTTGAAGGGACTAGGTGCAGATTCACCCACCCCAGGGCCCAGTGCAGAAGCAGCCCTTTGAAAAGCTCCTAGATTTTATGTGAATGAGACTAATCTCCTCATTTTAAAATATTGATTTGAGGTCAGGGACCTGCTGGGACACTCACTAGGGTTGGAGGCTGGTGAGTGCCATCTTCCTGAGCTCCCACTGACTCACTAAAGCCAGCAGGTGCCACTTTCAAAATCTTTTTCTTTTTCTTACTCTTTCTCTGTTCTCCTTTTCCTATATTTCTTTTTTTCTACATTTTCCCCTTTTCCTCCTTTTTTTTCAGTAGATGCCACTTTTGCACTCCAGAATGCCACTCCAGAGTGCCAGTATTTCCCAGAGGAAACTTCTAAATATTTGATGCCCCAGTTTTTACACCTCATTATTTGTGGCTACATCCAGAAGATACCCCTTGACTGCCTGGCTCTGGAGGCCAGGGGAGCTTGTGTTCCTGTATCCATGGGACTGGAATGATCAGAGAGAATGTTATTGTTTTTGTTGTTCTTTTTAATTCCAGAGAGAAAGGAATTGTTGGTGTGGGGGTGGGGAGTTGAAGTAATGTGTAGAGAGAAAGAGAGAAACATCAATCGGTTGCCTCCCATGCATACCCCAACTGGTCAGGTGCAGAACCCTCAACCTAGACATTTGCTCTGAATGGAGATCAAACCTGTGACCTTTTGGTTTACAAGAAGATACTCCAACCAACCTAGCTATACTAGCTAGGGCAGAGAGACAGTTCTTGACAGAGTATCAAGGGCATGCATGGGAGGCATTCCAAGGGCACTGTAAAAGACAGTAAAAGAGACATAAAAATTCACAGAAAAAATACATCTATGGCCAATTAATATAAAAAGATTATCAACCTCATTAGTAATCAGAAAAATGCAGATTAAGGTCAAAATACCATTTTATGCCCATTAGCTTAGGAAAAATAAGAATGTCAAGAGTAGGGAAGAATATGGTTCAGTAGGTAGGCTTACACAGTCTGGTAGGAGGATAAATTATTACAGTCATTTGGAAAGTAATGCTATATTTTCCGGTAAAGTTGAACATTCATATACCTTTAACCTAGCAGTTCTAGTCCCAGGTGTGTAGTCCCAAGAGAAAATCCTGTTCATGTGTGCATGACAAGAAGGTCCATGGGAGCACTCTTCATATAGTCAACAAAAAGAAAAAAAAGGAAATGACCAATATGTCCATTGACAGGAAAGTAGATGAAAATGTCTAAGATAGTGCCTGTCACACGGTAAACACTCAATAAAAGGTAGTCATTATCATTAGCCCTGAGTATCAGTATCTCCATGCATAATATGGCAATAAGAATATCTATTTTACAGGACTTCTGGCCAAGATGGAGGCATAGGTAGACGCACTGTGCCTCCTCGCACAACCAAGATAGGGACAACAACAATATAGAAACAAAATAACAACCAGAACTGACAGAAAATTGAAGTGTATGAAAGTCTGACACCCAAGGATTTAAAAATAGACACGTTCATCCAGACCGGTAGGAGGAGTGGAGTCTGGCCGGTGAGGGATGAGGAGCAGAAAGCTGAGCACTCGGGGCAGTGCGCAAGTCTGCAGCAGGCAGACCCTGGGCACACAAGCAGTGGTGGCTGGTGGGCCCTGGCCAGGGGGTGGTGACCCGCAGCCCCAGCAAGGCGGCCATTGGGAAGCAAGGCACTGTGCGCAACTGAGGGTCCCTGCGCCGGGAGACAGAGCTTTGGGTCACTGACTGAAAAGGAAGGTCCCTCCGGATGCACAGGCCCACCTACACCGGAATTGGTGTCAGAGGGGCCCAGTTAGCTTGCAGAAAGCGGCGGAAGGGTCTGAGGTCCTACAGAGAGTGGAACAAGCACCATTGTTCCCTCTGGGATCCCGCCCCCACATACAGCGTCACAACCCAGCAACTGGGGTGCCCTGCCCTGGTGAACTCCTAAGGCTCCACTCCTCACTACAGGAGCTCAACAAGACCAAAAAAAAAAAAAAAAAAAAAAAAAAAACAGCAAAAAGATGGCTCAAACAGAAGAAGAATTGAAAGCCCCAGAACCCATCCTTTTAAGCAACCAAGAGATAGCCAACCTATCAGATGTA
>CM052544.1:49081194-49092231 GCA_028533065.1 Trachops cirrhosus | reverse complement strand
TTCCAACATTTGTTATCTCTAGTTTAATTGATAATAGCCATTCTAACAGCTATGACATGCTTATCTCATTGTGGTTTTGATTGCATTCCCTTATAGCTACTGAAATTGAGCGTCTTTTCATCTATCTGTTGGCCATCTGTATGTCTTCTTGGGGAAAGTATTTGTTTGGATATGCCCATTTTTAAATTAGATTGTTTTTCATTTATTTGTTTTTGAATTTATGACTTTATGTTTTCTTCTTGATACTAGCCCCTTATTGAAAGTACTGTTAGCGGGTAGAGGGATTGAGCAAAAAGAAAAAAGGATTCATGGACTTGGACAACAGTAAGGTGATTGTTGAGGTGGGTTATAAAGGGACTATGTGGTCATTGAAAAAACACAATAAAGATTAAATCAAAATAAAAAATAAAACAGAAAAAGAGAAAATATTGTTTGAAAAGATCTTCTCTCATCCAGTTGTTTGCCTTTGTGTGTTGTTGATGGTTTCTTTTGCTGTGCAGAAGCTTTTTGTGATTACAATTTTTATACCGTTCCGTGTGAGGTATCCTATACATGTTACATGTAGCCCACTTGATCAATATTGGGTTATTTATACATAAATTGCTTTTCTGTGCCTGACTTATTATTTTATTTTCAGTAACTGTTCAAGGAAATATATAAGGAAATGACTTAACGTAATTGGCATGCAATAGATGGCTTGGCTGGGTTTTTTAAGTGGGAAAGCAGAAGGAATAGTGGTAGCAGAAGTAGGGAGCAGACCAGCAACAATCCTCAGCTTGTCATTTCCTATTTATTTGTGGCCCAAATAGCACAGTTTATCTGTAGTATACAATTGATATGTGCTTGAGAACAATGAGGGAAAACAGAGATGCAATCTACCACAATGTGTATGAATGTGAGCTTTGAGATTCTATGGAACTAACTATGAGTCAGTATTCTGCCTCTTGCTTTTGGGGTGATCTTAGGCTCGTCATTTTACCTCTCTGGTTCTCAGTTTCCTGATGTAAAGTGGTGATACATTACTATCTACTTCAGAGGGTTGTTAGGAGGAGGAAAGTATCTAGTCCTCAATCATTATTAGCTGTTATTATCCATTAAGACATCTTTCTACCCCCTTTCAGACAGTTTACAAGGTTCCCAATGCAAAGCTATGGGAATTAGAACACTCAATCTGGACTTGATGCTTTGGGGAACAGAAGGAGATATTTAAACCAGCTGATTAAAAGAAAAAAGACCTAAGCTAATATGCATATATTAACCGTTCTGCCCTCTCTCTTGCCTTGGCATGTGTGGGGGCTAACAAAAATTAATACTTTTCCTCCCACCTTCTAAGTTCTTCTATCTGGGCTAATAATCAAATTAACAGAGATAGGCTAACAGGAGAAAATCAAATTTTAATACTTGTGCATGGGGAATTCACATAAGCATGAAAATTGCAAAGACAGTGAGGTAAAATTAGGTATGTATGCTACTTTGGACAATGGAGAAGGTTGGGGACTGATGGGATTTCAAAGGAAGTAGGCAGTTGAGGAAGAAATAACATGCATGGCAGGTAAATGTTTGCTAGGCAACCCAGAAACAATGAGACACAGGGCTAAGCTAGTTAACAGGCCCCTGCTAGATGCCATTCCCATCTACCAGATTCAATGCAAATTTGGTCTTCTGGTCAGGAAAGAGGAGAGGTTCAAAGTTTCTTTCTGAGTCTATTTCTTAATAACCTACTTAAGAATCAGTATCCCCAAAGACAAAACTTTTGGCCCCCATCAGACTCAAGCTGCAACATCACCTCTTTCCTGGATCATACCTGCTTAGCCTCAGATTTTGGACTTGCTAGGCCCCAAAATCATGGGAGCCAATTCGTAGAAGAAATCTCTGTATAACTCATATATACATCATATTGGTTCTGTTTCTCTATACAACCCTGATTAATACATTACCACATCCACCCCCACCCTTTTTAAAAGTCTGATCCCAACTTGTTTTTTATATGTCAATTGGGCAAGGGGGAAGATGAAGCATGAGTGTGGCTTTTATTCCATCCTCCTTCCTCCAAATAGGGCCTCTTATCTGTGCCTATGCAACTGAAATTTTGTCCTGGTTTCAGAGCTATGCATGATGCTCAATCATCCAAGATAACAGATTCCCAAGGAATTCCCAAGATTAAGTTCAGCATACTTCCCTTTAAAAGGCATTCAAGTAAGAATTTTAAGAACAAGGGTAGAAGCAAAATTTAGATTAACCACAATGTGTCATTTATGAAGCTATCTGGTTAATCCATTCCTTAATATACAGGATTGGGCAAGATTAGGTTTCCAGTTCATATGGAAAATAATATAAAAATTAACAGAAAATAATACAAGAATAAATTCTGTGTTTCATGTACTCACAACAGTAAACCTACTTTAGACCCAACCTGTATTTTGAAAAATATTCACAGGCAACTTTGGGAATGTTTAAAGGAAATTCTAATTTTGAAAGCACAAAAGCTAAGCCGCAAACACAAGTTTTTCAATATGATCATGTTGATTCAATTTTCTGAAATTCTGGCCAATTTCTTCTATTTCAGAGTTTATTCTAATAGCACTAATCTATCACTTGCTTTTAAGACTAATTTTCCAACTGGTATTCTCCACAAACAATTTAAACTACCATTGGAATGACTTGTATTTCCAAGTGCATAATTGCTTAATATGTTCTTTTGAGGTGACGTTTGTGCTTGGGTAAGCTTCTTGAAGTTTTACACATTTTTAACAATCCAATACCCACTTACTTGGGTTTTACACAGTGTAGTTAGCACTTTGACTAACATATTTCTTAGCTCCTTAAAAATTATGTATTTTTTATGCCTAACATATTATAATAGAATTCATTTTACATTAAATTAATATAGCTTAACAGGACATGATATTTGCTGAGGAAAAAAGATCTTGTTCATCTTTTTAATTTATTATTGAGCTGTGCATGGAGTTTCAACAAAATACTTTGAAATTTACTTGGAGAAAAAACACTCCCTGACAGCCTGCATTTATTTTCAGGAAGGTCACCAGCGTATTGCTAAATTTAGTGTGCCTGTACGACTACTCTTACTTATTATTGACTTTCATCAGTGTTTTCTGCATGGGCTCTTCTTGGAATGGTCTTCAGATTTCAGATGCAAATAGGATGAAGCTAATATCTGCTTGACTGGTGGCTTCGGGTAGAGTTGAAAGAAATGCTGGCTGCTGTGCGTTCTAATCCCAGAGGCAGCAGTGATAAAAAAACCAGTGGAGGAGCCAGGAAGAATGTCCCAGGAAAAACTCATTGAGGTGCTACTGGACTGAATATAGATTTTCCTAGGCAATAGCATGAAGAGCAAACCCTCCAGGATTATTTATTTTAGGATAACATGGTTTTTACAGAATCCTTGGTGTTAAACACAAAACAAACTGCAGTTCTCATATATCTGTGTTCCAGATACCCTTTCCAATCCCTTTTGACAGCAAAAGCACTGATTTTCCTGAGCACTTGGCTCAATGAAAGACTGAGGTAAAACCAGCAAGAACAAGAGAGATATTAAAATTCTGTGCTGCAGTGAAGGATTATGGAAAAAATGTCTTATGTTCAGGTTTTTAAAGTCATAAGGTAATGAGTATAAATAAGAAAACAGACACTGAACTAGGCATCTCATTGGTGCTCTTGACACACTCTAGTTGGCTTCTCTTTAAAAACTAAGTTGAATTGTAGAAGCTAATTAATTAAAACTCAGAGACCTTTCGTTTGCTTTACATATTTGTATTTGTTTTTCTCTATTTACAAGGAAGTAAAAAATGATTTTTTGGTGAAAGGGAAAAATCTGTTTGGGGCCAAATGTGTTTAGTCATACTTCATTGTCTGCTTTGCAAAAACATTGTGTTCATAATTTTCCTATGTAATGAGTAATTTGTTGGTAAAGAAAAGGGTTATGATGTTGGGAATGGAAAATAATGAGTCTCTGGCAAGTCAAAACTTCGTATTCATTTCACATTAGACCAAAAATTTTTCCCCATTGTTTCTCCCCACTGCTTTCTTCTGTTAAATTCTGAAACTCTAAATTTGTAGCTCTACTTTCTGGATTAAGATGATATTGTATGGAGCTTAAGACTCACTTTCTTCAAATATAACCATCTTAGTTCCTGTTTTTTAATTTTACCATTGATTAGATTTTAAACACTCCTTTAAAACACTGTTTATCTTGTGGATGAAAAAAGTGGCCACATACTAAGCCCGACATGCTCAAGGGAAGGCCTGTATGGCAGGCAGCCTTACAAACTCACAGGCCTAAAAGTAACCACAATGGATGGTCTGAAATTTTAAGTTTCTAACTAAAGGTGAGTCATGGTGGGCAGTCCTGTCCTAGGTTGGTACCTTTCTGACAAAGTCCATCTTTACCTTAACTGAGCGTTTCTGTTGTCTTTCTGCATCTACGATAACATACCTTTGAAATGCCAGAGTAATCTCCTTTTCTAGATCCCTCAGGGCACATTCTCCTACCAGAACATGAGACCACAGAACCTGTCTTATTACCTTGTCCAAATACCATCTCTATGTGCTGTAAATATTAATTGTTAACTATCCTGTACTCACCAATGCAAAGTATGTCTCTCCATTTTCCTCTTTATCCAATCTCAGACAGTTCCCTGTTTTGCTTTCTCCTGCCTCCCTAATCTATTGCCAGTGGATTTCCTGTAACCCCCATACAACTTCCCCTTTGATTCTGATGTATAAAATAAGTGTAAAACTGTCATTTTCAGGAGCATTTTCTCAATCCATTGAAATTTTTCTTCCGGGCAATTGTCAGTTTGGCTCCAATGAACTCATAAAAATTCTCTATAGATTTGGACATTTCTTACTTCCACAATCTTGATATTGAGGTGTGGTTATTTTTGGCACTTCTTTAAATTTTTCCCCTGAGAGAAATGTCTGTTTACCAAACAGCATTTGGGAAGAAAGCTCCTGGCGTGAATGGGCATATTTATTCACCAACAGCTGTCTGCACTGGTTGAGGTTTCTCCCAGGGGTGTTGAATTCCTGCCATTTCTGAATGCCTTGCCTAAGGGCTATGCAAGCTCCCCTGGTGTGGAGGAAAACTGCCAGACAGAGAAGTAGAAAGGCTGGGCATGGGAGGTGGGGGGACCTGTCAGCATGTCTGGGGACTGCGCTCTGCAGCTGAAGTGGACCGTGAGGGTGAATAGACTGAGGAGACACAGAGTGGCCAATGGTCAATATTTTGAGTATGGTCTCATTTAATCTTCCCAGTAAGGTAGGTAGCAGTGAGAGTCAGGACTAGGCTAGGGTTAGGTGAATGAGTGCCAAAAAAACTCAGCAATCAAGATAAATAATATTTTAATACAATACTTTCATAGCCCAAAGTTAATGCAAAACATTGTTCTAAACAAATATCAACATTTTAAATAAAGACAGAACCAATCCTGTACTTGCATGACTCTGCCCCACTCATTCACCTAACTGGAAACTCTAGTTCCAATAAAACTTTATTTACAAAAATACATGGCTGCCAATTGTCAATTCGATTTTCTAAAATCATGCATTAAAGTATGATTTATCTTAACTAGTAAGTTTTTTGACACACTCTTAAATTTTGCTCTTGAGGCTAGTGCCTTACTTGCTACACTCTACTCCATGTCTTGGCACCAATATTATCTCCATCTTCCAGATGAAGAAGCTGAGGCCAGACATTTGAAGCCAATGGCTCTCAGTCACATTAAGTGATGCCAGACTAAGCATAACCAGCAGTGCAGACCTCTCTCCCAGTCACTGCCTTTTGGTGGCTATGTCAGGAAGGTGTAGAAGTAGTGTATGGTTCCCCACTTTGGGCCACCCACCTGAACTCTCTTCTACTTTGGGTATATTTGTGGCTAGCAGGTGCATAGCTTTGGTGAACAAAGTATTGTGGAGGTAAAAATAGTAAAGAAGTTCTAACTGGCTGCTATCACACTACATGTAGATGGATCAAACTGAAAACTTGTCACTTGTACAGAGGTTTACTGACATGTTGCAGCTGCATGTGTTAATTTCACAACTGTAGCGTAAAACTTGGGCATATGTGTGTGCCATAAAAAGAAAAGTTGGGCACATTTTGATTTTTTAATATCTAATAATTACATATGAATGTACCTGATTTTCCACTAGTTAAATGGGATTGCCAAAAACAAGTAATAAATATTGCATGGTTGAGTTCTGTCACTTTTTAAAGGGGGGACTGGACATGAAATCATTTCTTTTAATACAGAGGCAAAGACAAGTGACTTTAGAATTAGTGAAAGGCACCAGATTGGACAGCTTGCTTCTGCAGCCTTGCCTCCCCTCCACATGGACTTACAGAAGGTTCTCAATATGGGCTTGTAGATTGATTGACAGCCTGATTGATGGCTTGCTGGGCACAGAGCTTTAGGATACAAAGCAGGTAAATTGTGCAAGTTGATTCAAAGCACCCCATAACACAACCAACTCTTTTGTTTTAGTTTCCCCATAAACAAGATGAGGCTAGTTTTTTCCCATTGAAATGTCACAGATGTTGTCATGCAGTTCTGGCAGACTTGGAAAGAACCCTTCTGGAATTTCTGGTCTGGCTATTTTCATGGCAAGACTTACTATTGATGGTCACCAACTGTCTTCTTCATTAGTGACCATGCCACGTCTTTGTTTGCCTGTTGATGGGTGTGACAACCATTCCCTCTGAACATTCAGGCAGTGATATTTTTATGTTACCCATTTGGATAGGAGTTTATTTGCCCCTTTACTTGAAATGATTCTATAGGCTCATAAGACAATTGCTTTTGTTATGCCAAAGTGGACAGATGTCCACTGGATAACTACATGTTGTGTTTAAGTCCCAACTTCTTAGAAATGGGACAGCCTACAGTCATTATCTATTGAGTTTCTAAAGTTGATTTGAAATGTTGGCTGCTAAACGGACAGAGAATAAGTGAATCCTAATGCATTTTAGTAGCATAAAATTAGAATGGTATAGCTTGATTGACAGCAGTCTAGAAATGAGCAGTCTAGTTATTAGAAATTCTTATCTAGTTAAAAAAGGGAGGGGAGCATGTTTCTTCAAAGTCCCAATCTTCATTTTTGTACTTTGTAAATTATTAAACATTCTATTAGAAAAATAATGAGGAGCTGCAGATTAAATGGCAAAAGCATAGTAAGTAAAAAAATGTCTTTTTTTATAATTTTGATCTTAGGAATGTAATAGGTATGGATTAGAAATAGTCTGGTTGGTTCCTCATCTTAGTTCTTTTTATTGCAACATAAGGTGAGCCCTGGCACTCAACTCAATACAGGAACAGTAAGCCTAGAATTGAAGACATTATAAATAAATGGAAAATGTCATGATCAATTTACTTACCTCCTGAATGCCTGAGTTCTGTGGAAAGAATATTGTGCCATGATCTTGAGAACAAAGGAAATACAAGAGCTGGTCATTGCCAATGAGAAAACAAACGGAGGTATACAGTAGATGTGCAGTTCTGTATAGCTGCAATATAGATCGGTAAAATGATGTGCTAAATTGTATATTGGGGATAATTTGAGAATAATGGTATTTTTAAAGATGTTAATTGTGATTATGATTAATTAATGGATTTTAAATAGAAAGAATAATTGTAGCCAATCAGAAAATATGAAATATGATATGATATGCTCGCAATATGTAGGTCATATACTACTACATTCTGGCAATTCCTTCTCTAGTCCTCTTTCAGCTTTTATGTCTGACCATTAAATGTTGGAGTTCTTTAAATCATCTCCTTTTCTCAGTTTTTACTTTCTCTGTCTGCAAAATCTCATCCATACCCATGGCTTCAATGACCTATTATAAACAGATGTTTCACAAATTTACATGTTCAGCCCAGAACACTGCTCTTGCTTCTGACCCACATAGCCAACTGCTTCATAGATATTGCTTCTTGGCTGTCTCAAAGGTTAAAGGAACACTTGCACTAAACTGGCATTATGATTTCATTTCCTTCCAAACTTAGTCTCCTTTCAATGTTTCTTAGCTTGGGAAATGGCCCTGATATCTATCTGACTTATTTAAGGCAGGTGTAAGCCAGAAGAACACTGGAGTTCATTGCTGATGCTTCTTTCCTCCTCAAGACACTGTCCAATTCATCCTCAGGGCCTGTTGATTTTACCTTCTAAATATCTCACAAATCTGACTACTTCTCTCCACTGTACTGCACTTTATGTCCTGTTCCTTTGTTACTTACTGTCATGGGATTGTGTTTTCTCCTTTTATAACAGTTAGGAGTTAGTTTCATCAGGAAGAGCTAGTTGCTTACTCATCATTCATGCCCATCTTTCTCTTTACTACCAAGACCTGAATTTTGTTCAGGTATCTGCCCCTCCCTATGTTACTTAGGAGAGGATGATGTTATTTTCATCTCACAGTAAATTTTGCCAATGATTCGTTGGGGGTGGACATATAACCCAGTTTGGACGAATGAAATAAAAAGGGATGTGTGCCATGTGGCTGTGGGGGTGGTATTTCTTGCTGTTAAGGAGAAGATTCAGAAGATAAGACTCCATTTTCTGCCTTTGCTGACCAAGATGAGTGCCTGGAACAGCTCCTTCTTCCCTGTGCCAGCCTGACTATGGAGACCTCAGAAAGAGATCAGCAGCTGAGACACCAGCCAACAAGCGGAGTCACCTTCCCACAGACCTCATGAGATGGAAAAAATGTCCATGTTATTTTTGCTAATTGGAGGTAAAGATTTTCTATTACTTGAAGCCAGAGCTATCTTAATGGACACAAGTATTTCATTATCAACTGTATGATTATTTGATTAATAAAAAGACCAGTTCCCAACCTCCTCCACAACTACACTCTATCTATGTCTGATTTGCTCACTATTTCATTCTCTGTATAGAGGGCCACGTCTGCACATAGTAGAAATTCAGGGAATATTTGATGGATGAATGAATGCCCTAGTCAGGAAAAGGGTAGGTGAACATACAACAAGAAAAGCAATAACACAAATCGATGCTTGACCAATGACAGTGACTGATAGAAGGAACATGAAAGAAAAATAAACCAGGATGGTCTGGATAGCTGCAGTGATCATTGTAGAGGAGAGGAGACCTTTAAGCACTCGCTGGATTTGGACAGATAAGGAGACAGACAGAAATGGTGGCAGTGAGGGAAGGCTACACAAGGAAGGGACCCAAGGGAAAAACTGTAGAGAAGGACTGAGAACATTTTGGTTAGGACCTCAGCTTGAAACCTGAAAGACCTTGTGAATTGATGGCAAGTGTCCATGAAAGCTATGTATAAAGAGTGTGAACTTGTTCTACTTGAAATGGAGAATTCTTAAAGGTTTTTGAACAGGAATATGACCTAATATTATGTATCCTACTGATACTTAATTCCTGGATAGGGGTGGCCCTCACTTGATAATCCCCAATTATTAAGAAAGAGGAGACCCTGTGTCCATGATTTTATAATTATACATACAATGGGTAATGTAATTTTTTAAAAAAACCTTTCATTTTAAACTTTTAAAAGCATGTCTCTCTAGTTGAAATTGAAAGAATAATTGCATACATGGTATCTTACCTGTAGGCAGATTTCATAGTCATTCATTTTCAAATATCTGATGTCAGTAATTTAAGTAATTTAAGTAAGACTTTCAGAACATTATTCCTCTGTGTTATAATGTCAACCGCTCAATAATTTCAAATTGATTTCACTGCTATACCTAATGGAAAAAATCGTTTTAACTACTCTACCCCTTTTTCCTAAGGGAAAATGCTCAGGGGACCCACTTTGCAATAGTTCTCCTGATGTCATGACTTGATTTTATGTGCCTCTTCACTCAGTTTGTAAGGAATTTGAAGTCAAGCTTTAAACATCTTCAAATGCTAATTAAAAAAAAAACTAGTATCTTTGAAAGTTAAATTACTCTGTACTTTAAAATCAGAAATTTCACAAATAATTTTTTTGGAGTGATTCATTTGAAGTAGTTGCAAATGATTATTATTTTTTGTGCCAGTTTTAGGACTTTTTAATATTTGCAATTTGGTACATTCTCTTTCAGAAATGCTGCATATATATATATATTGTATATATATGATTATATTCCTCACCATACTTCCTAATCAAAAAATAGTTTGAGCCCTGGCCAAATACCTCATTTTGTTAGCATGTCGTCCTCATATACCAAGGTTGTGGGTTTGATTCTGGGTCAAGGCACATATAAGAATCAACCATGCATAAATAAGTGGAATGACAAATCAATGTCTCTCTCAATATCAATCAATGAATTAATTAAAAATGTAGTTTGAACTATAGAAACTATGCTTTGATTATTTTAACTCCTATTTCTCAGACTACTATTAGTCTAATTTCTTTAGTTTTAAGTAACAAAATGGGAATTTGGTTAATGTAAGCCAAAAACAAAGGGAGGACAGGGACTCAGAATCCAGGGGAAAAGTGAAGCCTCAGGAAGGGCAAGCAGGGGTGTGGAAGGGCAATAAGGGAGTTCAGAGGTTGTAGGGGACAGGAAATAGTGTGATCCCCTGAGAACACTGCCATAGGGATAAAGAGGCTCCATTCATTTTCAGTTTTTCCTTTTGGCTCATGATTCAAATACAGGTAGGGGGAAAAAGGATGAGTATAGTTAGCCTAGCTTGAGTCTCCTGCCCACATCTTCCCATCAAACCTGAAGACTTTGAGGAAGGGGAAGTCCATTGGACCCAAGGGAAGTCCAGGTGCTCCTTTCTTTCTTTTTTTTATTTTAAATTTAATTTTTTAAAATTTTATTTTAATCATTTTTCAAGTACAGTTTTCTGTCCTTTACTCCTATCCCAGCCCACCCACCCATCCCTCACCCCTCCCTCCCCTTTCCACCCCCCCTAGTTTTTGTCCATGTGTCCTTTATACTTGTTCCTGTATACCCTTCCCCCTTTCCCCTAAAATTCCCCTGAAATTCCCTCCCTTCTCCCTTCTGGTCACTGTCAGCCTGTTCTCTGTTTCAGTGTCTTTTTTTTTTTTTT
>CM052544.1:49069561-49081094 GCA_028533065.1 Trachops cirrhosus | reverse complement strand
CATGCTGTCGCAAAGGGTAGGAATGTTCATAGCAGCACAATTTACAATAGTCAAGTGCTGGAAGCAACCTAGGTGCCCATCAGTAAGAGAGTGGATCAAAAAACTATGGTACATTTACACAGTGGAATTCTCTGCAGCTGAAAGAAAGAAGGAGCTCCTACCCAGGTGCTCCTTTCAAAGGAAGAGAGCCACTCATGGATGCAGCCCAGATAAAAACATGAAATGTTACTTGCAGCACCCTACACCTGGATGCTTAGGTGTCATTGATCTCCAAATTTATTTCTCTCAAATTCAACCTTCACACTGACTGCTAGAATGATCCCCACAAAACCTTAAACTGACTCTTATTCTTTCTTGCTTAACACACTTCACTGACCCCTTAAGGACTTGGTGATTTATTGGTGTCACTTCTCACCTCTCTCAGCCTAATCCTGATGCTCCAGCCTCACAAGCTGCTTAGGGCATCTTCCGTCTTAGCTCCTAACTGCTCTCCCTGCCACGAGATTTGAGTTTTCATTCTCTGGGTTCTTGTCTGCACATATGTGTGCAGACATCACTGGGTTTACCACATGGGGTTACAATCATTGGCTTAAGGGCCTGTTTCTTGCTGGAGAATTATTTTCATTCATTTTTGTATCTCTAGGCATTGCACAATGCCTGGCTTCATTATTATTTATGGTATGTCTTAGTAAATTTTGCTGAAAGAGTGAGTGATTATAATATATTTTTCCTTGATGTTCCCCTACAGATAACCATAGCAAAGCCTGATGTCTGTAGTAACTATCATCTTTTTAAAAGCTAACTAGCCTCTAACAGTGCTATGTTATTGTTCACCCAAAATCCTTAAACTAAAAGAAATTTTTATTAAGGAGCCCTATTTCCACTGTGAATAGAGTCCTATTTTGGGGTGGGGGGAAATGGAGACAAGTGTACTTGAACAACAATAAAAAAATGTGAAAAAAATGTGAAAAAAATGTTACATTTAACAGGAAAAAAGAGTCCTGTTTATTTCCATTTGCTCGGGCTTATTTCTAATGTTTCCTTGCTATTTCAGGACTACAGAAATGAAGATGTACATTTCCATAGTGAGGGATATATTGCTAGATACTTCTATAAAGTAGAAACTGGAAGATCATGGGGTAACTTAGATTTCTGCATGTGTTATTCTGCTCTCTCAGTGCCAGTAATTTCATATTGCTCCTCTTCTAGAACACTCATCTGCCTTGCCCCACCCTTGTTTTGCTACCAGCAGCACATTGTAAGTTCCTGTGAATTTGTTATTGACTTTAACCCCCAAATCCTTTTAAGCCTTTTTGTTCTTTAGAAGAATTTTCAGTTTATGTCTCTGCTTCATAGTATTTTTCCCAAAGTGTATTGTTTTATGTTCTTGTAAACTGAACTCATCACACTTAAATATGTGTGCCTCTCCTAGGTCTCTAGATTATTCTGTTGATCTATTTTTCACTGTTTATGATTTTATGCAAATAAGAATAATGCACAATTTATTTTATGCTTCAGATCATTAATAAAGATATTAAATAGCATGTGCTTCAGTATTTGCCTTCTGGCACCCTACTTTTCCCAATTTGACTTTGGCTTGTTAACAGTTATTTTTTATTCTGTCAGTTTTTTTTCTTGTTAAAATGTTGTTACAATATACCTTTATTAAAAACAGAGAGTAGATTTTAACCCTTCTTATTTTCAGCACCAAGGAGGAGATAGCCAAGATAAATTATGTCAAAGGACATCTTTTTATTATTCCCTTTGAAATATATGTGTTTGGGAAAAATGTTAATTGATTATTATAATATTATTGAAATTATACTATATTAATAATAGTTGCTAACACTCATATAATACTTGAAATGGTACAGAACTGTCCTATGTATTATAGATGGAAGCTCATTTAGTACTCACAACCACTGTGTGAGGTAGGTACAGGTATTTTCCCTATTTTGCAGATAAGGAAACTGAGACACCATGTGATTGATTAGTCATATAGTTAGGAAGTGGCAGAGCTGGGATTCAGACCCTGGGCTTTGGCTTTGGAATCTGAGCTCTTAACCATTACACTATATTGAATTTAAACAAGCCTCCCTAAGTGACAGATATGGAAATGAACCAGACATGGGTCCTACCCCAAGATGTTTGCAGCATAATACAGGCAGCAATGTGTCTCCCTCTTCCTCCTCCATCCTCCTCTCTTCAATCAACCAGCAATCAGCTTTTTTACCTTGTTACGTTTCTTCTCTCCCATCTCATTACCTCAACCTTGGTTCAGGACATAATTATCACGTGATGACATTTCTAAGCAATCTTCCCACTTATGTCCTTGATTCCATCTTGGCCTCTAAAACCTTTTCTCGACAATGCAAATGGAGTTACTTTATAAAGACTCAAGTATAATTTCATATTTTCCCAGCCTAAAGCCCTCAGATGACTCTCAGGGAAAAAATTCCAAGCTCCTCATCAGGTATCCAAGGCCCCTATCCCTAACCTTTTCTTATTTCCTCCTATGAATTTCATAGTCCATACAATTCATTTTGTACTCAGCTGAGTCTAGTCCTTTGAATGACCTGTTTATTCATTACCCACCACTTGTAATTTTCTCACCCACTTCCTAAAATGTTCTGATTGGCGAGATGTTGATTGTGTGCCCATACTTGGAAATGGGGAGTGGGGTGGGTCTACCTGACACAAAATGTAAAGCCTACAATGAAGAAAATGTAATTTTCCCCAGTGAAAATAAGGGTGCTTTTGCCAGAATAATTGGAAGTAGATGCTGGTCAGGAAAACACAGTAGATGCCCATCTTCCATTAACCATCACGGGCATGGAATAGGCACTCAATAAAATAATGACTTATTTTTTTAAGGATAATGTGCATATAATAGATACCATATAGGGCTTTTTATTTGAAAATCTCCAACTACCCTAACTAATTTATAATTTTGAATAAATTCTTTTGAATAATTTTGAATAACCTCCCTCACCAATAAGTTAAATTTAACTTAATATAAAGAGAAAGTGATTTGGGAAGATGTCAGGTGATTGAAAATCATTAAAATGCCTGTAAAAAAGAAATTTGAATTTTCTTTGCAACAGAACGTCTTTTAAGTAGTGCTTCATATAGAATATTGCAACTCAGGAAAGATTCTCAAAATCACTCCTTAGCTGAGATGCACTATGGCTCCCATGCTTATCTACTTGAGAATTTATCATTATGATGAGACAAATGTCACAAGTGAACTAGACCCAGAACTGTAAAATTCAGTCGGTCTGTTTTGCCTGAGTTCATCCTAATGCCATGTAGAAGTTATCTAAATGGATGTGGTCAAGGTTTTTGTCATTTACCATTTGAAAATGCTCCCCAATCTCGGGAAGATCTTAGCATCACTGGCAAATCAAGTGAGAACCAAAGCTCACTGAGTGTAAGCATCCCACGTTTATGCAGGATAAATTTAGGTTTGGGGCTTTAAATATTCTATAACAATCAGTTATATGGGTGAACAATGGACCATTAAGTAAGTTTTATCATAAACCCTGCCATCTCTAGATGTGCCTGGGTTATTAACCTTAGAAATGGTTGTGCTTTGGGGACAATACAAACCTTCCCATCCCCCCAAGGCTTCTGACCTTGAATAATATAAATAGGGAATAAAAAATGTTTAGGGATAAGAAAAGACATGAGCATAATTTTTGTCTTCAAGTGAAATATTTCTGTGTAGTCAATATTCTCAGATCCTTGAGAACAGCTTGAACAATGGCTTATTCTGTGCTGATTTCTTGTTAAAGTAGCATTTGTTTGGCTTTCACAAATAATCAATTGTTTTGCTGGTAAAGGAGACCAGCAATTGTTCTGAAGTTATTGACATCTTAACCCAATCTTTTCTAACCTAGTCTAAATCTAGATTTTAATATCAATGGACTACTGAGAAACCAGAATTGTCAGAACAGTTTGGAAAGATACCAAATACTTTTTAAGGAATAAAGGTACTTACTGATCTTAGATTTTATTAGACATTAAAGGGCTGCAACATTATGACTATTTTTCCATAATTTTAGTAAAAGAATACTCTGTTTATTATTAACTTGTAACAAAGTGCCTCAGAAATTCAGAGGTTAAAATGACCAGTTTAATTTGCTCATGATTGAATGGGTTAGGAAATAAGGAAGGGCTTAATTGGGCAGTTCTCATTTGGGGTCTCTCATGTGGTTACAGTCAGGTATTGACTGAAGCTACAGATTCTGGAGGCTTGACTGGGTGACTCATACATATGGTTGCAGTTGATGCTGACTATTGGCTGGAAGTTCAGCAAGGCTATCTACTGTATTGCCTACACATGGCATCTCCAGCCAGTGGTGTCAGGAAGTCAGATATTTTACATAGCACTTGATTTTCCACACAGTTAGCTTCCCAACATAGCAGAGCAGAAGCTACTTGGCCTTTTCTGACCTAGCTTCAGAATTGTGCAGCATCCTCTCCATTACCTTCTCGTGGTAAAAAACAAGTCACTAAGACCAGTCCAGATTCAGAAGGAGGGGATATAGATCCAATTTCTCAAGGGAGGAGTGTCAAAAAAGTTGTATACATGTTATAAAACCATCACAAAGGGTCTTCAGTGGGCACTTGGAAATATCTTCCTTTTGTTGCCCAAGGTAATTTCTAGGAGTATCGACTATCCATCTATTTTAACATTCTTCATAATGAAAATTGTGGAGTCAGGATTTTGCCTTAGTATTCCTCACTGAGGCGCAGCACCAAATGCCAATGTATTATTTCTCTTCTGAAACAGAGCCAACTCCTGTAGGGGGAGAAGAAGAATTGAGAAGCATTTGGATCTGACTCAAGAAATTGAGATGTTAAATCCACCTGTAATGCAAAACCAATCTTACCCAGTGCTCTGTAAATTCTCTACTGAGTTTGACAAGATTTTATTTTTAACCTAGCAAATGAAAAACCCATTTGAACTACCTTGTTCTTGAATAGCCACATATTAAAGATAAATATGAGGCCATGAATGATATGTTGTCTGCTTTGTAAAATCAAGAGAATACAAATTGTGCAGTCTTTTTTAAAAATAAGCAATTTCCTTCTATAGACCTTTAATACTAGCAAATCTGTAAAGTTTTCTTGCTGACCTGGATTATCCTATAGAAAAATGAATTCTTTTCAAAGTCAACATTAAAATTCACATTATTCAGGGCTTTCTTTTTCATGGTTTATCTGAGAGCATGCCTATAAGAGCTGTTTTGCTCCACTATTGGCTTTAGCTCAGTTGGCCCTATGGTATTACCTATTATACAGAAGAGTTTGATAGTTCATTAATAAACTGATAAAGGCTCCAATACCTGCCCTAAATTTCATTTCTCTCCTTTTAGGTACAGTCTTTCAGATATGATACAGTTTGCTAATACTATTCTACATATAACAATGAGGCAACTGCTTCTTAACAATTATAGTAGTGGATTACTTCTAACTCTAATAGGACTAAATCTCAGAGTAGACATATATAGGCTTTATTTTAATGGCATCCTAATGAATAATGGACTTTATATTTCAAGCAAGCAAATTAAAGTGTGTATTGCATTTGTATGTGTTGAAAGAAAATAATTCTCCTTGACTTATTACAAGTGGAAAGTAAGATAACCATGAAAATTATTTAATATTGCTTTTGTTCTCTGTTTCTCAGGCCAAAAGAAGGCTGGCAGGTTCTTTCTAAGGTCCTTCTATTACTGTATTTCCTATTACCATGTTGATTGAGAAGCAAAACAAAAGTACTCTCATTATTATTTCTACATTTCCATTTTTAAAATGACATAATTTAAAAATGTGAGTTTTCTGCTTGCAAGGGAAATAGTTTAAGCAAAAGAGACAAGAATAAAAATATAGCCTGTTATCTCATTGCCCTAAGATTATATTTTATATCCTTTAAATTAATTCCTTTAATATATACATACTATTACAGTTGTCCCAATTTTTCCTCCTTTGCCTCCCTTCACCCAGCACCACATGCTCCCTCAGGAAATCCCGACACCATTATTCATGGCCCTGTGTCATGCATGTAAGTTCTTTGACTGTTCCATTTCCTATACTGTACTTTATATCCCATGGCTATTCTGTAACTACCATTTTGTAATTCTTAATCCCCTCACTTCTTCACCCATTCCCTAAACTCTCCTCATATCTGGAAACCATCAAAATGCTCTCCAAATCTATGATCATGTCTCTGTTTGTCATTTGCTTAGTTTGGTTTTTCAGATTCGTTGTTGCTAGATCTGTATTTATTGCCATTTATTGTTTATAGTTCTGATCTTCTTCTTTTTCTTAATTAAGTCCCTTTAACATTTCATATAATAATGGTTTGGTGACAGTTAGCTCCCTTAGTCTTTTCTAGTCTGGGAAGCTCTTTATCTGCTTTTCAATTCTAAATGATATCATTTCTGGGTAGAGCAATCTTGGCTGTAGGTGCCTGCTCTTTATGACGGAATAATTCTTGCCAATCCTTGCTAGCCTGCAAAGCTTCTTTTGAGGAATCAGCTGACAGTCTTATGGGAATTCCCCTGTAGGTAATTAACTGCTTTTCTCTTGCTGCTTTTAAGATTCTCCCTTTATCTTTAACCTGTGGCATTTTAATTATGATGTGACCTGGTGTGGTCCTCTTTACATCAGTCTTATTTGGGATTCTCTGTGCTTCCTGGGCTTGCTTGTATATGTCCTTCACCAAATTAGGAAGCTTTCTTTCATTATTTTTTCAAATAGATTTCCAATTTCTTACTCTTCTCTTCTTCTGGCATCCCTAGGATGTGAATGTTGGAATGCATGAAGTTGTCCCAGAGGCTCCTTATACTATCCTCATTTGTTTAAAATATTTTTTCTTCTTGTTGTTCTGATTGGTTGTTTTTTTCTTTTCCTCATGTTCCATATCATTGCTTTGATTCTCAGCTTCATCCATTCTACTGTTGATTCCCTGTATATTGTTCTTTATTTCCACTAGTATATCCTTCATTTCTGCTTGGGTCTTTTTCATGCTGTTGAGGTCCTCACTAAATTCCTTGAACATCCTTATAACTGGTGTTTTGAATTCAGAATCTGATAGATTGCTCATCTCCATTTTGTTTAATTCTTTTTATGGAGTTTTGATTGTGTTCTTTCATTTTGTCAGCCTCCTTATGTTTGTTTCTATGAATTAGTCAGAGTTGCTATGATTCTCTGTCTTCATAGCATGGCTTAATGTAGTAGGTGTCTTGTAGGGTCCAGTGGCAGAGCTGCCCCTATCGCCCAAACTGGATACTTGAGGTGAGCCCTCTGTGTGGGCTGAGTACACCCCCCTCTTGTAGTTGAGCTTTGATGGCTGTTGACAGGTCAGTGGGAGGGAGTTACCCAGGCCACCCAGCTGCAAGGACTGTCTGTGACCACTGACCACCAACCTCCACCCTCTGTGGTGGATCAGCTGTGCAGAGGCAGGGGGTGGTGTTCTGACATGGTCTGTAAATGTTCAGTAGTTGTACAGGCTCTGGAATTTCCTGGGTGGTGGAGGCCAACATCACCCCCTCCTGTGTTCTGCCCAGGGCCACTCTGCATGAGCTCTAAAGCACTTTGAGATGGCTGCTGCTTGTGCTAGTCTTGGAGATTGCCGGGTGAAACCAAGCTGTGAATTTAGGCTGGCTGCTGTCAGTGCTGGGTCTGGGGCCTTTTAGTCAGAGGTATAGGGCTGGGTGCCTGCTGAGGCTGTCTGTGGCTTGTTTGAGAGGATTTAGGAAGATGTGAAACCTGAGCAAAGACCAGCCATTCATATGGAACAGCCACTGTTAATGGTTTGAGTGGGCTGTAAGTTGGGTGGTTCAGAGCTTCAGGAATTCAGCAGGGTGGAGCAAACTGTGTGAGCCAGGTTTATGGAGTCTCAGATATGACCCCTGCCTGCCAGCTCTGTGGCTCTGTGGGGAGAGAGCTCAGAAAAGGAACAATAGCCACTGCCTACTTTACTGTCTGGGAGAAAGCTGTGCCCTAGCTTTCATCCTGATACTAGACACTTCAGATCCTCCTTGTAGGCCACTGGTGCCTTTCAATCTGCTACCCTGGTACTTAAGCTCAGAGGTTGTGAGTCTGAATAAGTCCGTGTGTGGGTCCTTTAAGAGGAACTGTTTGGAAATCCAGTAGCGCCTTTCACTGACTCTAATCCTGCTGGTTTTTACAACCAGTAGTCATGGGGGCTTATATTCCTGGCATTGGAACCCTGGTCTGGGGGATGTGATGTGGGCCTAGGACACCTTGCTCATGAGATACCCCTCCCAAATTTTTCCACCACAACTGTGTGCGGGACCAGCCTGTTTTACATCTCCACATTTCCTACCAGTCTGGATGGATGTGGTTTCTTTAATTCCATAGTTGTCAGATTTCCATTCAACTTGATTTCTGATGGTTTTGAGTGATGGTTGTTCTCTAGTTTAGTTGTAATTTTGATGTAGTTGTGAAAGTTAACCTACAACTGCATCTTGACCAGAAGTCCAATTTATTTCTAATAGCTCAAAACTGGAAACAGCCCAATGGTCCATTAACAGATGAATGGCTAAACAAATTAAGTTATACCCATACAATGGAATACTATTAAACAATACAAAGAGTGAACTATGGATACACACAACATGGATAGATCTTAAAATAATTATGTGAGTGAAAGAAGCCAGCCACAAAGTGTGCATACTGTTGATTCAATTCATATAAAATTGTAAAAATGCAAGCTTATAGTAATAGAAAGCAAATCAGCCATTGTCTAGGAATGGAGGTATAGGGAAGAATAATGGAAATATATTTATATAATTTTCATATATATAAATTTTTAAAATATATATAATTTATATATATATATAATTTTTTAATCTTTATCCAAGGATTTGTTCACTGACTTGAGAGAGAGAGAGAAAGAGATAAAGATCAAAGCAAAAATATTGATTGGCCACCTCCTGTACATGCACCCTGACTGGGAATTGAAACTACAACCTACATATGTGCCCTGATCAGGAATCAAACCCATAACCTTTTGGTGGACAGGATGATGCTCCAATTATTGAACCACCTAACCAGGGTGGATAATGGAAATGTTTATGTTTATTGCAGTCATGGTTTCATTGGTGAATACATGTGTCAAAATTGATCAAATTTTATACTTTAAACATGTATGATTTAGTGTATTTCAATTACACCTTGATAAAGTTGTTGTTTTAATTAAAAAAGAACATTGGATTAGGATTCAGTAGGCAAGCAGTCTTTGTGTGCCTTTGGACAAGTCTTTTTTACTTCTATTTGTCTTCACATTTTCACTTTAAAATTGAAAGAGATAGATCAGATAGGTTTCCAATTTCTTGCTCTTTCTCTTCTTCTGGCACCCCTATGATGTGAATGTTGGAACACTTGAAGTTGTCCCAGTGGATCCTTACACTGATCTCTTCTTTTTGGGATTCTTTTTTCTTCTTGTTCTGATTGGTTGTTTTTTGCTTCCTTATGTTCCAAATCATTGATTTGATTTTCTTGGCATTATCCACTCTCCTGTTGTTTCCCTGTAAATTGTTCTTTATTTCAATGAGTGTATCCTTCATTTCTGACTGCCTCTTTTATGGTGTTGAGGTCCTCACTAAGTTCCTTGAACATCCTTATAACCAGTGTTTTGAACTCTGTATGTGATAGATTGCTTGTCTCCATTTTGTTTAGTTCTTTTTCTGGAGTTTTGATGAGTTCCTTTCGGACATGTTTTTTTGTCTCTGCATTTTGTTAGCCTTCATGTGTTTGTTTCTATGTATTAGGTAGAGCTGCTATGACTCCCTGTATTAACTCTAAAGCAATCTGCAGATGGCTGCTACTTGTGCTTGGCTTGGAGGTTCCCAGGTGAAGCCAAGATGTGAATCTAGTCTGGCTGCTGCTTGGTTATGTGCATCTGTAATTTATATGTTGCCAAGTTAATTTCCATAAAGGTTTCACTAATTAACAACTCTCATGAGGAATGGATAAACATATCTTCTCCCTTAACCCCTCCCCATATATGTATGTAATGTGTTAGTGAACTCTGGGTCTTTGGAAATCTAATAAATGAAGATAGGTCTTGGTGTAGTTTTAATTTGAATTACTCATAAAGGCATGAGGTGGAGTATTTTTGTTACATTTTAAGTATATTTTTTAAAAGAGGGAGTCAAATTACAAATACCATTTTATAACACTTTTTTCTATATAAGCAACATATAATGACATACTTCAATATTATACAATCTTTTTCTACAATAAACATTATATGGTATACTATCTATTGTATATCTGTCTCAAGATTTATTTAATTAATTCCTTATTATTGTGTGTGTATGTTGTTTTCTACATTTATGTTTCTAAAATAATGCTAACTGTAGAGATAAATCTTTTTTTCTTCTTTCTCTTTTTATTCTTTTATTTTAATCATTATTCAACTACAGTTTCTATCCTTTACTCCCATTCCAGCCCACCCACCCATCCCTCCCCTCCACCCTCCCATTTCCAATTCCCCTAGTTTTTGTCCATGTGTCTTTTATATTTGTTCCTGTAAACCCTTCCCATTCTTCCCTGAAATTCCCTCTCCTCTCCCCTCTGGTCACTGTCAGCCTGTCCTCTATTTCAGTGTCTTTGGCTATATTTTGCTTTTACTTTGTTTTGTTGTTTAGGTTCCTGTTAAAGGCAAGATCATATGGTATTTGTCTTTCACTGACTGGCTTATTTCGCTTAGCATAATGCTTTCCAGTTCCATCGATGCTGTTGCAAAGGTTAGGAGCTCCTTCTTCTTTCTGCTGCATAGAATTCCATTGTGTAAATGTACCATAGTTTTTTGATCCATTCATTTACTGATGGGCACCTAGGTTGTTTTCAGCACTTAGCTATTGTAAATTGTGCTGCTATGAACATTGGGGTGCATAGGTCCTTTTGGACTGGTGTTTCAGGGTTCTTAGGATATAGTCCCAGCAGTAGAATTGCTGGGTTTGAAGGCAGATCCATTTTCAGTTTTCTGAGGAAATTTCATACTGTTTTCCATAGTGGTTGTACCAAACTGCAATCCCACCAACAGTGTACTAGGGTCCCTTTTTCTCCACAACCTCTCCAGCACTTGTTGTTTGTTTTGTTTTGATGGACATTCTGACTGGTGTGAAGTGGTATCTCATTGTGGTTTTCATTTGTATCTCTCTGATAGCTAGTGATATTGAGCATCTTTTCTTTTGTCTCTGGATCTTCTGTGTACTCCTTGGAGAAATGTATGTTCAAG
Source organism: Trachops cirrhosus (assembly GCA_028533065.1). Classification (NCBI taxonomy): domain Eukaryota; kingdom Metazoa; phylum Chordata; class Mammalia; order Chiroptera; family Phyllostomidae; genus Trachops; species Trachops cirrhosus. Next base: position 49,069,819 of record CM052544.1, on the reverse strand, counting down.
TCCTTTGCCCACTTTTTAATTGGGTTGCTTGCCTTTTTCGAGTGGAGTCGTGTAAGTTCTTTATATATTTTGGAGATTAAACCCTTGTCTGATGTATCATTGGCAAATATGTTTTCCCATACAGTTGGTTGTCTTTTTATTTTAATACTGTTTTCTTTAGCCATGCAGAAGCTTTTTATTTTGATGAGATCACATTGGTTTATTCTTTCCTTTATGTCCCTTGCTCTAGGGGACGTGTCAGTAAGAGTGTTGCTGTGT
>CM052544.1:49033148-49069061 GCA_028533065.1 Trachops cirrhosus | reverse complement strand
GTTTTGGTACTAGTATGATGTTGGCCTCATAAAAGGAGTTTGGATGTCTTCTGTCTTTTTGCATTTTTTTGAATAGTCTGTGAAGAATAGGGGTTAGCTCTTCCTTAAATACTTTGTAAAATTCTCCTGTTAGGCCATCTGGTCCAGGACTTTTGTGTGTTGGGAGTTTTTTGATTACTGCTTCAATTTCATCTGCTGTTATTGGTCTGTTCAGGCTTTCTGTTTCTTCTTCATTGAGTTTTGGAAGATTATATTTTTCTAGGAATTTGTCCATTTCACCTAGGTTTTCAAATTTCTTGGCATACAGTTCTTCATAGTAATTTCTTACAAGCCTTTGGATTTCTGTGGTATCAGTTGTAATCTCTCCTCTTTCATTTCTGATTGTGTTTATTTGGGTCTTCTCTCTTTTTTTCTTGATGAGTCTGCTTAAAGGCTTGTCAATTTTGAGAGATAAATCTTTGTGCATAGCTGGGATAGAAATTAACTCTTTTTTTTGTAGATTTTAAAGCTGAATTCTAAGTCACTGGAGTCATATTTAATACCCTGCCTTCTATGTCTCCTATTGCCCATAAAAATGTGACTGCCTATGATTTTAAGAAAGTTTCTTCTCAAGAGTTGAAGTTTGAGTTAGATTTTTTTCCTGGACTACATCCCAATTTTCCTGTAATGAAATTCATTTGTCTCTGAAATCAACTGTGCCATACACTATAACATATTGTGAGTATGAGTGAATGGTATTACTGTGGCAGACCAGTGGGTAACATATTTTTGCACAGTTGGGGTCTTGTATCTCTCCTTTTATAGCCTATATTCACATGTAGGGCTACAAAGAATAACACCAACCAATACAGAGTGCTTAAAATGTATTAACTCATCTATTCTCTTCAACATAGATAGGAGAATTAATGGGAGGATACCACAGTAAACACATATTGCTACTATAGCACTGTGCACCAAACTACCCCAAATCTCAGTGCCTTAACAATAGCAAGCATTTAATTCTGTTTTGTTACTGGATCTACATTTGACTAGGGTTCCACTGTGTATAAATGAACTTGATTCCAATCTGTATGTTGAGTCTAGGTTTCCTCCATGTTTTTCTCATCTCAGTTCAAATCAGCAGCTTTCTGTGGAATGTTCCTCTTTTGATAACTAACAATGTAAGAGGCAAGCTAACTCATACAAGGACATCTATGATTTCTGTTAGCATTTTATTGATGAAAGGAAATGTGTCAATGATGAAGTCTGATATTAACAAGGCAGGGAAGTATGTTTCACTCATAATGGGAGAGAACTGTAAAATTACATGTATGCTTCTACCACAAGAGAGTGAAGAATTGGGACCAACAATTTAATCTACCATAGATCCCTTAGAAGAATGGATAAGTGGTAAATTTCAAAGATTTTGTTTAGAGACCAAACTCATTGCTTTTTTTGTTAACATTGTGTCTGAAATCCGATAGGACTAAAAGTTCCATTAAAGATCTTTTTAATTTTAGAGATATTTAATTTGAAAGAGTCATTTAGGACCTAAAGAAGATCCAAGTATTTGAGGGAAAAGCCCTGCTTATACACTGATTGTATTATACTAGAGAAGAAAGTAAGGCATTTATATAAATAATTCTATGGCAAGATATAAGATGGTAAGTGCCCTTCAAAGACCAATTGCAAGTTAAAGGGTAGAGAGATTTAATATATAATAATTGAGTTTCTTTGTTTTAATCTCCCAATTATTAAGCTCTTATACAATGAAAAGTGTAGAAGAAATTACCAAATAGCTAATTTGGGAAAAAAATTTTATTTCCCAGAAATAATACAGATGTCCTTTTTATTATGCATATTTTAAAAGAAGACTTTAGGAGTGCCACAGTTTCAGAAATACAGATTAATGTGTTTCTTAAGCTTTCTGTCTTTCAACAAATTGAATAGTCTGGAGTGTCAAATTAAAAGAAAGGAAAAATTTTACTACCATGAAAACTCTTATTAATAAAATTTTAAGAGAATGAGATCTATTGTTGAGAAATTTAAAAATCCCTCTGTCTTTGAATGAATTAAAAAATGTGAAGTTACATAAATGAATACAATAATATATCTCTCTAAAAGGAATTCAATTTGGGTTATTTCTTTTAAAAATAAGAGTAAATTGTTCGCTTGTGAATGTAGAAAACCATTGATAATTGTTAGTCTTGATATGAATAATATAACAATTTGAGAAAATAATCTTAACGATAATCTCAATTTTAACTTCCCACCTAAATGGAGGCATACATAGATACTCTTTGCCTCCTTGCACAACCAAAGGAAGGGCAGCAACAAATTTAAAAACAAAAAATAACCAGAACTGCCAGAAAATCAAACTGTATGGAAATCTGACAATCAAGGAATTAAAGAAGAGATATTCATTCAGACTAGTAGAGGGGTGGAGGCAGGCAGCTAGGGCAGAGATGACGCACAACAAGGCAGCAGCTGACAGACTGGGTGGTCCCACATTTACACGTGAATAAACTGGGAGGACCAACTGGGGATTGAGAAAGATCATGTGACCCAGGGTTCCAGAGTGGGGAAAGAAAACCTGAAAACCTCTGGCTGTAAAAACCTGTGGATGTGGCTGCAGTGGGAGAAACTCACAGACTTGCAGGACAATTTGTTGGAGAGACCCACAGGATCCTAGAATGTACACAAACTCACCCACCTGGGAATCAGCACCAGAAGGGCCCAATTTGCTTGTGGGTAGTGGGGGAAGTGACAATTGAGCAAGTGGCATTGTTCTCTCTCTGACCCCTCTCCTACTTACAGCATGACAAGGCAGTGATGTGTGTTGCCCCGCTCTGGCAAATACCTAAGCCTCTGCTCCTTACAATGTAACAGGTATGCCAAGACAAAAAATATGGCCAAAATGAAAGAACAGATCAAAGCTCCAGAAAAAAATACAACTAAGTGATGAAGAGATAGCCAACCTATCAGATGCACAGTTCAAAACACTGTTTATCAGGATGCTCACAGAATGGTTGAGTATGGTCACAAAATAGAGGAAAAAGTGTCGACTATGCAAAGTGAAATGAAAAATATACATGGGACCAACAGTGAAGGGAAGGAAACTGGGATTCAAACCAATGATTTGGAGCAGAAGGAAGGAATAAACACTCAACCAGAACAGAATGTATAAACAAGAATTCAAAAACGTGAGGAGAGGCTTAGGAACCTCTGGGACAACTTTAAATATTCCAACATCCAAATTGTAGGAGTGCCAGAAGGAGAAAAACAAGAGCAACAAATGGAAAACTTATTTGAAAAAATAATGAAGGAGAACTTCCCCAATCTGGCAAAGGAAATAGACTGCCAGGAAGTCCAGGAAGCTCAGAGAGTCCTAAAGAAATTGGACCCAGGGAAGTTCACACCAAGGCACATCATAATTACATTACCCAAGATTAAATCTTAAAAGTGGCAAAAGGAAAGGAGAGTGTTACCTACAAAGGAGTTTCCATCAGACTGTCAGTTGATTTCTCAAGAGAGACCTTACAGGCAAGAAGGGGCTGGAAAGAAGTATTCAAAGTAATGAAAGTCAAGGACCTACAACCAAGATTACTCTATCCAACAAAGCTAGCATTTGGAATGGAAGGGCAGATAAAGTGCTTCCCAGATAAGGTCAAGTTAAAGGAGTTCGCCATCACCAAACCCTTATTATATGAAGTGTTAGGGGGTCTAATCTAAGAAAAAGAAGATCAAAACTGCGAACAGTAAAATGACAAAAAAAAAATCACAGCTATCAATAACTGAACCTAAAAAAAACAAAACCAAAAACAAACTATGCAAACAACTAGAACTGGAAGAGAATCACAGAAATGGAGATCACATGGAAGGTTATTGTCAGGAAGAGAAGAGAATGGGGGAAAAGGTACAGGGAATAAGGAGCATAAATGGTAGGTACAAAAGAGACAGGGGAGGTTAAGAATAGTATAGGAAATGGAGAAGTCAAGGAAATTATACATATGACTCATGGACATGAACTAAGTGGGGGGAATTCTGGTGGGAGCTGGGGTGCAGGGCAGAATGGAATAAAGGGGAGAGAAAAAAATGGGACAACTGTAATAGCATAATCAATAAAATATATTTAAAAAGAAAAATACATACATAAACCGCAATAACCTCAATTTTGAATCTGTTTTTTTGACATAAATTATCTGAAAGATCATTTTGATGATGAAAGAAAATACATCTATTGAGGTTGAGATTTAGTGCATTTTCCTTATAGGTTATTAAGAAATAGAGAACAGATTTTTTATAGAAACCTTATTTTACCTTTAATGATATAGATATTTGAGTTAATTTTCCCCAGAATCTTGCTAGGATTTTTATAGTCTATGTGAGTAATAGAGAATGAAATTGGTAAGCAATGGTACCAGTAAACTCATTATAATATAAAAGAATTTCACCACAGGAGGATATTTGGGCCATATTTGAGATTAACAGTTTTCACGCCCAGTTTGATATTAAATATGTTCTAATGTATTAACAAGGTTTCATAAATAACCTAAATGGATGAAGACTATAATATAATAACTTAGGCTATTTTATTTATTAATTTTTAATCTTCACCCAAGGATATGTTTATTGGTTTGAGAGAGAGAGCAGGGGTGGGAGAGAGAGAGAGAGAGAGAGACAGAGACATTGATTGGTTGCCTCCCGTACGCACCAGAACCAGGGACTGAACCTGGAACTTAAGTATGTGCCCTGACATATAATAGAACCTGCAACCTTTTGGTGTAGAGGGTGAGGCTCCTACCAACTGAACCACCTGGCCAGGGCAATTTAGGGTCTTGATCACTGTGTTGGAAGACTGTTGGATACCTTGTCTTATAAGATATATGTTCAAGTTCAAAGTCAATGTTTCTCATGGATGTTTACTGGATTATTATTTTTTATCTATTTTTATTTTTCATCCTCACCTGATGACTGTTTATTTCCATTTCTTTTAGAAGGTGAGGGAGGGAGAGAGGAAGGGAAAGAGAGAAACATTGATGTGAGAGAGTAGCATTGATCAGCCGCCTCCCACAAGGACCCTGACTGGGGATCCAGCCTGCAACCTAAGCTCATGCCTCACCCAGAAATTGAATGACATCCCTTCAGCTACCGGACAGTGCTCTGAACAATCCAGCCACATCCACCAGAGCTGGATTATTCTTTGAGGTAGAAACTTTAAAGAATCTTTTATGGTCACACAGAAAGAGCATAAAATTAAGTCTTTCAAGATATGGTTTCGAGGTCTACCTTTGCCATTTAGTAATAAGTTTCTCAACTTCTCTGAGAGACTTACTTTTCTCCTTTATAAAATGGGGATATAGATATCAATTGCAAAGTATGAACATGGAACAAAATAATTATAGTATAATTAAATAAATAAAATTATATATTATATAAGTATAATGTAGTTTATAGCATAATTATATATTATATGAAATATGAATATAATATAATTGTGTCACACATATGGATAGTCAGTAAATTATGGTTACTATTATAAGTATTTTCCATCAGAGAAATGGTACTTTAAAATGTTTTTCTTTTGTGGGTTTAGTCTCAACATGACTTATTCTTTATATCCTTATTTGTAGGATTCCTATAAAGCTAGTCTTCAGGTGGTTCTCAGTGATGGTTATTCTGTAATTTAGTTGTACTCTGTTTGTTTTTAAAGATTTTATTTATTTATTTTTAGAGAGAGGGAAGGAAGGGAGAAAGAGAGAAACATCAATGTGTGATTGCCTCTCACGTGCCTCCTTACTGGGGACCTTGCCTGCAACCCAGGCATATACCCTCACTAGGAATTGAACTGGCAACTCTTTGGTTTGAAGGCCAGTGCTCAATCCACTGAGCCACACCAGCCAGGGCATTTAGTCGTAATCTTGATGTGGTCATAGGAAGAGGCAAGCACAGTCTTTACCTACTCTGCCATCTTGAGCAGAGGTCCCCCAAAATATTTTTGTTTTTTTAAAAAATGCACAAATTACTATATATTTTTGAGTCAATTAAATATATTGACTCGAAAAATTAGATATTCTGTGCAATAATCAACTGTCATGATTGGAGGGGCTTACAGAAATGTAAGATAACATTTATTTATGTAACATGAAGTGGAGAAGGTAAACACCTGTGAAACAATCAGTATATTAATTATTCATTGCTGCCTAACAAATTATCTCAAAATTTATTAGCTTAAAACAAAAAAATATTTATCTGTCATAGTTTCAGAGGGTTAGAGATTTGGAAGCAGCTTAACTGGATGGCTCTGGCTCAGGATCTCTCATGATGTTGCATTCAAGACATTGGCAGGGGCTGTGGTCATTCGAAAGCTTGACCAGGGCTGAAGATCCACTTTCGAGATGGTTCTTTTACATGGTTTTTGGCAGGTGGCCTCAGTTCCTTCTCTTGCAGATCTCTCCAGAGGGCTGCTTGAGGGTCTTTGTGACATGGCAGCTGTGTTTTCCGCAGAGGAAGTGGTCTAAGAGAGAGCCAGGTGGAAGCTGCAGTGTCTTTCATGACCTGATCTTGAAAGGTACACACAGGCACTTCTGCATATTTACGTGTTAGAAGGGAGTCACTAAGTCCAACCCACATTCTAAGGAGGAATATCAAAACACTGTGCACATATTTTAAAAACATAATCATCTGTGGAAAGTATAATTTGATGATGTGTGTTTTCTCTTTCAGTTTACTGTTATTTTGACATGCACTTAATAAATAAAGTGAGATTTAGGGTTTAAAGGGCAATGAGAATTTAGTGGAGCTGAGAAGAGTTAAGAAGTAACTCTCTGGAGAGAGAAAGTAAGAAGAGGGTAGGGACTACAGTCTCAATTTGTTAAAACATGAAAACTTCAGTCTCTAAGATTAGAAAATCAGTAAGTTATTTATTAGCACACAAATATTGAATAAAGCAATTTTAATGAGATATTTCTTTATTGTTGATGTAAAAATAAAACTGAAAACAGTTAAATGAGGAATAGTGAAGTTTCAGAAAGGAAAGGCTCAAACCGTTATATCCCAGAGAAAGACATGAGACTCTCTGTCACACATAGGGTTTGAGAGATCTCTAAGTTAGCGAAGGTATATAAGTCAAATATTAATTAGCTATACTAATTGATGGTATTTGGATTATCCCCAGGGTTTTTTCCCTTTTGGCCCTGGATATTATAATTTAGAGAAATCATAGTTTTTTCTTGTTTGATCAGGAGATTGCTTCCCATGGTTATGTGTGAATTAAGGGGGTTGGAGTGGAGGTGGGTGGATGCAACGGAACACAAGGGGAAGCCAGCCTATGCTTTCTATTTACTTTGGATTTGACTTGTCATTATTCTGTTTTCCATCAGTTGCTGTTGGTGGGAAAGCATAGTGATACGTGTAGGGCCTAAGCCACAAAATCTTTTGACATCCATCATGAAACAACATTCCATAACCATATTGAAGAAATAAATACTAGTGAAATATATGGAAAGAAAAAATAGGCATTCTAGAGAAAAATGGTTTAATAGTATGCCTTTGAAAAAAAGGAAGTAATTTCAACCTTCCTCCCCCCAAATTTGACTTCAGAGAGCAAAAATAGTAAGAAGACTGCCATTCTGGATTAATTCATTTTTGAAATGAATATATATATTAGGAGGTTATACTATAATGGTGGGGAAGAAGCAGGTGAACTACGGTTGCTAAGAAGGGAAAGGCAGACTCCATCCTACACTGACCTTGGTCTGTCGACTTTTCCAACAGCTGTCTTCATCTGCAGGCAGGGGAACCCTGGCTGAGACTTTGATAGTGGGTCTGTTAGCCACAAGTTTAATGCATAAAGACATTAGTGGGAGGGAAGGTCTATTTTTGTGGTGGTAAAGCATTTGTGTTGGCATGTCCTAATTGTGTTTGCAGTAAAATTGAGGTCTATTATGAGAGTGGGAAATCAGCTGAATGATCATAAATAATTGGTTAAATGAGTGGCAGTGCTGCTCAGTCAACAACATTGTTGTTGTGGTCATTGGTGTTTAGGGAGTGCCCACTGGGTACCTGGCACAAATGATCCAAGACCATGATTCTGAGAGAAATACTAGGCCTGATTTCCTCAGGATTTCATTGTGGTTTTGCTCAGGGAGTACCTGATTCCTTTGTGCCACTGTTACTGCAAAAATAATCTTCCCTGATCCTGGTCTACCCCCTGCGTCTTTCTTCTCTCCTCAGGTGAGAGGCTTAATCCCCCGCCCCACCCCGATAGCTAACCTTCAGTATGTGGTGCTGGTTATGCCCCTTGTTGGTGGGAATGGGAGGTACCCAAGGTAACTGCTTGGGTGTCTCAGTCTTCACACTTTGATTTGCCTCTGTTAAGGCATGTGAATCACTGCACAATCCTGTCTCTGGCTGTGGGGTACTGGGAGACTTCCAATGCAAACCTGAGCCTAAAACCTAATAGTCATCTTCTATGTTCCTCTTTCTTTCATGCCCACATCCAACCCATCAGCAAGTCCTGTTGCCCCTATCTTCCAAACAGATTCCAAATCTGGCTACTTCTCTGCCTTTCCAGAGTTACTATCCTACCTTTTGCATGGATTATTGAAATAACCTCTACTTTCACTTTGACACTCTTACACACTGTTCACCATACTGTGGTTTGAATAAGCTTTTAAATATACATGTTTCATCACTTAAACTGCTTTAAAAAGAGCTTGAATAAAAAAATGCAGGCTTACTATCTGGCCTCTAGTTTCCGTTGGTAGCTTCTGACTCCCTCTTACATAATCTTTCTATTCCAGTCACATGTATTTATGTGTTTCTTGCAGGACTGTGAACATGCCTAGTTATATTCCACCTCAGATCTTTACTAGGGCAATTCTGCCTGCCTAGAAGCCTCTTTTCTCAGCTCTTGCATGGCTGGTCCATCTGATCACTGGGGTCTCTACTCACATGTCACCTCCTCAGAAAGGAAGGGTTTTTTTTTTGTTGTTTTGTTTAACCACACTATTAAATAACATTCACATGCTGTCATTTTCTATATCCTTACTCTGCTTCAATTTCTTCATGGCATTCATAACTACTGCCGATATAAGAATGTCCAAACTTGTAGAGAATTTCTATAAGATTTTATTTGAGCCAAACTGATGACATGCCAGGAAGCAAGATCCCAAATGCTCTAGCAAATGATAGTTTTGCAGTTCTTTTTATACATTTGGAATTAGGAGGAAGGAAGATTACAGGAAGGTGGGAGAAAGCAAGAGGAGGAAATCTCTCTATGTTTGGATTACCTGATAGTTGACAATAACATATATGATCCCTTGAGGGTGGTTTTCCCTGCAGGGGGTCTGCAAAAAAAGACTTGGTATTTCAAGAGTGTGTTACCCTAGATTCACAAGTGCAATGGGCAGGGCTTGCTTAAGGCAAAGATAAACCTTTTACTCAAGAAGTTATAGCCTTGGGGCATGACTATCCACCATGACTTGCCCTGTTAGGAATTTATGATCAGATCAGCCTGTGAGCTTACTTTCAGTCACAGATTTATTACAAAGTTCACACTACCCAATGAGGTATTAAATATTTGTTTGTTTTCCCCAGTAGAATACAATTACCATGAGGGCCGGGGCTCAGTTTTGTTCACCACTGTATCCACAGAGCCCAGAATGGTGACTCATGTCATGGAACTCAAAAATTATTTAAAGAAAATATAAATGAACAAATAATTCCCACCATAAAGTTGCTATTTCAATCACAGGCTGTCTCAGATTGTACTTTCCAAAAATAACCACTATACTCTTGTATCCCACATGATCTTTTTACACTGTCTTTAAAATTTCTCTCATTAGAAGGTGGGGTTTACATTCCCTTTCTTGAATTTGGAAAGCTTTGTGACTGCTGTAGAAGCGATGCTATTTTTGACCTCTTGTTACTGAACAGAAGTGGGGTCCTGCTACCCACTGCCCATAAATTCCAGAGGCAGAGGTTTGGTGAAAAAGAAAAGGAGTCTTATTAAAAAATTACACAATTTTGGAAGAATGGCAGGTTTCTGCCTGTTCCCTATAAAACACCCAAAGGAAAAAAAAAATCCACCACCTTTTGCCAGAATAGTTCAAAACTACTTCTGGAATTCCTTCTCCCATTTAAAATGCCATCCTTTGAGAAATGCAGGCAGCTTTAGCATGATCATCCAGGCAGATCCCAAAGAAAGAGAAAGAGGCTGAGTCTCTGCCCTTCTTCTGTTTAAATCTTCCAGTCCATAATTCCATGCATTCCAGAAGCATCCAGCTTCCCAGCCAATCCATCCTTTTTCAGGCTAGACTGGCACGTCTGCACCTCCATCCGCTGTGTCTCTACCTACCTGCAGGTAGAGAGATCAGTCATAGCCTGGCCTTGCTAGCTTGTTTACCATTGTCTCGGGCAACCTCCTCCAACAGCCCATCCCTCCTCCTCCTGGAACCATACTGGTATCACTCTGAGGTTAGGTCATAAAAAGCTTACACTAGGCTCTCTTTGAGTCTTTCCTTCTTAGAATCCAGCTATGATACAGTTAGGAATCCCCAGCAGCTACTTGGAGAGGCCACATGTAGGTGTTCTGGCCAACCACCTCAGCTGAGGTCCCAGCACATTACCAACATCAATGGCCAGACATGTAAGTTAGGAATCCTTAGGGATGGCTGTGGGCCTCAGTCATTGAGTCACTCCAACCTTTGAATCTTTCCAGATGAGGTTCCTGTCAATGTAAGAAATATACAAACATGTAAGAATTTTTATAAGATTTTGTTTGAGCCAAAACTGATGACAGTTGCTGGGAACAAGATCTCAAATGCTTCAGAGAATGACAGTTTGCAGTTTCTTTCTTGCTTTTGGATTTAAGAAGAGAATTTAAGGAGGATTACATGAATGTGGGAGAAAGAAAGATGTGGATTGGATTACAGAATAGTTAAAAGATTACGAACTCTTTTGAGGGTGGTTATGTTAGCCTAGGTGCACAGAAACGATGGACAGGGCTTGCTTAAAGCAAAAATGAACTGTTTCCTTAAGAAGTTATACTACCCACCATGACCTTCCCAGTTAGGAATTTATAATCAGATCAGCCTGCAAGGTTATTTTCTGTAAAACCCCTTCTTCATCTATGCCCCTGACACTGTAGAAAAGAGATAAGCCATTCTGACTAGAACTGTGTGCCCTTTCTGAATTCCTCTTCCATAGAAACCATGAGAAATGGTTATTATTTTATGTCACTAAGTTTTTGGTTTATTACTCAAAAATAGGTAACTAGAACAATGAATGAACAATAATTACTGAACTATTTTCTACCTTCCCTTTGCCTGAGGTGAGGATAAGAGGGAGGAAGTTGCAGCAGCCATCTTGGACTTCAAGATGGAGCTACCACTTGATTACGGCAAAGTCACAGGTAATAGGAACCTGGGTCCATGATACCGAAAAGCTGCCATATCAGCTGTGAGTGAGGAGAAACAAAATTCTTTTTTATTTAAGCCTTAGTTATATTTGGGTCTTGTTATTCACTGCAGCAACTAAAGTCTATACCCTGTCTCATGCAAAAACCATCAATAACATTTTAAGTGCTTACTGTGTGCTAGGCACTGTTCTTTACATATGTTATCTCATACATTGCAACTGTATGGAAGTAGGGCCTCATTATTGCCATTTTGCCAACTATTAAATGAAGTTCAGAGAAGGTGTAAAAATTAGCCATCATTTCACAGCTAGAAAGGAACAGGGTTTGGATTTGAAGGCAAATCAAAGAGGACTCAGAGCCTGAGCAATTTTACTTCACTCTTCTGTCTCACATAAATTCAGCTCAAGCTTCCTTTCATAGAAATGGAAAGTAAGCCTGTAAGGAGAAGAGGCCAAGGAATAAATTGTCAGCGATAGCTGCTTGTGTAGTAGAAAGGGTAGTTCCTAGGCACTAAGACGCACCATTTTTTATTTAGCCATGGTTGTGTATATGAATAATTATGTCTTCTTCAAACAGGAACAACAAAATATATAAAATAAAAGTAATAAGCCTCAGTATAAATATTTCTTCCTTTTTTTACCACATGCTTTGTTGGTGTTTTGCATATATGCAAATGTAGGTATATACAAATATATATTTTTCACACATGTGTACATCTATGAATATTCCTGCATACTGCTTGCCATAGTGTTGCCCATTGCGTCTTGGGATGCTGAGCTCAGTAGCTGCTTATAATTTGAAATCTAAAGTCAATTCAACAAAACCCTTTTATAATTCTTGTTTTAGGTAATGAGCACAAAGAAAATAATATGAACTCTTTCTGAGAAAGGACATCCAAAGAATTCTGTTCCTGTCTGGGAGATATTACAAATAATACTAAATATGTTGTTTGGTATCTGTTAGTCCTCACAACAATCCTAGGGTAGGAACTATTATTCTAGCACAGATTAGAAAGCAAAAGCATAGAAAGGTTAAATGTTTTTCTAAAGGTCACACAGCCAGGCATCCTTTCATTTGACTGCAACAGAAGGATGAGAAATATTTCGTTATTTGCTTTTCAGAATGAATGAATTTGTTGTATCAATTCATATTTTATTTATTGATTTTCTAGAGGAAAATATTGGAGATGATATCTTAATTAAAGTTAAGCTATAAGGTCAAAGATATTCTTGCCATTTCTTCTGAAAGGAGGTGAAAGCTGCCTGTGATTTAGTTAAATGAAGTCTACATGATAACGCTATCTTCTAATGTTTGGAGGTTGAGAACTGTATGGAAGTAGTATGAGGAATATCAAAATGAATTATAAAATTATATAAAATAAAGAATGCTTTGTAAAGAAATTTGTATTTCCTGTACCTAATTAGGTAATCTGGGAAGCAAGAGCTATGGAAGCTGGGTGGTTGGGGGATGTCAAATGCAACCAGACTCCATAGTGAGAAAGAATTGCAAGATCCAATCCCTCCTAAGATGTTCAATGAATTAACTCCGTGGCCATCTTGACTCTTTTTCAGCTTTTGTGATTCTATCCAGAGACATAAATTTCATGTGAATCTTTGCTTCCATTTGGCTAGTATGAAAGATTTTTGTTTTTTATTTTTTTTACAAAGGGATCTCTGAAGAGTACCCCAAATTTTTCTGCTTTCATTCTTACTAGGCTTACAGTATGCTCTAGAAGCTCACAAATTCCCTCTATTTTTCCCTGAGCCCTGGGGTGAAAAGAATATGGGTTGGTTTTTAAAAACCTGGCATATATATGTTTGTATGGGATTATTTCAGTAACAAAGTAAATAGAGACCAGACATCATTGTCTGTATACTTAAGTTCAAATGGACTGACCCTATTTATTATATCTTTGGTGCCTTAGTTCAGGCTGCCATGACAAAGTACCATAAACTAAGTGGCTTGTAAACAACAAAATTTATTTCACACTGTTCTGGAGGCTGGAAATCCGAGATCAGGTACAGCATGGTCAGGTTCTGGTGAGGCTTTCTTCTAGGTTGCAGACTGCTCACTTCTTGTATCCTCACATGATGGAGAGGGCTGGAGAGGTCTTTGGAGGCCCTCTTGTAAGATTACTAATACCATTCATGAGGATTCCTAATTACTTCCCAAAGGTCCCACTTCTTAATAACATCACGTTGAAAGTTAGGATTCCAAAATACAAATTTTGGGGTGACACAACCACTCAGTCCATTGCCCTCTGTTTCTCCTTGTCTCTAACAATTCCAAGTATTAATGGGGCCAATCAGTTTTTTATGACAATAAAGAACAGTTATGGATACACTGAAAAGATAAAATTTTCTTGCATTGATTTTTGCATCATATAATTTGTAAAATATCCTATAAAAATTTGAATTTCATCAACTCTAGGTTTTAAATCAAGGCCAAAATAGTCCAAAATAAAATGGAAAGCTGGCAGAAAATTGATGCCTCCAAATTACCTAAGGTACTGAAATTAACTTGGAGAAAAATATTTTGCTCAATCTTTCTATGGTTAAGTTTTTTTTAGGTCCACACTTTACCAAAGTTTGTTCTACAAAAAGAATAAAAATAATAAAGTGCAGGTTTAGAATTCTACAATTTGCAGTCATTTTGGATTTATGGTATTCTAAAGCACATCAGATTATTAAAGTATACTCACAAGCAATACATGTCCTTTAAGTAGTAGTAAATCACTAAAGTCATTTCTTTTCAAACAAATTTTTACCCTGAACTGTTATATCTTATAACCCTTTAGTGGGTTCCCACTAGGACATGTTCAAATGACTTTGCCAGCTTTTCCAGTCTCCTTTTTACTTTTTCAGCTGAACATAGACCATGAGCTACATGCAATAAGAGTCTTAAATATTAAGCCATGACTCCACCCTCAAGGATTATTCAGCTCTTTAAATCAACACATTAATCAAAACTGGTTGTATTACTTATCTGTTGCTGTGTAACAAATTACTTTATAACTTAGCAATTTGAAATAAGAAACATTTATTATCACATGGTTTTTGCACGAGGAATCCAGGCACAATTTAGTAGGGTAGTTTGGCTCAAGATCATGAGGTAAGGTGTCAGCCAGGGCCTCAGTCAACTGAAGACTTTACCCAGGCTGGAGGATCTGCTTCCCACCTCTCTTACATGGTTGTTGTCTGACTTCAGTTCCTTGTTGGCTGTTGGCTATTGGCTGTTGGCTGGATACCTCAGTTTCTGAACATGTGGAACTCTCTATAGGACAACTTGGCAGCTGGCTTCTCCCAGAGTGAGTGCTCATCTTTGAAGTGTTGCACCATCATTTCTGCTTCTACAGTATTATACATGACATGGGATACTGACCAACTTGTGCATGAAGAAGGGAAGTACTCAAGAGTGAGAATACCAGGAGGATGAGGTTACTGGGGGCCTCTGTAAAGGATAGCTACCAAACAGGTCTTTCTAACAATTCCTTCTCTTGCATAGTACCACTGCTATTGCCCAGTTTCTGAATGCAAACACTGGATCCATTTTGTAGATGCTCTTTCTTATTCCCTAATACTCTTCTATCAATCCTGCCAATTGCCATGTTACAGAATCTACCATCTCAATATCCTTTGCATCTTTGATTTTCTTATCTTATTGTTATTGCTTTAGATCTGGCCCTTTGCATTCATTGCAAAGGCATTTTCAATGACAGTCTCTTGTTTTATTTCTTGTTGTCATTTTTTGAGTCAATTTCAGCAGTGTATTGGTTAGTTCAGGCTGCCATCACAAAATTAGGTGGCTTAAACAACAGAAATTTATTGTTTCATAGTTCTGGATGCTAGAAATGCATGATCAGGGTGCCAGAATGATATGGTTCTGGTAAGACTCTTTTCCTGACTTGTTGTAGATGGCCACTGTCTTGCTGTGCTCACATGACCTCTTCTTTGTGCACACATCTTCAAATACTCTCATGCTGAGGGTTAGGGCTCCAACATATGAATTTTTAAAATTGATTTCAGGGAGAGAAGCATCAATTTGTTGTTTTACTTATTTATGCATTCATAAGGGTATATGCCCTGATGTGGGATCTAACCCTCAAACTTGGAATATTGGGGCAACGCTATAACCAATGCGCTAACTGGCCAGGGCCTCACAATGTGAATCTTAAGGGGACACAATTCAACTCATAGCAGGCAATTTCAAATGGTTTATACTATTTTTTAATTTTCACGTGCTGTTCTGTCATGAATGCCTTTCCCCTCTTGCTTCACAGCACTAAAAGCCTGTTTAGAGAGAAGGCAGGAGATGGATAGGGTGTTCCATTCCTGAGAACAGAAGTGCTCCTGTGACCAGCACTATACTGGGTCTGGGTCTTCCTATAATTGTCCCCATGCAGACATGCTCCAGCCCTTCATGTTCTCTTTGAAACCCCTTATATCATGATGTGCCTCTGACAATAATTTTAAATAGCTGCCATACGGTTTTTGTTGATTCTCCCTGCAGTGGTGTTTACACTGTCCTTTATAAATGCCAAAGGATATCTTTCAGTCCCCATTTACCTGATTATTTCTTTTCAAACATTTCTGGAAGGCTCCCTGAACTTCTATAAAACTTGCATTTTAGTGTCTAGCATGGTGCTGTTACTTTGTTATGATTTGTTAAGCATTGAGTGTTAAAAATGCTTTTGAGGACACAAAATAAATTACCAATACTCAAAATAATGGCAGAAAGAGAAGCAAAAACATACACTCTGAACTCAGAGTTGAATGGTAGAGTGCAATATGGGAACTCATGGTCACTGGCTGGGAGGGTCTGGTATACATTTTTGTATTAATACTTATCGGCTATATGCATATAAAAATTCTCAGGACATGGGGATTTAAAAATTTATTTGTAGTACTCTTTAATATCTTGATATTATATATGTATTTACACATTTTAAAGAAACTATTATAGGGACAAATACTTTCTTAAAGAATCAGAGTTAAAAGTAGCATTGTTCAACATGGTATGTGTGATATAAACCAAGTCCTATTCGTATTTAGAGCTCTGAAAGTATCATCTAGAAAACTTTTCTGACACTTCTCTTCCTCCGTGATTCTTTTTATATAATTCACCTTTGATTTGCCGAAAAGCTAAGGTGATTTATGACATATTTCAAATACCATCATCGTGACCACATTTTGACTGAATCAAGGAATCATAGAGTTGGATGAAATCCTAGACATCACTTTGTTTAACCTGTCACACAGGAGAGAGAGTGGCATTGCTAGTACAGGCTTACGTTATGTCTGCTAGCATGGCTTTCACTATTAGAAAAGTTATCCCTTGTGTTGTATAGAAAATCTCAGTGACAAGCACTTGTGAGCCTGACTTTTAACACTGCAGAATGAATCCAACACTTTTTTCACAAAATAGACCTTCACATGGTTGAGTCCAGCAAAACCTCCTGTCTTCTCTTTTTCACGCTAAACATCTCTGTGTCCTCAGATGACTCAGACATGGTTTTGGGGCTGATAGAGCAGAGGCTGGTGTGGCTCAAGGTTTTGATAATTCCAAAATTATAACTGAATGAAAGAATATTATCCCTTTCATTTACATTTTTCTATCCTGGGAAGTTAAAGAGTTTCTCTGTGTACTGAATTTTATGAATTAGTCATAATTCACAGGACTCCTTTGGCTGCAAATAACAAAAACCTAATTCAAACTAACTTAGATAAGAAAAGGCTCATTTAAGTGTCAAATCTAAGGGGTGGCTTCAGATAACATTGGATTCTGGAATGCAGTGCCCCCTGGGTCCTATTCCTCTCTTTATATCTTAGCTCTGCTCACCCCTGTTTGACTTAGTTCCTAAGTGGGCAGTATAGCTAGCAGCCCCACACATGTGTCATCATTATAGCTGTGATTGTAGAAAAAGAGGGACCATTTTTCTTGGTATTTCTGTTAAAACACCTGAGAAGACTGGCTCAGCTAGGGTCAAGTGCCCATCCCTGAATCAATCATGTGGCTAAGTAGCTTGAAGTATTTTAGTCAAGGTTGTTTTCTGTGAAATACCGATCCCCCGCAACACCACCACGTCAGGCAAGAATAAATGTGATCAGCTCCATCAGAGCCACTTGGATTGAGAAAGATTATTGTGGAATGGGGTCAGGGTTGGTTACCCAAGGAGGTGATGCTGGAAAAAGACAAGCAGACATCTACCAAGTTACTTAACAGTGTATTCTAGAAAGACCATGTCTTAGATATTTGAAGTTCAAAATGTGGAAATGATATGACTGGACAAAAACAGATGCAGTGGTCAGATGGAGCACCTTTTTATAATATGCTGGCCATTTTCAACTCAAAGTTTTCCCCAAGGTACCTCGCAGAGTATCAGGGCTCAAACCATATTTTATTGTAATATTGAGAAGCTACCTACAATGTGCTTAGGTTAATATTTTTAAAAAGTCACTTTTCCTCAGGAGCACAGTATATTGGTTTATAGTCATAATGCTCACTTGCTTATGTGTCTCAGTTATACTTCATTGCTTGAAGCAAGGTCATACATTCTGTTTCATTTCTAAATCTATTCTGTTTTGAAAGATTCCCTGTTGTGAGACTCTTCTTTATGATATTTAAAAACTACATGGAGAGATGGAGGCCAAGCTAGATTAAAGTTGTACAAATCTGATTAACATCGTCTGCTCTGTTTCAAAGGTCAGGTGCACTCAACAAATTTACTTTAAAATTATTTTGTTTATTTTGTGGACATATACATCATGAGCTTTCTAAAGGTCAAAAGTAGAGTTTGTTCTTGGATTCTAAAGCAATCTGATTTCCATTTACAGTATGCTTTGGTGACCCTAAATACAGAAGTAGGCCCAGTTAAGTCATATTTCCAGTTTGTGTTTGCTTTAATTTTCTCAAGGAGAAAATCCCTGCTAGATTAAAACAGTGCTGAAATATTATTTTCCTTAAATTACTTTTATTTTCAACTAGGTCCATAAAAGAATGCTACTCATAAGTGACACCTGAACTCTGAATGTCAGTTTCATGCCTATTCTGTTTTCAAAGGTGTAGAAACTTCTTAGCAGGTTTCTTATTTGGAAACTGGAGTAAAGGTCAAAGTAGGACTCCTGGAATTTATTAATGTTTACCTGGGAGGGGTCCTGAAACTTTATTAATTAATGTGTGTAAAGTCACTGTGTGCTTCACAGAGAAGAGGCTCCAATAAATTATAGTATTATTTACTATTCAAAAATTCAAGGATCTAGTTATATACACAAAGCACTTTTTCATTAATTATTTTAACTAATTTTTCCTTTAGAATATATACTTCACCAACATGAAAAGAAAATCTTTAGAATATTTTGTATTCATGTTCATTAACATTCCAGTGGAATGATAAACCTCAAAAAGATTCATGCGTGAATCAGTGAAGCATGGCTAATTACAGTTTTCAGCCACATAGCCTATAACATTCACCATGAAACACGGCGTCTGTTAAATACAACTCTCCGAATTTTGTTGGAAGAGAGTGGTAGGAAATAGGAAGGTTGCAAATTGCAATTTAAAAATGTCTAAATATTTTAGGGGCCTGTACATTATAAATCTCTTTCAGGCAAATATTTATCATAAGCATGACATCCTGTTATCAAAACAGACAAAAGCCCCACAGATTTGCTTTAAAAACAAAACACAAGCAAACAAAACAGAAACAATCACAAGTCCTCAGAGTAAACCGTGTTCCATGAGGAAACAAAAGAAACTTTTTGGAATATTAGGAAATATGGTTTATCATTAGTTTAAAAAATACATTTTATATTGAATTACAGAAATGAATTTTCCTACTCCTTACACAATTACCTTGATACTATTTATGAACCTCTCAAGCCCACAAATATATTTAAAAGATGAAAATCTGAAAAGCAAACACAGGACACAGAAAAAACCTCAGTGTCATAACCAAAACATTTAAGTTTTGAAGCTATGTTGTAATGTATACTCAAAATCTTTTCTATTACTTTATTGTTGGCTTAAAATATTTTACCTTAATGCCATTCATACTGTTGAGTACTCAAAGCCTACATGAATAAAGAATTAGCATCCACATTTTATTTTAATTTTTAAATTTAAATTAGTGTTATTTCAATGGCATAACTAATACATGGTTAAAAAAATGTCCAGAAGTTCAGAATGGTATAAAGTAGAATAAAGGATATCCTGCCACTTATCCTGTCTCATTCTTCCAACCATTTTTCACAGTCACCTGGGATGCTCCCAGAAGGTTTCTACACAAGCTCAAATGAGGTCCACAATCTCTAAACTGCAATTCTGAAATCCAAAAAGCTCTGAAAAACAAAAGGCTGATCTGATAAGGGACTATTTTTATTGTTTGTTTATTTCATATATATTTTATTGCAGAAATATTAAAGTCTGATTGCAGAGTGCTTTCCCAAGATTGCTTTAGGAGTGTTATATACTAGGTGGTGTAGGCATATATTACCTTTCTAAAAAGCAAAGCAAAAAAATTATTAATTTTCAAAACACACCTGTCCCAAAGGTTTTGGATGAGTGATACGGGTTTCAACAATTATGTGTATAACACAGTCCTTTTATGTTTACACAAATAGAACATATTATATATACTCCCTGACAAGTACATTTATGAAAAAGAAACATTTTCCCTTAAGACCTTACTATGGATCTCCATGATCTGGCTTTGTGTTACCTTTGACCTCATTTCCCATTACTTTTCCTCTCACTCTTCCCCAGCCACAGGGGTCTCCTTGCTATTCTTCTACCATGCCAAGCTTGTTCCTATTTTTAGGCCCTTGTACTTACTGTTTCCTCTGTCTGAAAGATTCTTCCACAGATTTTCTCATGATGGAGGGGTCCCCTCATTTCATTGAGACCTTTGTTCTAATAACACTTTTTCAAAGAGGCCTTTCTGGCCACCTTATAAAGGAAATCCACACATCAATTTCTGGCCCCTTCCTCTGCTTTTTGAAAAAATCCTCACATGAGGATATGTTTTATTGATTTTAGGGAGAGAAAAAGGGGTAGGGGGAGAGAGAGACAAGACAGATCCATCAGTTGCCTCCCGTATGTTCCCTAACTGGGACTCAAACCCACAACCTTTTGATGTATGGGGATGACAGATGATGCTCCAACCAATAGAGCCCTCTGGCCAGGTCTTCCTTTCTGCGCTGTGCACCCCCCCCATCCGTAGCATTCCTCAACATCTATGATATATTATAAACTTTCATACTAGGTCTGTTTTCTCTACTAGAAGTTCCATGAGGGTAGGAATTATTTTTATGACTTATTTATTGCTGCATCCCTAGTACCTAGAATAATTCCTGACACACATTAAGTATTCAATAAATATTTGTCCAATGCATTTTTCCTTTGTCTCAAAGTTAAGCAATTCAGTTGATAGTTATCAGGCTCTCTTACGGAAAACTAAGAAGCAGGATTACAAAACCCTCATGAGCTGGACCTTGGGACACTTCCAGCCTCTTTCACCATTACCCTACTTCACTCCAGGTGGTGGACTGATGAATCTACCTTGTCTGAGCTCTGGCACTTCCCATGTGCTGTTACCTGTGCCTAGAACTCCCTTTCTCCTCCACTGTAGGTAGTAAAATTGCCTCATTCTGGCATCAACTTCTTTGGCATCACATTGATTCATTCATCTTTTTACTTGTTTATGGTCTCCACAACATTCATTGGTGAATCCCAGCACCTAGCACAGTGGCTGGCCCAGAGTAACCCTCAATACATGAAAGAAACCGAGCTGAATTGAAATCGTATCCCATTCTGCACTGTCTTCTACTAAAGAAATATATTTTTTAATTTTTAGGGAATACTTTTAATGTATTTTTCCTCTAGAATGATGAAATGCATTTAAAGCTGGAGTGAAACCAGGGCAATGTGTTAGGCAAAATTTCTCGAAAGAGGGTGATGAAAAATCATAGCTTATCTGTGAGCTACCCTAGTGAGATCACAGCTTGGACACTGAGCTTAGTTTTATGCACCTTATGTTCTAGGTAACTGGAGGATGATTGCAAAAGGTGGCAGTAAGAAGTATTAAGTGTGATTATTTATGAGATATAGTTAAAAGAAGACAGCATGCATATGTTCACTAACTATAGGGAATAGACACCTCTCTAAATATCTGATGAACAAATCCACCCACGGGCTGCATTTAACAAAGAACAACAAAAGGATAAATAAGATGAGAGAATAAAAGATGAGAGGGGGAAATTTAGAAAATTTTCAGCATATCAGGAGATGGTGCTTACTGGCAACCAGAATTCTCCAATAACAGCCAAAAACCTGAATGATTATTGGCTGAGAAATTTGAGAAGGAGGCTGGAGCATTGGAGTACAGCTGAATCTCCTAACCTTTTTATACTTTGAATTGTAAAAATAATGCATCACTTTTCTTTTTTCTAATATAATATTTTTGTATTAGATGTGACTTTTTCAGTTAAATGAATGCCCCCAAGATTCTTGTCTGAAAGTCTGGATTATGACTGTAATCTACAGCAGAGATGAATTATGCAGAGGATTGGACTCTTTGACCTCTAAGGTCATTCTAGTTTTAAAATTCTGTTTCCTGTGTAGCTCCTGAGTGCTTAACAAAGAGCTGTTGGGAGTGTTTGTGACTAAAGCAGAAGAGTATGTGATCATCAGGCTTGCCACACATGAGGATGGTCCCAAGCTTTGTGATATTAATGGGAAGTTATTGCTAGGTAACTTTTGTCCGTTTACTTTATGGCTTAGCTGAATGTTATGAGTGGTACAAATGTCACATCGCCCTTCTGCTGTTTGTTCTTTGTGGCCATAACATAGTCAGTCATTGACCACATACTGTTGAATAAAACAAAAACAAAGTTCTTGCCTTCATGGAGCTTACACTTATTTGGAGCAGACAGGTGATAAACAGAAAGGCAAATAAATGGTGACTAATTTCAAGTAAAGCTATTTGCTATGAAGAAGTGCTATAATGGCATAATCCACAGACTTCTTTCACAAAACCATCTTCTAGGTCTTAAGAACAAAGTCTGTGTACTTAATGTTCACTTCTCAAAAATCCCAAACACTTTATTTGTGTTTCTTCAATATCACAAAAGAAACAACAGTTTCTCTAGCAATATTTCTTTAAATTCCTTTTTTCTCTTTTCTTGATTTCCTTACTCCCCTCTCTGACAAACCCCAGACTCACTGAAGCTTCAAGTCCCAGGGATTCGTATTTCTCAGTGTAAAAGAGGCTTTTCTTGTTAATAGTTTTTAGTTAGTTTGTCTTAGTGAGGAGTTAGAAAATACTGTCTATCTTAATTGTTCACATAATGAATCATATAAGCTGGTAGGTTGCTTACTTTTTTGACTTATTTTTATTCTGCTAGTCTCAGCGACATGAGCTCGTGGTGGTGAACCATAGCCACATGTGGCAGATACTACTGGTACACTGCCAGTACCTCCATTACCTTACTATTTCAGTGCACACTAGCTTGACTTCCAATGACAGCTCTTGTCTCTCTGGCCACAGAGGCAATGCTGCTCTCTCATATAGCATACCTGAAGAGCTAGGGACTTCACAGTCTCTGAAATGAGCCCCCAATCATTGATTGAGGTGAGTTGGTGTTCAAACAACCTAGTTCATTTGTCCCTTTGGTGGAATACGTTAGTTCAAGGCATGTGTTCCACATTGTTTCCTAATGTTCCCTAGGAAGATTAAGCTCCAGTCACCCCTTGAAGTGACGTGTTTGATAGTGTACTTTTTTTTTTTTTTTTTTTGTCTGTCTTCCCTTCCCTATTCTCCTACTGGTGTTTTCTGCAATTACCTCTCAAATAAACTACTTGCACTGGAATACCCTCTCAGGATATACTTCTGGGAGAACTCAAACTAAGATACCATCTCTAGGTGATTATTAAGTTGCAAATCAGATCTCCCCACTGATTGTTTTGGCACTTGGATGTTCTAGGTCTAAGGCAAATGCACGTCTTAATGCTCATGATGAATGTATGTATTGTTGAAGATCATAGCTGACCTTCCACCCAGCAGACAGCAGAAGTAATACCTATATGCCCAACAATGGTTTAATAATCATTACATACCACTGTTTAGATTTTGAGTATGTTAATGACATTTGCCTTTTGATTGCTAAGTAGTAGATATAATGATTATAGGCTGATATTTTCTCAGGAGGAGTCTAGTTGTTGCACTTTCCAGTTTCATATGGTTCAGTGATTTCTTCTGCATTCTGTCTAGCTGCTGACACATGTGTTGAAATCTCTCATGCCACTCAGCTTGAGAAAAGCTGGGACCACTGAGCTGAATGTGTGTAAAAGCTAGAAAGAACTGTTGTATTACAGGAAACAATCCTAAATTGACAGAAGATTATGGTAGGAAGACTGATCAGGAGTGGTCCTGGTGTCTGTGTGGTGGTGACCTCTAAAATGACCATAATCCACTGTGACATTCTCTGACAGTCATGCTTCCTAGGACATCAGCATTTTATACCAGGACATTTTACAGGACACCTTGATATTCTCTGTGGGGGTCAAAAATCAGAAAGGATGAGAGATCTAAGACCTCATGTAATCACTCCCATGTATCGAAGCAAAACCAAAAGAAAAAAGAGAAAAGGAAAGGACACCAAGAAGAGTAGGGGCATATCTTAGTGTTTGTCCAGTGTAATTGGTCTTTGTTTCTTCCTTTGAAATGTAAAATAGGCCTCACAAATATCTCGTCTTCCTTGGTACTAGGGTTTGGAAGGGAGGAGGCAATCTTGAAGAAGTGAGCTCACTATAAGAAGTAACAAGGTGTACTAACAAGAGTCTGAAGACCAGGATTCCAGTCCCTGCTTATAAGATGTACAACTTTGTGAAAATTATTTAGCTGCTCTGAAATCTTCAACTGCATTTATTGCAGAATTAAGTTTACCTGTCCTACCCCACTAGACCAGAAGCATCTTAAGGTTAGAAAATCGGTTTGATTCAGTGATTTCTCTAGTATCCACATGGCATCTGGCACAGACTATATTAGGAGAATGATTTTGAGTTAAAAAAAAGAACAAGCACAAGGGCCCCATGGTGGTTAGAGCTGGATTTAATTGATATGCAGCAAAGACAGAATAGAGAATAATTCATTCCATTCTTCAAGATATATTTACTGAATGCCTACTACATATACTAATATAATATATAGCTTTATATGTACATATATTATACTATACATAATATATATTTCTAGGTGTTAGAAATACTGCAGTGACCAGAAAACCCACATCTGCATAGATCTTTTATCCTAGTAGGCAAGAGGATAAAGAAAGATAAAAAATTATAGACAATGCTTGGTAATGACAAGTGCTAAGGAGAAAAATTATATAAAAAGTGGAGAAAGGAAGGGTGTGGAATCTGTGGTGCAATTTTACTAAGAAAACAAGGGAACCCAAGTGTAGTTAACTGAATCAGGGAAGGACCTGTGAGTCTCTGTTCTGACAGAAACATAAACAAAGGAAGGTTTGGTTTGGGAAGAAAGAAGTAAAACGCATTATATCTTAAAGAATTCTGTCACTTTTTCAATTCGGAAAAAAAGACAAAGATTGTGAAGTTTAAGACAAAAATTCCTCTCTAGGGGAATTCTCACTTCAGCCTCTGTTGAGACACAGTGTTTCCCGCCCCCCAACAGCCTCTGATTCGCCCGGTGGAGGCGCGTACTCTGTGCCTATTGGCCCGTGTGCCTGCCCCAAGAAGGACGGCCATCTTGGGTCCCGCTCCCACCGGGGGACCTTGTGGGAATTGTAGTCACCATTCTGCTCCCTCCGGTTGCTGGAGTTTTTGCCCTCTGTTCCCGGCCCCTCAGGCTGCACCCCCGGTGGGCACACGCTCAGGCACTGCTTCTGTCCCGCGCTCCCTCCCTCTGTCTTTCACTTCCCAGCTACCAAGATCTTGGAAGGTAGGGGCGGCGGGGCAGGCACAAGTGGAACAGTGTTTCTGGGGCGCGGGTACGGGTTGCACGCGCGTCCTGTCATCACCCAGGCTGTCCAGTGGGGCGGGGCTGGGCCGGCGCAGCTCGTTGTGAGGTGGGGGTCTGTCAGGAAGACCCTCACCTCCCACCCCCACCCTACTCTCGGACCTTTTCAGAGCCAGTTACTGAGCAACGGCCCAAACTCTAACCTGCCCCGCCTCCGCTGCACTTTGTAAGTGGGTAAACCGAGGCACGCCACGCCAGTGTTTCCAAGGATGCCTCAGTTCCCGGCCCTGGTGGTGTAGTTGGCACTGGCCGCTTTGGGATGGTTTGTTAGTTTCATAGACAAGTAGGGATCTCTGCCCCAACGGACCTGTGTGAAACACCCAGCTTTGGGCTCCCCAAAGGGAGGGTAGGGTTGAACACGTGCTCGGGAAAGGAACCAAGCGGGGCACTGGAAAGGCGGTATTTCAGGAGAGAATTTCACATTTAATTTTCGAAAAACAAAGCATCGAACTCGTTACTGTGGGAGAAGTCATTAGTAGTCTGTTGGACTTCCTTATTACCTATTTCATGGCCTAATGTTTTTATATGAAAATATTCAAGGATTAAAAGGTATATCCACCTGGGGCACTGGAGGAGAAGGAGGCCCGTTAGTGGAATTGGAGCTGGACTTAAGCTTTCTCTCTAGGATCAAATTCTGCCTCCGCTGTATGTCCTGGGACCAGCCTCTCACAGTGCTTATCTGGGAAGAAAGAACTGAAAGCTCCCTGCCCATGTGGCACAAAGATGCTACCTGGAGCCAAAATCTAAATGAGGTCTTGCTTGTGAAAGTTTGTTGCTTGCATTCACCTGAAGTCTCTCAGACAGCTGCGGAGACTAAAGTCTCGGACCTGGGTCTTTTCTGGGATTAAGGAGCGCCGCCCCATCTTGTAGCTCCTGGCGGAGGCTTCTGGGAGTTTGAGTCCCGTCTGGTGTTGGGGGAGGGGGCTGGTACTCCGCCTCCCAACGTGTCATTTTGTGCTGCGAGTTGTCTCCTGGGAGTTGACGTCTCAGCCTCCGCAGTTGTGTATAGCTGCCCTCGACTCTCAAATACGACGTTTTGTGGCCGTGTGTTACTTGCCGGTAGCCTTGGGTCCACACACTGTGAGCTGGAACCAGAGAGATATGTTTAATGACGGTGTCTTTTGTTGTTATTGACTGAATGTACTGTTCCAAGTACTAGATAGGGGATTATTGTATACACTTCCCCGGTATTAGGGATTAGGCATGTTTTCAAACACAGCTAACAGTCAACTGTAAATTACAAAGCCTGTTCATATTATCTCTTAATAACATTGTATTTCCCATTTGCAGATGAGGAAAAAAACTTGAGAAGATGATTTATCCAGGGTCACACACCTAGTAATGAAATGAAACATATTTAACAAGTAAATAAATATATATTTCTATATAAAATATAGAAATGAAATACTCTATTATATATAAAACATGCATATTCTTATAGAAATATATATTTCTATATTATATGTATTCATATATCACATATGAATGCATAATGCATTAATATAATATATAAATATATTTCCATAATTATGAATAAAATATATAAAATTATATATGAATGTGTAATTATATATTCATGTGTAATGTGAACACACAATTATTCATATCATGTATAAATATATATCATAGATATATTATGTGTAAATATGTTATATATTTTATAGGTATATAAAATATATAATATATATTTATAATACTTTAGTTTTTGTAGCTAATACCCTCAAAAGCTATATGCAAGATATAACCATTTTCATATGCACTGTATTTTTTATTATTATTAAAACATTTTTTGTTATTTAATTTTATTTTTTTAAAGTATTTACATTTGATTATGCTATTACAGTTTTCCCAATTTTTTCTCCCCTTTATCCCCCCCAACCCTTTAGCATTCCTCCCCCTTAGTTCATGTCCATGGGTTGTACGTATGAGTTCTTTAAGTCCTCAGTTTCCTATACCATTTTTTATCTCTCCCCATCTATTTTATGCCTACTAATTATGCTTCTTCTTCCCTGTACCTTTTCCCCTCTATTCTTCCTTTCCTTCGCCCCACTAAAATCCCTCTCTGTGATGTCCATTTCTCTGAATCTGTTCTTGTTCTAGTTGTTTGCTTAGTTTTTGTGTTCATTGTTTTTCTTTTCTTTTAGGTTCATTTGTTGGTAGTTGTTAGTTTGTTGTCATTTTACCGTTCATGGTTTTGATCTTCTTTTTCTTAGATAAGTCCCTTTAACATTTCATATAATAAGGGCTTGGTGAAGATGAACTCCTTTAACTTGACCTTATCTGGGAAGCACACTTTATCTGCCCTTCCATTCTTAGTGATAGCTTTGCTGGATAGAGTAATCTTGGATGTAGGTCCTTGCCTTTCTGGACTTCAAATACTCCTTTCCAGACCCTTCTTGCCTGCAAGGTTTCTTTTGAGAAATCAGCTGATGGTCTTATGGGATCTCCTTGGTAGGCAACTCTCTCCTTTCTTCTTGCTTCTTTTAGGATTCTCTATCTTTAATCTTGGGTAACTTAATGATGATGTGCCTTAGTGTGTCCCTCTATGAGGCCAACTTCTTTGGGATTCTCTGGGCTTCCTGAAAGTCTATTTCCTTTGCTAGATTGGAGAAGTCTTCCTTCATTATTTGTTCAAATAAGTTTTCCATTTCTTGCTGTTTTTCTTCTCCTTTTGGCACTCCTATAATTTGGATATTGGAACGTTTCAAGTTGTCCCAAAGGTTTGTAAGACGCTCTTCACTTTTTTGAATTCTTGTTTTTTCATTTTGTTCTGGTTGTATGTTTATTTTTTCCTTTTGTTCCATATTATTGCTTTGACTCCTGTTTTCCTTCCTGTCACTGTTGGTTCTCTGAATATTTTGCTTTATTTCACTTTGGGTATCCTTCATTTGATTTTTTTCATTTTTTCTACCAAGCTCAATCAGTTTTGTGAACTTTTTGACTACCAGGGCTTTAAATTCTCTATTAGATAGGTTGGCTATCTCCTCATTGCTTAGTTCTCTTCCTGAGGTTTTGCTCTGTTCTTTCATTTGGGCCATATTTCTTTGTCTTGGCACAGCTGACAGGTTGTAAGGGGGCAGGGCCTTAGCTATTCACCCAGGCAGGGCAAGTCCTCCTTGCTGCTGCTCTGTTGGGGAGGAGCCAAAGAGGGAACGGTGTGGCTTGCCTGCTCCTCTCTAGCCCCACTTTCCAATGAACTGTTGTGTGAGACTGGGAGTTTCTCCCACCGTGGCAACCGCTGTAATCCACAGCCACCTCTGAGTCTCAGTTTTGCCTTCAATCAGGCCTGCCCGTGCAGCCTGCTACCTCACCGCGGTTTTCTGAGTTGGCCTGCGCGGTTCACCACCTTACCGGTCTGGTTGTTCTGGTTGATATTTTCTTTAATTCTTTGGTTGTCGGAGTTTCATGCAATTTGATTTTCTGGCACTTTTGGTTGTTTATTGATTTTAGATTGGTTGTTATCCTCCTTTTGTTTGTTCGAGGAAGTGAAGGGTTTCTACCTATGCCTCCATCTTGGCTGGAACTATGCATTTTATGTGTTAGAAAACTAGGACAGTTAATCAGTATGTCCAAGTTAACTTGGCTTACTGAATAGAAGTGCTGAGATTGTAACCCAGTCTACTTGCCAGTCTCTGCTTAGAAGAAGAATTTACCTTACAGAGTGAGAGGGAGCCCAGCCTTTCTGAGTACAGGATTTGGAATCTCCATTATACCATGTTGCCTCTGTAGTTAGACACTAAACATTAGAGCAGCAAAAACTTTGGAGATCATTTAAATCCTGGCATGTAGTAAAGGTTCCACAAATGTTAGTTATATATAGCTTTTTAATACTTTTGTTTTATTTTAATTAAAAAGAAATTATTGGTTGATTTTAGAGAGAGAGAGAGAGAGAGAGAGAGGAAGGGAGACAGAGAGAAACATTGATTTGTTGTTCCTCTTATTTATGCATTCATTGGTTGATTCTTGTGTGTTTCCTGACCAGGGATCAAACACACAACCTTGGTGTACTGGGACAATGTTCTAACAAACTGAGCTACTCTGCCAAGGTCTGTAATACCTTTATTACAGAGTTGAAGAAACTGGCTCAGGTGGTAAAGCAGTTTGTCTAAGGTCATATAGTTGGTTTGAGTCACAGATGAGACTATACCAAAATGTCTAATTTCCAAGTCCAGGATTCTTTTCATTCTATCAGCAGTCAGCTTAGCAGGAACACCAGATGTGAAGTTTTTTAAATAATGATTTCTCTCTTAATTTGTTCTCCCTAGGCCACAGACCAGGACCAAATGTTATAAAGTTTCTTTTCTTATTATTGGTAAGGTTGTAGTATTTCATTAATTCAACAGATTTGTTTGAGCATGTTTATATGCTTATCTCTCTTTAGCTGCAGGGGCTTCCTGGATGAAATGTAGCTGGAAGGACCTTATAAATCATTGAATCACTCATTTCATAAATGAGGGAAGTGAGGTACAGAGTGGTCCATGGTCTTCATCTCATGCACTTATGTCAAAAGTATCCTGTTTCTGCAAGGAGGCCAGATTCTGGAGGCCTCATAGTACTGTATGTGATCTTTAGGCTCATGATGTCTTCCACTTGTTATGCTTGTCCTTGCATTATAGCTGTGCATGTTTGATGGAGTGCTTTAGGAAATGTTTCTGTGTCCCTATCTCTTTGTATGTACATGCAGTTTCAATATGCTCCATTTCTATTTTGGAAATTAGTCTTATTTTGGCTCCCAATACTTCTTCTCTTTTCTTCTTTCAGACACTTGAGAACAAAATATGACACTGTGTTTGCATTCATATACGTTAAAATCTAATACTCTAACATAGGATATCTGAAATGACTATGAGTTTTCTGAATTATACAAAAGTTTTGTTTCCTATTAGAAAATACATTGACCCTTTCAATTATATATTCACAGATAATAAAGCAGGCAACCCTCACCTCTTGTGTGTGAAAGATGATTTCTACTTAATAATTACATAATAAGGTAACAACTTTGTAAATTAGTGTCTAAACATTCCTGAGATAGTCACTATGGGAGATATTCTTCCTGTCACCCTCTATTCATCCCCTCCCCCATCCCATCCAGCACTGTCCCAACTGACACTGTGATCGTTCAGCTTCCAGCACAGTGCATGACCACTAGTAGACACTGGAAAAAAAAATTGCAGAATTGCATTCACAAGCACTCCTGAACTCTGTTCCCACATCTTTTTCTTGAATCTCAGTTTTGTCTTTTAATGCAGCTTTGAAATATAAGGCAGAGCAAAAGTAGGTTTATAGTTGTATGTGGAACACAGAGTTTATTCTATTATTATGTATTATTGTATTATTTTCAATACAAACAACTGTAAACCTACTTTTGCCACACCCTATATTAGATGTAACATGTTACTTTCCTTTCAATGTCTACGTTGCAGAGAAAAATCTCAGCCTTTGAGATCATCCTCTAAGGGGCTATTTCTTTGGGAATGTCAATGTCTGTAATTTCTCAGATGAGAAATAGATCCAAATAGCAAAATGTAGCAGAGAAGAAATAGAGGGTGGTAGTCTGCAGGCTTATGATTTAATTCCCAGCCCTATCTCTTAGGCTGGTTACTTAGCCCTTGGCTTTTTCTATAAATAGGATAATAAGCATTTTTACCTCAAAGTGATGATGAAGATTAAATAGGGTACTGTGCTTAAAGCTTTCAGCGTGTTGTCAGGCACTCAATAGCTCGTATTCAATAGATGAATAGAACCCCTTCTTTTATTAAATGTAAACTTGATATTTGAAAATATATCAGATTTATTCAAGATTTAAACTTGAGTCAGAAATCTATTGTATAAAAGGATTTGCCATTTGTTTTCTTAGAATAGTAAGCCTGGCCATCACATTTAATATATGAAGTTACCCACAACTCTTGATAACCCATCTTGTCAGCTCAGTGACACTCTCTTTTGTGGGCTGAGAGATAGTGAAGCTTTTGGCTCTGCTCTGCCTGCTTAGAGGTTCCTGATCTATGGTTCCATCTATGTATTAAATCTTGTATTGAAAAGCAGCCTGCTTCTGTTAGTGGGGCATTCTGTCCACTTCTAGAAAGACTGAGTCTATTTCAGGAGCCCCAGGGTTAAAGTGGAGCAGTTGTCCTCCAGCTGGGGAGAAATCCCAGGTCTTGTGGACATGGCAGTGCTCCTTTCTAAAGCTGGCAACTTCAATAGCCATGAAGTTACTGATAAGGGGGTGAGTTAGAGAAAAGGAGTGATGCAGGGGACAGGGAAGAAAAAAAAGGAATGAGGATCACAGCAAGAGCAAATTGCAGATAGACAAAGGAAAGAACTGAGGCCCTCAGTATCCTAAATATGTATTTATTTATCTCATTTATCCTTCTCCTAGCTCTGTGTCAGACACTGTGCCATTATACGTTGGAGATACAGCAGTGAATGTGGCTGACTTGGAGGGTCATGGTGGTGAGTGGAAGTACATTCTAGTTGGGAGGAGCTTAGAGGAAGAAAGGAAGGAAGGGCGAGTTGGGATTTGATGAGCAAAACCTTCTCTGGGCCTGGGGTATAAAAATTAATGGATGGGGGAGGGGGAGGAGATGAGGCTGCAGGAGCAGGCATGGGAGATAGGCAAAGTCTAATTACCTGTATTGTAAAGGAATTTTGGAATTCATTCAAGGACATTTGGGAAACCACTTAACAGTCTTAAGTAGAGAAATGAAATTATTAGATTCATTTCCTAAAAAGTGTAGAGGCAGTATGGATGATAAATTTGTGAGAGGTAATAGTTGATGTGGGAAAACTGGGTAGGCAATGTGTTCTTTAATTTTAATGTACATATGAACTTCCTGCTTATCTTAAAATGTAGATTCTGATTCATAAGATCTGATATGGGCCTGAGTTCAGTATTTCAGTATAACAGGCAGATGCTGCTGGCCCAGGGACTGTACTTTGAGTAGCAAGTACTTAGGAAACTCTTGAGTGTTCTAGGTGAGAGATGATGTGGTTAAAAGAATGGGCTCTAGAGGGCAGAAGAGCTGGATTCTGATGTTGGTTCTGCCACTTCCTTTGCTGTGTGACTCTGGGAAAAAGTGTCGCACTCTCTTTGAGCCTCAATTTCCTTATCTGTGAAATAGGGGTTATAATTCCTATTGTAGAGTGATGTTTTAAGTTTTCAGTGAGGTACTCCATGGGAAGTGCTTAACACAGTAATTGGCAGTCAATAATGCTAGCTTTAATTTTACTCTTACCATCATTAATAAAAATCACAACTTTATGTACCATGCCCTGTTTCCTTATTTATCATATTTTGAATACTAGGTGATATAGATTACCTTTAATTATACTGTTTTTGTTTCTGTCTTGCATATAAAGTCCAGAACTTTTTCATTCCTTTGTAAAAACTTGAGTGTTATGGGCAAATAGATATATTTCTTTCATGAAATTAAGTCTATCTAAATTTGAGGGGAAGAAATCTGGGATCCATAAAGTCCATATTATATCTGGTTAAGGTAGGAATTTGAGGCATCTTGCCTCCTAATGTAAATTTATTTAGCCCAATTATATTGACTCTTTTTTCACATAACTTTAACCTGTTTGGACTGCTTTCCAACCAGTGAGGGCTTTCTCAGCCCTCTTGCAAGTTAGAATTACCTCAGGCTGGTCCCATCCAGATAAATTAAAATCAGAGTGTTGGAGGCAGGCATTAGTATTTTCTTTTTTGAGTTTCTCAGGTGATTCTGAAATGCATTTAGGAATGAGAATCACTGGTTCAAACAATAGAACATGAAATGAGTCAGGTACAATCTAACAGGTGAAAGCCTTGGTGGTGAATGGAATATCTAGAAAGTAGCATTTTGAAGGCTTTGGGAGTGAAAGAGATAACGTCTCATCACAAATCTCTCATGGAATCTGAACTAACTACAGGTTGTGCCCTGGGAGATATCTTTGGGGTTAATTACCAAGGACCCCAATGACCCGACCCCCTCGTATCTCTTAACTGAGTCAGGATTCTCTTCAAAGTTGAGTTTTAGGCTTTGTTTTTCTTCCTGGTATTTAGTTTGTTATGGCTGAAAAAAAGTATTAACCCATTAAAACCATATTCAGAAGATACCGAATCACATGCTTTCATCAGCCATGTGCGCCCATGTTATTGAAAAGGTTTAAACTATTGTTCATAGAAAACACAACCCATTTTACTTGTAACATTCTTACATTCTAATTCATTGCAGCTTGAAATGAACCACTTGCAGAGAGGGCACCTATTATAAAGATTTATTTTCTTTAAGATATTTTTATAGGTACCCATACTCTCCATTTCAGGGTAGAATAATTAAGCTAATTTGATTAAATCTTTAATATGCTGGATTATCCATAATATGTGGGAATCTTTTCCTTTTGAAAGCTTTTTTTAACCTCACAGAAAATGTGTATACTTTGTTTGCATCTGAATATTTATATTTAAAACCCTATATTCAAGGCCCAGAAGCATTCTTGGCCTGAATTTCTCTTACCCTGCACACCATAATTTCACTTTTCAGCATTTCCTGAGCTTCTCTACTCACTAGGAAGTCATTTCACAATGTATAGGCATACCTCATTTTATTGTGCTTCACAGGTGTTGTGTTTTTTACAAACTCAAGGCAAGACCATCCCCCAGCAAAAGATTATGACTTGCTCTGTTGCAATGGTTGCTTTATTACCATAGTCTGGAACCAAACCTGCAGCATCTCTGAGGTGTGCCTGTAGTCGTTTTATTTTTCTGCTCTCTTGACTTAATAGGGAGAAAAAGAGAAACAGTAGGAAACTGTTGTTGTTGGAGGGTTTAATATAGTTAAAAAACTACATATTTTCGGGATATTTTTATGTATCCTGACAAACTGGTTAAGAGGTTTGTAAAAGAATACCTTGACAGTATTCTGGAATTTAAAGACTCTGAATCTTTTTATATATTTATTAGTTTCTTGTTTTGGATCTACCTCTTTTTATTAACAATCAGATTTCCATTAAAAATCAGTATATTCTGCACTTTCTCAGACTCACAGCTATTGGAGCTAAAACCTATCATAGATAGCATGAAGCATCAATACTATCTCATGAAGTTTAATGCATACGTATTTTAGTTGGGCACCGGCTGGAGGAGAGTATGGTCTGTAGTCATTTAATCACTGGAGTGTGTGGTATGTGGTAAGAACAAAATTTTCATTTTCGGCAAGACTTGATGTCTTCTTCCCATGTCTTCAGTTTTGAAGAAAAGAATATGTGCTGCAGTTTTATCTCTCCATTTAGTACAGGAGAGTACCTGCTTCGTTGTGATAGGGGATGTTTAAGCTATGCCTAGAAGCAGAAGATTGTGTATGTACTTGGAGTCCTAAGAACAGGCAGGGGAAGGGGCTGGAATCTGCCGGAATAAGGTTGTTTTAACCCTGGAGTGCTGAAGATTCCTGTTCAACCTGTCTGGGGTATGGGCCTGATGAAGGAAGAAGTAGTGTCCAAAGGAGAGCAGGGAAAAGCCCGAGAGATAGAAACAGATGCAGAGTGTATAGAAGGGGTATAACAACAAGAAGATGGCTGAGTAAAGGGAAGAGAAAGTGTTTTGTCTTTACAAATATATATGGGAATGGTGCCTTTGTGGCATATGACATGCATGGCTGTGCATGCAGAGAGACCCTGATTAATGGGAGGAGGCCCTGATACCTTCAGAAGAGGGGAAGTGTTCCTGGGATACAGAAACAATATGTGCACTGCAGTTTGAAATCCTAGTTTCTGGGTTCTGTTGGCTGAGAGGGTAAAAGGAAGGCCAGGAAGCTTCAGCAGCCCATGGCCACAGATAAATCGGCAGCTGAGGCCCTCTCTGTCTTGGCCTCTCTGAGTGGGACAGAAAGATACCCCTAAGCTATGGCTTCCTCTAGCCTCTTGAACTTCCAAGAGGCAACAGGCCAAGCTTTCCTTGGCCTAGAGGAATTAGCTATGTTTGGCTTCCTAGTGCAGATACAACAGCTGGGTCCAACTCCCATGAGCTGGGGACTGGCTGCAACTGTGGGCAAGGGTCCAAGTGAGGCCAGAAACTTCTTCATATCTAACAATCTCCCAGGTGATGCAGATGCTTCTAGTCCACTGGCCACACTAGGATTAGCAAGGGTCTAGATCTTTATGGCTTCTACTATGTTGCCGTTCTGTTTTCATGTAATGAATAGTGTTGTTTAGAGTTCACAGATACATATATCACTCTACATGTGGCTGTACCCATTATCAGGTGTGTGAGCATGGACAATTTTTTGGCTATGTCTATTGGAATGGTGCTCATAATGGTAACTACCTATGGATGTTGTGAGGGGTGAATGAGATTACATGTATAAAGCCCCTGGCATGTATTAGCTACTCTAATGAATGAATACTAATCAGTGGATGTGATGGATTTGCACAAACAGCTTTCTTTACGTGGGGTTGGTCAGGTTCTTGTAAGCCTGTATTTGTGGGCTAGGAGCAGCCTACA
>CM052544.1:49015090-49032648 GCA_028533065.1 Trachops cirrhosus | reverse complement strand
TCTGGTTGTGCAGGGCCTGGAGGTCAAAGTGTGCAGTTTGGATTGTATTCTCTGGGGAATGGCCCTGGCCCCGAATCTCATACCATGGCTGCAGCTTTGCTTTTTGCTATCCAGACCTCCCTTCTGCTGGCCTGCTCCTCTGAGCACCTGCTGCCAGACTGCTTTTATCTTCTCTTTTGCCAGACATCAGTTATGCTCTTGACTAATGCCTCCCTAATGCCTACCATCTCCATAGGCTTCTCTTTCACCTGTTAATGTGCTTTTCAGACACCAGGTGCCATTTATGTAACCTGGTTCCTTCCCATTTCCTTCACTTGTGTTCTGCTCAGAGTGTCTGCTATATCCCCTTCTGCCCTCGATGTGATATCAGACCCATGTCCTTCCTGATCTGATGCCTCTGCCATGTAGCAGTGAAAAATTAAGAACAAAGTCATCACTGAAGGGGTGCAGAGAAACAGAATGAAAGGGACTGAGGGACGAGGAAGAGCAGTTTTGGATCTAGTGATTGGTGGAAGAAGGAATAACAAACAGTTTTTATATGTTGGGATCACAGGTTCAAAGGATCTTTTACATGATTTAATTAATTTGTTTTTTAGAAAGAGGGGAAGTGAGGGAGAAAGAGAGGGAGAGAAACATTGATGTACAAGAGAAACTTGGATCTGTTGCCTTGCCTATGTGCCCCAACTGGGGACTGAGCCCAAAACATAGGCATGTGCCCTGACCTGGGATCAAACCAGTGACCTTTCACTTTGAGGGTTGATGCTCCAACCAACCAAACCACACTGGTTAGGGCTCAAAAGATCTTTTTTTGAAGGGTTTGAAGGAAGCTTGTTGGAAAGCTGCTTTTAAAGAGGGGAAATGACTTGCTTTGGATGATAGGTAGAGTCAGTGGCAGAATGATGACCTTTCTTTTTCTCTCTCTCTTTTTTTCTAATTTTTATTTATTGATTTTAGAGGTGGGGAATGAGAGTGAGTGAGTGAGTGAGAGAGAGAGAGAGAGAGAGAGAGAGAGAGAGAGAGAAACAGAGAAACATGAATTTGTTGTTCCACTTATTTATGCATTCATCAGTTGATTCTTGCATGTGCCCTGGCAGGGGATCAAACCTGCAACCTTGGTGTATCTGGATGACGCTCTATCCAACTGAGCTACCTGGCCGGGGCAGTTTGAATGGTTCTTACATTGACAGGGACCTCATCTGGGAAGATTCAAAGGTTGGCATGACTCAATGGCTGAGGGCTGCAGCCATCTCTAAGGATTCCTAACTTACATGTCTGACCATTGATGTTGGTTACCAGCTGGAATCTCAGCTGAGGTGGTTGGCCAGAACACCTACATGTGGCCTCTCCAAGTGGCTGCTTGGGATTCCTAATTGTATCATGGCTGGGTTCTAAGAAAGAGTGACTGAAAGAGAGTCTGGTGGAAGCTTTTTACCAATTGAGCTATCTGGCCAGGGCCACAACCTTCTTTCTTAGTCTTCTGTAGGTTAGGTCCTGTCTTTTGCTTTCTTATACTTTTTTTTAGCTTCTATTTAACCTCTAGGTTTTGATCAATGATTCTTTCTCTTTGGATTGTGAGCTCTATTAAGTCAGGATCAGTGGTTATTTTGCTGATGCTGTCTTCCCAGCACCTGGTGCCCGTGTAAGGTAAGTGGTCTAGGTGCCTAATTTAGAATTGAATGAATTCTAAATTAATTCAATTAGTGTTGCACTTTACACTCTACCATAGACCCATAGACTTCTGGGCTGTCCTCCATTACTTCTTTGGTTAATTGAGTCTTGGTTGTGTGGTGGAGTTTAAGTAAGTGAAATCTGCTGAAGTCTGGGACCTCTGCCCTTCCTACCTTTCCTTGAACTGTACTGCCTCCCATTTCCTCCCCTTATTGGAGATAATGCCTTGTTTATTGCATTAATGTTGTCTGTTTTACCTCTTTAGAAAGTTTGTTCCTCCAAGGTCAAGGATCTTATTGGCCCTGTTTCTTGATGTATCCCTGTGCATGGAACAATGTGTGGCCTATTGTAGACTGAATGAATTATGTCCTATCACTACCATCAAGATCTAAAAGTCTGGGTTCTGAAGGCTTCTTTCTGCTCCATGCAGATGGGTTATTTATGCTGCACAGATAATTGGAATTTTCAAATGCTGGGGAGTCAAGAACCAGCTCATAAGGAAGAGTGTATAGAGAAGAACCTCCTCTCTGGCTCTAAGGGATGACTTCTGGCTTTGCTTCTCATTAGCTGTGTAATCCTGAGTAAAGTATTCAACCTCTCTGCATATCACTTTTCTGTAAAATAAAGACACTTAGACTACTAATTAGGGTTGTCCAACCTTTTGGCATCTCTGGGCCACACTGGAAGAAGAAGGGTTGTCTTGGGCCAGACATTAAATAATGGTGATGCATGATCACAAAAAAACCCCTCATAATGTCTTAAGTAAATTTACAATTTTGTGTTTGGGCTCGTTCATAGCCATCCTGGGCTACATGTGGCCCATGGGCCGCAGGTTTTCACCCCTGGTAGCTCTTAGAGTTATTGTGAAGATCAGGTGTGAGGATGATGTAAAGCATGCCTTCATAGTGGTCAGTGCTCAATATGTATTACCTGTGATTGCCGTCATTAAACCTGGAATGTTGCTCTGTCTACTATTTCTGGCTAGTGGTTAAACAGGCATGTCAGTTTTCACTTTTAAAATCAGGGATAGTTCTTTCCTATAGTCCTGTGTTATTTAGTGGACTCTTATATTCTCTTTGGCCATCAAATGTACAGGCCTTCAATTCTGGCCTGTTTACTGAAGATGTTGATGAACAATAACCCAGGATTAAGCACAAAAAATTAATACTGGTTGATGTTAAAGACAAAGGAATATAAATTAGAAAACAAACACATCTACCATACTGTAATATTTAAATGCCTTCTCATAAACACTTAATATTCTCATTAGTCCAACATGAGAAAACTGATAAATATTAATATTTTCCATCAAAGGAAGGCTTAGAAATCAAAGCAGAGTCAACAACTGTTGTAGTTCAAAGATTATATAACGAATGAATTTAAATTTCACACCGCCAAACCTCTATTTTAAAAAACTTCTCTGCGAGACAGTTTAATTATTTTTATCCAGTGCAGAAACTAGGAAAGATGTACACTTAGAAAGGATTCTTGGGACTTGCTGATTTAAATGATGTTTTCAAAGACTTTGGCTGTGTTGTGCTTTGTGTTTACAAAAGAGACTCACGTGTACCTGAGCCAACCTTATTCTCCATTGATTTCCAGTTCTATTTCGGGAGAATCATATTGGAAATTGGCTCTAGGTAGATCATGAAAGCACACTGGGTAGCACTTCCTTGTCTTCACTGTGAGTTCTTTGCTCAAGCTTCTCTATTATTCCTAGCTCTGAATATTCCGGGCAGTGTGTACAGCAGTCAGTCCTCAGGTCAAGAAGGAATGGAAGGAGGACTGACAGGCTGATGTGATCACTTTGACACTCTCAGGCTTTTTCTTCTGCTTTTACTCTTACAGAGGTGGCTGACTCAGTGTGAGAGGCCCTCATAATGTCACTGCAAGGACATAGTCCTGGGAGTCAGGACACCAGGATTTTAGTCCTGGCATTCTCATTGCCTCATGCCGGTCTTGACCCCTTTCCACATCCATAAAGTGAGGGGCTTGGATCTGATAATTCTAAAATTCTGTGCCACTCGAACATCTTCTTAGTCATGTAGAGAGAGAGCTTCAGGGATCTGATAAGTCATTTCCCTTATCCTCTTCAGAAGGGAAATTTCCTGGCAAAGCAGGCTTTTGGGCCAGACTGACCTATACCTTGCCTAAGCTAATTGACTTCAGTTCTCATCCATTAAATGGAAATAGTGCAAGGTTGTTGTAAACACAAGAGATGATGTTTAGAAAGCATCCAGTGCTGTGTTTGGCGCATCACAGGGATTTATTGATGATGCTGTATTGCTATGTTATTACTTTATTATTTTTATTTTTAAACATTATGTTTATATCTTGTCTCAGCACTGGTCTGTCTTTTTATACCTCAGTTTCTTCATCTAAAAATGGGGATAGTAAAAGAACTTACCTCATTGATTAATTGTGCAGATTAAATGAGATAATACATACTGTATTTTTTGGACTGTAAGACCCACCCCCCATAATTTGGGAGGAATAATGGTTGTTAATCTGCTGTTGAGTTCTGTTTACACTTACATTGGTGAAATTTTTTTTTTTATTTTAGTTTATTCAGTACAGTTTCTATCCTTTATTTCCATTCCAGCCCACCCACCCATCCCGCCCCTCCTCCCTTCCATTTCCAACACCCCTAGTTTTGTCCATGTGTCCTCTATATTTGTTCCTGTAAATATTATGTTATTTATGTTATTAAATATTTTACCACATTTTTTGCTTCAAATTTTTTCCTATTTTCCTCTAAAACCTACGTGCATCTTATGGTCTGAAAAATATGGTAGATACTTTCTGGTACATTGTAAGTGCGAAATACAAATTAGCAATGATTTCAGTTATCATTTTTATTACTAATCACAATACCTTGAATAAATACTGCTTTTTGTAAAGAACTAGATAGGATAAGGCAAATAGGGATAACTACCTTTTGTAATACCCACGCTAAAACATACTTCCAGTGGTCCAAAAGATCCAACATTTTCCCCCAGCAGCACATTAATCATAGGGATCATTAAATAAATGATGTCAAATTGGGACTTCAAAGTTACTTATGTCTCTCCAACATGGGTTCTTAATCTAGGATGCTGGGGCCTCCTGGATAAAATATAAATATATGAATATGTTAATATAACTATATATTTATATTATATATGTTATATATTGTGATATATATACACACATACACAACTTTTTCATCCACTGATGGACACCTGGGTTGTTCCCATGTCCCAACTATTGTAAATAACTAAAATTGCTATAAACATAAATATATGTTTATATATAAATATATGTGTATATATGAATATATTTATATTTATATTCTATACAAAACATAATATATAATATAAATTTTATCCAGCCATTAAAAAATGAGGTCATCCTACCATTTGCGACAATGTGGATGGACCTGAAAGCATTATGCTAAGTGAAATAAATCAAAGACAACATACCATATGATTTCACTTTTATGTGGAATCTAAAAGAACATATAATTTCCCCTGACAAACCCACACCAGACACCTAGAAAAAGATCAGATTTATAATTAGCAGAGGTTGGTAGGTAGGGAGGAGGAATTGGAAGAAGGTGCTCAAAAGGTCCAAACTTCCAGTTATAAGACTTACATGTTCTAGGGATGTAATGTACAACATGATGACTATAGTTAACACTGCTGTATGATACATAAGAAAGTTGTCAAGAGACTAGATCCTAAGAGTTCTCATTATAAGTTTTTCTTTTTATCGTATCTATATGAGATGATGGCTGTTACCTAAGCCTGTTGTGGGAATCATTTCATAGTATTTGTAAATCAAACCATCATGCTGTATACCTTAAACTGATGCAGTTATGTGTGTCAGTTATTTCCCAATAAAACAGGAAAAAATGTGAGATATTTACAGTTGGAAAATGGGGTAAAGAGAAGACAATTAAAATTTAAGTTGAATGCAGATACCTTTGGGGATGACAACTGGGAAATAGAAATATGGCAAGAGATTTGTTTTGTCTTTATTTTTTCTAAAAGCTATTATTGTCATTTGATTTTAATTATTATTTATTTTACTTCACAATAAATACAAATATTTTGTTGGAAGTAAAAAATGAAAATAAAAAATAATCTAATATTCCAGATCCATAATTTATCTCCACATGTGGGTTGAAACCAGGTTAGAAAAGACTACTTTTTATCAGATTCCAATGGGCCAGGTATTAAACTAAGACCTCGATGTGAATTCTCTCATTTCATCCTTAGAGCAACCCTATGGATAGACACTCTTTTATGCCTGTTTACAGATGAGAAAACTGAAATTTGGAGACATGAAACAAGTACTTAATAGGACACTCAAGTACTTGGGCTGGGACACAGATCCAGGTCATCTGATTTGGGAACTTGAGCTCTAGCAGCAAATGTCCTCAGATGGTAAAACATCAAACCTGCTTGATAGCTAGTATTTCTGTATAATGAAGTCCAATGGCAAGACAAGTACATAAATAGGCTTGCTTTTTATCAATGATACAGCAAATTAACACTTATTTACATTGTTTCCAAGATCATTCCTTTTTCATGTAAGGGTATGAATTTCAATATAGAATAGCCTTATTTAAGGAAATATCAATATTTTTTCTGAAATCAGCAGCATCAAACTGTATTCATGGAATTTTAAAAACATACCACATTTATATAATACAAATTCACCTGGAAATGTAACATTTCCTTATCTGTTTCTACAGCTTAGCTTGCAGCTGTAGGTATCAGTTTATTTTTAAAACAAAAATAAATTGTTTCTTGTTAACTTCATTAGGTTATCAGTCAGATATTATACAAAGTTGATGCCAATGAGGCCGACATCTTGGTCAGAGTGCACAGATTATTCTATGAGAAGATGCTATTTTTAAAAACTTTTCATATTGAAACTGCATAAGAAAATAAATTCATTTTAGAAGATTTTTTAAAAAGACAGAAATGCTCAAATGTAAAATAACATTGCCATTCTACACCCTTGTAATAGATAGTACTATCAATCTTACGGTGTATATCCTTTCCATTTCTTTAATTGCACATATATATTTGTTTTGCTAGTTCTCTAAATTGGGATCACACTTTACATTTTGTTACCTATTTTTCACTCATGAATGTATCATGTGCCTTTTCCAGTGTCATTGGTGACTGCAAAAGTGTTTTTTAACCTATCCCAATTATTTAACATTGGGTTCCTCACCTCTATTTCTGGTATATATAAGTGAAGAATATTTTCATTTAAGCATAATTATATCTATGATTCTTTTCTTATGATATATTCTCAGAAGTGGAAATGCTAGGCAATATTGTAAGCCGTAGGAGTAGCTCTCTTATTTTTTTCACTGCAGGCAGTGCTCCCCTGTGCACCTAGAATCCCCACTACCCACTTTTCCTGGGCTCTGTTTCCTAGGAAGTTCAGAGAAGAGACTATGGAGTCAGAAGTTGGTAGGACAATTAACATCAGTCTTTAGGCTCTACTCGATCAAAATAAACATGTTGCATTGCATGTACTAGCTATATAACATGTCCTGTATTAGTATGTTACATTGTCAGCCAGAATCCTTCCAACTGCAAGTAACAGAAAACTTGATTTACAGAGGTTTAAAAAATAGAGAACTATTTCTCTCATATAACAAGTAATCTAGAAATGTGAGGGTGGCTGTGGCTTCAGTTCAGCAGCTCAGAAGTGTCAAAGAGAGTGTATAAACAATGTTTTTGGCCTTTTTTCAATGGTCATGGGATGGCTGTGGCTGAAGCAGGCATCATAGTTGTATTTAGAGTGTCTGCGAGGGGTGAGAGAACATATGAATGAGATACATTTTTGATCCTGGGAGTCGTTAGCCTGATTTTAAAAAGTGGTGCTGCTTCTTTATCTTATAACAGAAGTAAAATATATAATCATTATAGAAAATATATTTAACCCACAATCTCATGATAAGGAGGTAATCACTGCTCTCATTGGAAGGGTGTTTACCCTTCCAATTTAGTTATAAATACACAATAAAGTGGGATAATCCATTTATATACTGCCTTGTAACTGACCTTTTTTATTCAGCATCCATCTCTGTGCCTAGCACCTGGTTGATGCTTTAAAAATTTTACTGAAAAATTAATCAGTGATTTTAAAAATACACTTAGTTTTGATTAAGATGGAGGTAAACATGCCTTGCCTCCTTGCACAACCACAGCAAAAATTACAACTAGGCTATAAAACACGTACCACCCAGAATCATCAGAAAATCAAGCTGTGTGGAGGTCTGACAGCTATGAATTAAAGAAGCCACATTCATCCAGACAGGTGGTAGGAGTGAGACATGGAGAGATGCAGAGAGATGTAGATTTGCAGGAACACAAAATGGGCAGTCCCACACCCATGTGTGGCAGATAAAAATTGGATAGATACCTTGGGAGCAAGGGATCCTGGCCCTAGACCAGATCACCCAGTCCAGGGTTCCAGCACCAGGAAGGTAAGTCCCCATAACTTCTGGCTATAAAAAACAGTGGGGGTTGGGGCAGTGGAAGAAACAGGGATTCTCAGGAGTCTCCTCTTAAAGGGCCTGCAATGGACTTAGGACTTACACACACTCATTCCCTCTGGGCTTCAGCACCAGGGCAAAAGCTGGAAGGGCACCTGTGGCATATGGGGAGAAACTGAAGTATCTGGCATCAAGGCAATGTGGAGAGACAGCTTCTTCCATGACCAAGCACCAGACAGTGGCATTGTCCCCTATGAGCACCCCCCACATAGCCACAGAGTAGGGACATGGTGGCCCTGCCCTGGCGATTGCCTAAGGCTCTGCACCATTGAGATTACCGAGGCTGTTTTCTATAATAGATCATGCTACTAAGACAGAGAGTCAAAGCAGCTCTAAAACACAGAAACAAACACAAGGAGGCTGCCAAAATGAGAAGACAAGGAAATATGGCCCAAATGAAAGAACAGAATGAAACTACAGAAAAAGAACTAAATGAAATG
This sequence comes from Trachops cirrhosus, assembly GCA_028533065.1. Classification (NCBI taxonomy): domain Eukaryota; kingdom Metazoa; phylum Chordata; class Mammalia; order Chiroptera; family Phyllostomidae; genus Trachops; species Trachops cirrhosus. The sequence goes on along the minus strand of CM052544.1, from coordinate 49,023,978 downwards.
GAGATAAGCAATGTATCAGATGCAGAGTTCAAAGCACTGGTTATCAGGATGCTCAAGGAACTCATTGGGTACTTCGAGAGCATGAAAAAAAAAAACAAACCCCAGGCAGAAATGAAGGCTGCACTCAGTGATATAAGGAAAAATTTACAGGGAACCAACAGTGGAGTTGATGAAGCTAAGAATATCAATGATTTGGAACATAAGAGAAAAAAACATTCAATTGGAACAGCAAGAAGAAAAAAGAATTTCACCTCAAAGTGAGGATAGGCTAACAAGCCTCTGAGACATCTTCAAACATACCAACATTTGAATTATGGGAGTGCCAGAAGGAAAAAAGAAAGAATAAGAAATTGAAAACTTATTTGAAAAAATAATGAAAGAAAACTCCCCTAATTTGGTGAAGGAAATAGACATACAATTTCAAGAAGCACAGAGAGGCCCAAACAAGTTGGATGCAAAGACAGCCACACTAAGACAGATCATAATTAAAATGCCAAAAGTTAAATATAAAGAGAGAATCTTAAAAGCAACAAGAGAAAAACAAATACTTACCTACAAAGGAGTTCTCATAAGACTGTCAGCAAATTTCTCAAAAGAAACCCTGCAGGCTAGAAGGGACTGGCAAGAAGTATTCAAAGTGATGAAAAGCAAGGACCTTCAATCTACATTACTCTATCCAGTAAAGCTATCATTCATAATTGAAGGGCAAATAAAGTTCTTCCCAGACAAGGTAAAGCCAAAGGAGTTCATCATTACTAAGCCATTATTATATGAAATGTTAAAGGAACTTAAGAAAAAGAATATCAAAACTATGAACATTAAAATGGCGAGAAATTCATGAGTATCAACAATTGAATCTAAAAAACTAAGTAAACAAGCAGAACAGGAACAAAATCATAGATTTGGAGATCATTTGGAAGGTTATCAGTTGGGAGGGGAAAGGGGGAGAATGGAGGAAAAGATGCAGAGATTAAGAAATTCAAATTGGTAGGTACAAAATAGACAGGGGGATGTTAAGAACAGTATAGGAAATAGAGAAGCCAAAGAACTAATATGCATGCTCCATAGACATGAACTAATGGAGGGGATTGCTGGAGGGAATGGATGGTAGAGGATGGAAGGGGGCAAAGGGGGAAAAATTGGGATAACTGTATAAACATAATCAATAAAATATATTTAAACAATAAAAATGCACTATGAATATTATTCTATATCATTGAGTGTTTGTATAATTTTTAACATTATTTGCCTATTCCATTTTTTCTTTGGTTATTATTACACATGTAGATTTTTAAAAAAAGTTTTCACTATGACGAATAATTCTGCAGGACATGTTTGTGTGTGTATGTGAAAGTCTCTCCTTATTTCCTTAGATACATTTCTTTCAGAAATTGAGTCACTCAGTCCAAGGAAGTGCCAATTTTAAGGTCCTTGATGTACTCGTATATCACCAAATGGCCCTCCTCAGATGTACCATTTAAAACTATGTTGTTTTAGTTTTTTTCTATTTTATTTTTAAAGTATATTTTATTGATTATGCTATTACAGTTTTCCCAATTTTTTCTCCCTTTTATCCCCCCTCCTCCCTGAGCCCCTCCTCCAGCATCCCCCCCACCTTAGTTCATGTCCATGGGTTGAACATATAAATTCTTTGGCTTCTCTGTTTCCTATAGTATTCTTAAACCACCCCCAATCTATTTTATGCCTACCAATTATGTTTTTTATTCCCTGTTACTTATTAGCTTTTCCCCCCATTCTTCCTCTCCACCTCCCCACTGAAAATCCTCCAAGTGATCTCCATTACTGTGACTTTGTTCTTGTTCTAGTTGTTTGCTTAGTTTTTGTTTTTATTTTTTAGGTTCAGTTGTTCATAGTTATGAGTTTGTTGTCATTTTACTGTTCATAGTTTTTGATCTTCTATTTCTTAGATAAGTCCCTTTTTACATTTCATATAACAAGGGCTTGGTAAAGATGAACTCCTTTAACTTGACCTTATCTGGGAAGCACTTTATCTGCCCTTCCATTCTAAATGAAAGTTTTGCTGGAGAGAGTAATCTTGGATGTAGGTCCTTGCTTTTCATGACTTCAAATACTTCTTTCCAGCCCCTTCTTGCCTGCAAGGTCTCTTTTGAGAAATCAGCTGATAGCCTTATGGGAACTCCTTGGTAGGTAACTCTCTCCTTTCTTCTTGCTTCTTTTAGGATTCTCTCTTTATCTTTAATCTTGGGTAATTTAATGATGATGTGCCTTGATGTGCTCCTCTTTGGGTCCAACTTCTTTGGGACTCTCTGGGCTTCCTGGACTTCCTGGAAGTCTATTCAACAAATTGGGGAAGTTTTCAATCATTATTTGTTGACATAAGTTTTCAATTTCTTTCTCTTCCTCTTCTCCTGGCATGCCTATGATTTGAATGTTAGAGTGTTTAAAGTGTCCCATAGGTTCCTAAGCCTCTCCTCATTTTTTTTTTTTTTTTGAATTCTTGTTTCTTCATTCTGTTCTGGCTGGATGTTTATTTCTTCCTTTTGTTCCACATTGTTGATTTGAGTCCTGGTGTCCTTCCCTTCTCTGTTGGCTCCCTGTTCATTTTGCTTTATTTCACTTTGGGTAACCTTCATTTCTTCCTTCATTTTGAGGGAATATGCAACCATTTCTGTGAGCATCCTGATTACCAGTGTTTTGAACTCGGTGTCTGCCAGGTAGGCTGTCTCCTTATTGCTTGTTTCTTTTTCTGAAGTTTTGGTCTGTTCTTTCATTTGGGCCATATTTCTTTGTCTTGGCTCATCTGCTTTGTTGTAAGGGGGTGGAGCCATAGGTATTCCCCAGGGCAGGGCAACCTTCTTTGCTGCTTTGTGGCACTGTCTCTAGGGGAGAGGTCAGAGAGGGAACATGCTACTTGCTTACTCTACTCTAGCCCCACTTTCCAACGAACTCTCCTGTGAGTTGGGAGTTTCTCCTGCTGTTCAACACCTGCAGTATTTACAGCTAGTTTTGAGTCTTTCGTTTCCCGTTCAGCCAGCTCCTCCTCACCCATGTAGTCCACCGCCTTGCTGCACGCGTCCCCTCTGCTCAGCTGCTTGTCTCCCATATCCATCCCTCCTCCCAGTCTGGGTGAATGTTTCTTTAACTACTTGATTGTCGGAGTTGCATATAGTTTGATTTTCTGGCAGTTCTGGTTGTTTATTGTGTTTAAATTGGTTGTTATCCCTCTTTTGGTTATGTGAGGAAGCAAGGCGTTTCTACCTACACCTCCATCTTGGCCTGAACCAGTAAAGCTGGATTTTTATTTTTAATAGACTTAAATTTGTTGAGTAGGTAATATAATCATCTGGTTCAAAAATCAAAACAATACAGAAAGGTATAAAGTGAAGGTTTGTTTCTGATCCTGTCACCATATCCCAATCTCTGTTCCCATGCCCCTTAGGGTAGTCACTTTTATTATTTTCTTTTGCATCTTTTCAGTATTTTAATACACACAGGCAAATATTTATATAAATTATTTTCTTTCCTTTCTTACAGTGTATAATAGACATTGCTCTGCACCTCCCTGTATTTGGTTTGACTGTTGCGAACTTTCCATAGTTTATCTATTCTCCTGGCTAGCCTTATTTGTAACCTGTATGTTTTCAGCCAAACAAGGCCCAAGTGAACCATGGTATCTAGTCCTGCAGCTCTGCCAAAAAAGGAATAGGTAGCTATATCTTAATTTCCTAGACCTACTGCCTGGCCTGGTATACATTTTGGCTTTGCCTCCTAGGATGTAGTTAGCAGTGTTTGAACTAATTTGAATCCAAGAGAATTGCAAAGGTAGGCTTACCTTCATTTGAAGACCCAGTGGCTGTCCTTCTCCCCTACCTTTGACAGGGAGAAATTTTCATGTTCTTGTTTGGGAAAACAGCACCCAGTCCATTCTTATCCAAGGGATGGTGGCTTATAGAGAAATTATCTCCTGTGTGCTTTTTAATGAATTTAATGTCATAAGTGCCAGGCCCAGTGTATGCTCCCAAAAGACTCAAGGGAAGAATCCTTCCTTGCTTCTTCCAGCCTCTGGTGGCTGCAGGCATTCTATTTCCTTTACTTGGCCTTTTCTGCATCTTTTCCCCTTCTCTCTATCTCACTTTTCCCTCTGCCTTTCTCTTATAAGGACACTGGTCATTGTAGTTAGGGTCTACCCTGATAATCCAGGATGACCTCACCTTTGATTCTGAACTTAAATCCATATGCAAAGACCCTTTTTCCAAATAAGGTCACATTTGCAGGCTCCAGGGATTTGACATAGATAGGCATATCTTTTAGGATATGCGAACCACTTCAGGCTTTGATTTTAATGATCTGATTCCAGAATTTGTGCTTCGTCCTTCCATGTCATATCCTGTGAAGTGCCAGAGATAAAGTCCGTTTTCTCTTCCATGTGAGCATAAAAGACTGGGGCTTTCTCAGTCACCACTGTGTCTTCAGTCCCTGGCACATAGAAAGTGCTCAATAAAATGCAATGGCTTTATCAATGATTGTGTATATGAAGGCAGTTTTTTGTGTCTCTCATTACTTTTCTCCAGGCTGAATCTCCCTGGGTATTTCAATTCAATTGTTCATTATATGAAATTCAGATCATCCCCCTACCTGCTTCTGATTGCCCTCTTGTAGGTACTTTCTAATTTTCCCAGTTTTCCTCTTAAAATATGCCTTCCAGATATAACTCTAGATAAGATCTAAGTATTAGGGTAGAATTAGACTGTTAATTCTCATAGTTTGTGTGCTATATTTCTTTAAAGTAGCCCTAGGTTGTGTTCATTTTAGAGCAACTGCTAAAGTCATTGCTGGTCATTAGTAGCTAAAGACATTAAAAACAATTCTTTTGGCCTTGGCCAGGTGGTTCAGATGATTACTGTCCCAATATGCCAAGTTTGCAGGTTTGATTGCTGGTCAGGGCACATACAATAAGCAACTAAATGAATGCATAAATAAGTGGAACATCAAATTGATGTTTCTCTCTCCCTCTCTCTCTCTCCCCCTCCCTTCCTGCCTTTCTCTAAAATTAATAAATAAAAATTTAAAAAATTCCCCATACTAGTAGCCCTACTCAGTCATTGAGTTTTTAGAGCCAAATTTAGCTTTTAGTTATGCTAATGCAAATTTTTAATGGTTCTGGGGATGGATTTTGATTTTGAAAAGAAAATAGTCCAAATATCACACACATGGGGCTTTAGAAGAAAGCATGATCATGTTCATGAATAAATCCAGTTTCCCCTTTCCAATTTGTTGAACCCATGGAAAAAAGTTGTGTGTGATAAGAGAGATGAATGATGATCCAAAACAATTTTCTGCAAGAACTTTCATAACCAAATGTTAGAGAAAAGAACTTTTTTCTTCTTAATTTTCACTCCTTGGGGCAAGTCATTGGTAGAGTCCTTTTTTCTTTCTTTCTTCTTCTTTTTTTTTTTTTTTTGGTAAATCACATTTATCAACTGTTTGTGTTAACTTTCATGTACTTGTATCCTGAACAAATTTATGGCCTTGGTGTTGTATGTGCTGCAAGTCTTACTGGTGTCTAACCCATGAGCCCTGGCTGGTGTGGCTCAGTGGATTGAGTGCCAGCCTGTGAACTGAAAGGTCACCAACTTGATTCCCAATCAAGGCATATGCCTGGGTTGCAGGCCAGGTCCCCAGTTGGGGGTGTGCAAGAAGCAACTGATCGTATCTCTCATACATTGATGTTTCTCTCTCTCCCTTCCTTCCTTCTCCCTCTCTCTAAAGATAAATAAATCAAATCAAATCTTTAAAAAAATGTATCTTTATGTTGGCAACAAAGTTAATGAAAGAAAATTTAAAAAAATAAACCATGGGTTTTAACCAGTATATTCAAGATAAATTAGATTTTATAAAAGCAAAATCTATCAGCAAGAAGATGTGATTGTGATTAAATTGTGCCCTTATTTGGCATGATAGTACTGATGCATGCTAATACTTTTCAAACTGTTTTTTGTAATGAATTAATTTTTTAAATTAGAGGTTAAAATAAGGAATAGATAATAACTTCTCAGTGGTAGACTTCGTGGCTTCATTCACTCCATTATACTTTCTGATGGTTATTGAAGCCTTGGTTTCTTTCAAAAGGAACATTTGAAGGGAAAGGTCCTCAGTGTGAAACTCTTCCCTCTCACCTTTCACTTGTCTACTAATTCTACTTGAGGCCTTAGCTTAAATGTCTCTTCCACAGGGAAACTTATTCTGACTCATAAGACTTGATTAGTATCTTGAACTTCACTTGTAGCTGTCATTACATCAGTTTTAATTGTCTTCTTAATGTTTGTCTCAGACCATAAATGCTGAGGCAGGACTGTGTCTGTTTTGAACGCTACCTAATTCAGTTGTGAATTGTAGATGCTTAATAAACTTTTGAAGACTGATGGGTCAGAGGCTGAAAAAGTCACTTAAGGGCTTATGGGAACCATAATTTTAACAATATTTGTGTGTGTGCATGTGTGCACATGGTAATAGCAGTGAGTGCCTTTTTCTCTGTGTGTGTGTGTGTGTTTGTGGGGTTGTGGTGTATCACTGCATCAAATTACTGAAGTAGAAAGAACAGTTGATATTCTGTTTTCAGGTGACCATGTATTTGACCCACTTCTTCTCTAGTAATGTCATCACGATTGTATCTCATTGCTGTGAGTTCTTGGAGGCTGACAGGCGGAACAAGTTGCTTCATCTCACAGTCCTCATCTGTCATACAGAACAGCTTGCAGATTCTTATTATGTGAATGAAATATGGAGAGAGGGATATTTTTCTTCCTGGGCTAGCAGGGTAATAGAAAGTAACCATATCAGGGCACACGGGGGAAAATGCAGGAAAATAGACTGTTTTTGTGAAGGGCAACTCATTGTTTTTCAGAACCGCAGGTTTCGAGCCCTGTCTTTGAGTACAAAGGCTAGGGAAGTATTTCTTATTATCAGAAGGCCCGACATTCCACCAGTATATTCTTTCAGTAGGGAAAATGCTACTCATCACTACTCCGCTTCCTGGTGAGATGCTACCACCATTTAGTTTGGAGGTGCATCCCAGGGTCCCAGGGCACAGGCCTTGTGTGTTCTTCAGCCAGGGAAGAAAACTGTTGCAGTATTCCAGATCAATAAACTGTAGTAGAAAATTGGAAATGAACTATGAAAAATCATCAACCAGAGAAATTCAACTGTTTCTGTGTTTTGGATCAAAAGAAATAAATATCACTTGACTGCTCTAATAGTTTATAATTTATAAGCTTGGCCCTGGTGAAATGGAATATCAGATAATACTGTATGAATGACAGCTGCCTTCTAATGGTTGGTCCTGTAGAAATAGATTGAGCTTTATAGAATAGTTTTAGTTTCCAGGAACCTTTTAACTTAACACTGGTCAAAAGAACTAATGTGGTGATGGAAAGCAAGGTACTATTCAGTAGTCATTCAAGTCATGACTTTGTTATATTTTGAGATAACTTTAAAATCACTTAGTTGAATAAAACTCTAAAGTACTGTAACTGCCAGGTTGCTTTATTTAATTTATGAAACAGAGGCAAAGGAATCAACAATAACCCTCCATTTACCATTATTAAATTAGCTATTACAGAAACTGCAGAAAGTATATAACCCCTTACTTTGTGTTCACTTGAATTTGGCTATTAAGCTTTGATGGAACTTTCATTTAACCAAATGCCTTTGTTTATAACAATAAGCATGTTAAGTCTTTTGTGTTCTGAATTTGATATGACCATTTTAGTACATGCTTCCTGAAAAGGCATGTTGAAGTTACAGATTCTATTCATTTGTGTTCTGTCAAACATTTTCAATTCAATCCAGATAGACTCTTATTTTTCTTCCTGACTTGAAGAAATGCCTCTTTTCTCTATAAGGCCTCTACTTTTTCAAGAATATAACCAGACATTAAACATAAAGTTACTTCTTATAGCAGCTCCATACAAATTGATTTTTCAAAGTTAAATAAACATCTGGTGGGCTGAAAATGTTTTATACCTGATATTTAAGATATTTTGGCTATTGCCAAAAAGAATCAATTCTTTCATGCTGTCTCCCTTGTGGATGCTACAATATGCCACTGTGTAGTGTAGAGTACAGGCCCTGGAGGGAGGCAGGCCTGGGTTTGCACTTTAACCCTACCACTTACCTGCCTGTGTCCTTGAACTTCACCTCTTAGAGAGGTCAGGTATCTCTAACTGCCTTTTCCTCAGTGTATAATAGTGTTCATAGTACTTACCTCACAGTGTTATATAGGAGGGAATATATATATAAAGTCCTCAAATGTGATTGTTTTTATAACTTTGTGTGTATGTCCACATTCTGCATATGTGTTGACTTGACTAAAACATTATTGATTCTAAATTAGATTAGAAGAGTGGAAATGCTGATATCCTTTCAGGACTTAATGTTCTAGTATCATGACCATATCTAGAAATAAAATGGAGCATAGTTACTATTTTAAATCTATTAAAAGCCACAGCTTTATGACATATCACCATGAAGGTGGCTACTTTAATTGCTGAGATTGGAAACCAAGAACCAAATCCATATTTAAAATGTCTTGCTTTAAAAGTGAAATTTTATTTAAATTCTTCCAAATTGATATAAAAGCTAGGATAAAGAGTATTTTAGATATGTGAACTAGAAATATATGACCTTTCCAATAGGAAGGACTCCTACCGAAATTATTTGTTAGTTTTTTTTTTTACCCACATCTTTAAGCTTCTCCCTAACTGCTTTGTTCTCTTGGTATTTTTCATCTTTTCCTCTGTCTTTTTTTTTAAAGATTTTATTTATTTATCTTCAGAGGGGAAGGGAAGGAGAGAGGGAGAGAAATATCAATGTATGGTTGCTTCCTGTGCATTCCCTGCTGGGAACTG
>CM052544.1:48926430-49014590 GCA_028533065.1 Trachops cirrhosus | reverse complement strand
CCTGCAACCCAGGCATGTGCCCTGACTGGGAATCGAACCGTGATCTCTTGGTTCACAGGCCCGCGCTTAATCCACTAAGCTACACCAGCCAGGGCTCCTCTGTCTTTTATATTCATTTTTTTGGAGTAGTGGAGATCGGCTTGGAGAAATCCACTATCACATCCAGTTTCCTTCAGCCTAGTAACTTACAGAGGGGCTATGGGAAATCAGGCTGGGAGATCTGGTCTCTGACACTGGTTTCCAGCAAATTTACCTTGTTCTTTGGGGCTGGAAATTTTCTCCTTATCTGTACTTTCTTCTGTTTGCTTGGATAATGAGTCAGAAAAATGAAAACTTCTTTAGCTGTGAAGTTGCAGCAAGTAAAAGTGTTAGGTCCTTGCATTAGTATAATGCAAAATAAGATAGCATTTAAAGACAGTCTGTGCTTCAGCATCATATTGACAATGCCTGTCACTTGAGACAGGGATTGGGCACTTACTGAGGTACACCATCTGGCAAAACATGGAAGGCCAGTCTTGTGCCAACTGAAAAAGCTCCATCAGTTCCAACTCTTGGGTACTTGAAGATTATTAGATGTCTTGCAAAATGTTTATCACTTTTTAATTAGGGAGGACTAAGGGATTTTGGTACCCCAAAGAAAATATCAGCAGCCCAAAGATAGAAAAATTATCCAGTGGCTTATAAGGGGCAGTAGGTGTTTAACTTTGAGATTGCATAGGAAACAGGAACAGTTAGTTTCACACTAGGGTTTTTTGGGGGACCTTGTGTCCTTGATCTGTCTGGGTAGAACTGGGGATCTGGTCTCTCTGTTATTCTGACAGTTCCCCAGCTTGTGTCTCCTCCAGCATGTCCAGGCCTTGAAAGTACATGCCAAGAGATCAACTCTGTTCTGCTTCTTGGCCTAGCATGTAAACTGTGGCCTGTCATGTTCATTAAAATGAAAATTTGTTGAATGGAATTTTCCTGACTGCCAGAATAGTTTAAATGTCAGATGTTGTTAGGCCTGGATGTAAATATTATGTTTCCGTTGTTAATTAATTGCAGCACCTCAGTACCAGTGATCCAAAATCCAATTTAGTCTGCAATAGGCCCATGGATAAGGGCCAGAGATAATGAATTCAGAGGGAAAAAATGTATTCAGAGTTTCCATTGTATCTGTCAGTGTCCCTTTAGGAAAATAGCAAACGTTGGTGTGTCACTGTAGTTCAAAAGGTGCAAAATAGGACAGAATTCAGACTCATTGTCTTAAACCTCCCAAATGTTACTTAACATAGCATCTCTCTCACTACTAGCTCTGAGTCTTTCCCAGCATCAAAATTCCCCCCAAATGCTGCTCTGTCACTTTTCTGTGATTTCTTCCACATTGATTCCACCCCTGAATGGTTGTTAGGTTCACAACTCATTTTAGAGTTCCAGGACTGAGGTACCTGGTCGTAAAACCCTCCTCATTTTTCTTTGCAGTATTCATTTTCCTTCCCCTATTTTCCATCAACCCTTTTCTTTTTCCTTTTCTTTTTCTTTTTATCCTTTGTTTTGGTCCCCATGCTCAATAGCCTGACTGTAAGTCTGCCACTGTTTGTTAATATCGTTTTGCTTCCAAATTGAGCTGGTGGCTAAATATCATTCAGGATAATGCTGCTAGAACTGTTTGTGTTATAAAGGGGCACGGGAATCTTGCCACTGGGGCCCAGACCTCAAAACTGATGGTTGTTGCAGAGCTGTGAGTCAGCAGGTGTTTGTGGCTGCCATTCTCAACCAATATTTTGTTGATTACTTGCTGTGAGTGTGGCATCTTACCTGGCCAGCTCCCTGGGTTCCAAAGGCAAGTGGGTATGCCAGGCAGAGAAGGACTGATTAAGAAGACCTTGAAAGGCAGGACTAATGTGGTCCAATGGTCAAGGACCCTCATTTAATTCCTGGCATTCTGGTCCATGCCAACCTTTTTCTGCCCTTGTGATTATGCCAGCTGAGAAGCGGGGAAGGGAAGATGAACTTTGGTGTGCTCTGAGTTTTTCTGTCCAGCAGTGTCTGTCATATTAAAAATGAGAGGGAAGGAGGCCAGAGAATCTTCCAGATGGAGAGTTCAGAGGAGGGCACAACCAGACTCTTTCGCCACAGTGACATAGCAGGGCCATCCGAGCACTGGCCCCAGAGCCAGAGGAGCACAGGCTGCTGCCTGACCCTGCAGTGGAGTAGCAGTCTGGCAGAGCAGTCACTCTTGGCTTTGGGTGGGAACATATTCAAACAGGCACATGCAGGCCACTTGGTAGAGGCACAGTATTTATCCCAAGGGCTGGGGCAGTCTGCTTGGAGGTTTTGCCCTTTATCCTGAACTCCTTTTAAGAATGTATTCCCCAAGTCATGTGGGCAACTAAAGAAACCAAATGAGGAGTTGGTGTTCTCCAGCCTCTCTGTTTCTTTAGAATGAGTCAGCCATGTAAGAAAGGTGACCTTAGATAGGCTGGGGGCAATAGTTGTCCAGTGGCTGTACATCCTCGGATGGACAGCATGTGGACAGCAGTTCCAGGCAGCAGAGGATTGGTGAGGACACAGTGCATTGACAGTCATTGACAGTCACTTTCCACACCACTTTGTAGCTCAATTTTGTAACTGGTTTTAGCATTTATTGAAGAGTGTCTAGTGTGGGTGCTCTAGGAACAGGCCTTTACTCAAATGAGAAATGTTTTTCAGAATAAGGCTATCTGAGGTCTATGTAATGATGGCATGATAACAAATGAGGTTAAACACTGAACATCTGGTTTGACCTTCCTTAAAAATGGATTATTTTAACATTGTGTCTACACAACCTCTATTTCTCTCTGAGATGACACTCTTTTTCTCAATCTCAGATTATATTAGAGTTTGGGGACAGCCTGTGCTTTTGGGAGCAGAGCTATCTGACTTGAAATGTCATCCCATTCTGAGAAAACATACTGAGGCCACGTTAGTGCATCCCTGTGTAAATGTCACATTGTCAGAGTGCCTCCCCTGGGATTAGACCAGCCATGGTACTTCCCAGTCCTGTCTGTCTGGTCCAACAAAGCCACTGACTCCTCACAGTGAGGTCGCCAACCCAGCCAAGGTCATGCTCCCTGAGATTTCATGGAATTTGATTTGTCTTTAGCTCTCTGAATTTTAAGATGCTAATTATTGGATGATTGGTATTCTCCTCAGATGTCACCTAATGATTATCCAGAGCTCATGCTACTTAGAAAATTTACTTTTCCAATGCCTGGCGCATATAACAGCATTGAACAGGTGTGGAGATATTGTGTTGTGTTTGCATGTGTGTGTATGTGGGTGTGTGTATCTCAGGCCACAGAACTGTAGGCTTCCATAGAAAGAGACCTTTATATCTTATGAAAGCCTAAAGTACAAATAAGAAAAGGAAAAAACAACATAAAAAACAAAACTCATCCTAGCTTAAGAATTCTCAATGTTTTCAGTTTTAGTAGTAATGTAAACTTAAGTATTCCTTTATTAAGCAAATATTATTGAGTGTACCTTATGTGCCAGAGGCTGTGGATTCAATAAGGAACAAGATAGATGTAGATGTGGTCTGTATCTATGACAAACATATGGTCTAGGAAAGACTGTCACATACATTTTGACAACAAGTTTCCAGGTGAATAACAAAACTAAGAATTATTCTGGTCACCTCTGTGAACCCTAAATATATCAGAGGTTCACTAATTCTGAAAATACTCCATAAGAATTATATAAAACTTGATATAAAACTTCTGGGAATATATCTGAGAAGTGTCAGGTTTTTTTGGGGTCTTTGCTGCTTTTTCTTGTGAGGGTTTAAATCAGTATGCAGATTCTCAAATCCATGTGTTTAAAACATTCATTCATCATTAGGTGGTTTAACCAGGGATATGTTTTCCAACTGCCTGGTTTTCACCAATATGTAGACAAAGATTTAAGAGCCTTCTCTTACTGAAAATTGGCTATCATTTGAAAGAATGTTGTAATAATTTGTCTTCAGTAACAGCTCACTGACCATAGCATAAGAACCAGAAAGAGGGATGAATTTATTGTGTCTTCATTTTTGTGGCTTGTGTTCATTCCTGAGGAATGGGCTTCTTCCCTAGGTATGTAGATAATTGTTAAAGACTTAAAGGACAATAACCAATCCCTGAATATGCCCATCAAGTCCTGCTGGGGCTACAGAAAGCAACAATGTAGGTGAATCCCTGGATCCTGGCAGTGTTGTTGTAGATAAGGTGAGGTTGGGTGGCTCCCAGAGACAGGTTTCAGTTGGGAGAAGATAAATCTCACTAAAAAGATGTTCCTATATTTGAGAAAGATGTTGCTTTAAATTAGGAATGATTTTTAAGGGAGCTGGGGCTGGATAATGGAGTGAGGGACTTGGAGTTGGTAAAACATTTTCTCAGTGACTATCTTCTGAAAAACCAATAGGACAAATCAGTGTGTTTCTGGCCTGTACTGCTCTGCTTCCATGTTTGTGTCTTTTCAGACAGCTGAAGTCCAAACCTATTTGGATTCATCTGAACCTAATCTGTGTCTTGCAGGAGGTCACATGAAGGTTACAGAGTCTGTCTGCTCAAGAACAAAATGTTAGGCATGAGGGGAATGGCAAGTGGTGTAACAGATTGTAGCTTCAGGTGAAAATATTTTCATGGCCTATAGAAGTTTAGGTTCTTGGATTTTTCACATCAAGGCAAACATGGAAAAGAAAGTACTAGTTTGAGTGGCTCTTACTGACTTTTGCCCAGATAGATAGGTACTTTGGCACTGAAACAAGAGTTTTCTGATCCTGGCTTGCTTTTGCATTGAATACCAAGCACACATACAAGGACAAATGTTCAAGCACTAGAGATATACACAAAGACTGTAGAATCCACACTTGTTCTTGTTTATTCAACGAGTATTTATGGAATGACTCTTTGGTGTTGATATAGAACCTGAGGCTCACAATGAATGCACAAGGTGAGGTTGGTTTGAACCATAAAGACCATAGGTTTTCAAGTGTTTAGACACTAATTAAGGTGATAAAACAGATAAAGGAGAAAGTAATAATTTAAGGCCATAGTATGAATGCCTGTTTCAGGTCTTATATGATTAAGGTGAGGCCAAAGCTGTTTTAAGAGCAGTCCCCCTACCTTTCCTTTTTGACTTTCTGGGAACCTTTAGTGCCCTTTCCCACTGTTCTGCTTTCAGCTGCTTTCTCTCAGCTGGATCCTCTCATTACTTTGTCACACGCTTAGGTTTTTTTTTTTTCTGTTTGCAAACTACATGAAGAAACCCTCTTTCAGTCCTTTTTCCTGCTCTGTTTGCTATTCTCTTTCCTCCCCTTCATTTCCAGATTGTTCTTTTTACCTTCATTTTAATGATTTTCTCTTATATTTTAACAAACTCCAAACTAAATTCTGTCTCAATCAGCCCACAAAACAGTTCTCACTGAGTTGCTCAATGACTTTCATGTTGGGCATTTTTGGTACTTACAGCACTTTTGGTACTTATAGCACCTTTCTGTGACATTTAATTTTTTGGTTTACTTTTCTTGCAACTATTCTCTCTCCTATGTGGTATTCATCCTTTGCAACATATCTGTTAAATGTTGAACTTCCTCAAGGATCAACTCAGGCCTCACTTCTCTTCCTACTTTCTACTTAGAGATAACTCACCAATTGAAAACCTCCTTCTGAGCTATAAACACATATATACTGTGTATATTAGCAAAAACGTAGTACATACAGGGTTCAGTACTATATGCAGTTTCAGATATCACCTGGGGGTTTTGGAATGAGTCCCCTGAGATAAGGATAAAGGGCACTGCTGTACTCATTGAGCACGTGGTGAGGTCTAGATTGGAGGGACCGTGTTCCTCATGTAAATGGAATGGGATCCCTCAAGTAGAGCTTTTTCAGGGAAATGGAAATAGACTGTGCAAGAGAGATGACACTAAAAAAAGTAAGAAAATAAAGTGCTTAGTCAGAGGGAGTGTCCTGCATAATGTTTAATTTGGTTTTCATCTCTACACATCCCATTCTGTTGAATTTACATCCTGAAAGATTTGAGTGTAGATCTGGCTAGGTTTGTGTGCTTCAATTCTGGGTAGACGTGTGCGCTGTTTTCAGTTTATGACTGTGTCTTTTATTGACCTCTTGTGTGGTAGATAAGAGGCACACGTTTTATAAATGGTTTATTTGGCTTGAACCGCACACCACAACATATGGAAATTCTACTTAGAGACATGGAGAGAAAATGTTTGGTGTTTTATGCAGATAACTCAGTGCTTTCATTTTTATGTCTTTGTAGCTTTGAAGCTCAGCAAAGAAGGGAATCCATTGAGAATAGTCTGTAAAGGTAAGTGTATTTATTACATGGCCTTGGCAACACATTGCCTTTATAACATTGATTTTTCTTTTATTCAGAGATTTAACACTTGGATTAAAGATATAGTTGACAGGACAACTTCCTTAACCACCTGCTTGTTCTCCTTCATAGGCAGAAGTGCTGAGCAATAGTTGGCAGAAAGCAGGAGGAAATGAAATGATGTGCTGAGGGTACCCAAATTCAATTGTATGCTTGCTGACTTTTGCTTTCTTCACAGCATTTAAGGTATTTCAGTGGAGCTAAGTTTACTAAGATTAATGCTAGGTGGATAAAAGAATGCACTCGTACCACTTCTGGTCAATAGTTAAATAAAACCAGCTGACTAGATAAAGCATTTAAAATGAAATGCAGAGTGGCATTTCAGTTGGGTTGGATGAAATTTATCATGAAAGTCAGTTTGTGCAGTTGTGTGGAGAAGCTAGTTTCGTAGAAGAAAGCCAGCCAGTTTGGTGTAGCTAATTTCATTCCACCCAGTCACAGTGGACCCTAAGTAAGTTATAGGAAATGAACTTCCAAGTTCACAGTAACGGGAAAAGTACCTACTCAGCCTCCTGTGAAACATTACAATCCAGTTGATTTTTACATGGAAAAATGTAATTGTTTCCTCTTTGCTAGGTATATTTATATGCGTACTGCTGTATAGCATTGTTCTTTGATTCATTGTTTAATTTCTGTTCTGCATGAAGTATTTTAATTTAAAGAATTCATTCTGGGGAATTATAGGGCTGCAGTTTCATCGAGAGTCTTTGGTGGCCAGGATGAAATATACTGTGATTTTACCTTTGTTTTCATCATCAATTATGTTTTTGACAATTTTAGGTTTTTTAATGTCATTTTTATTATAGCAATCATGACTATGACTACTTTAGTTAAAGTTGAAAAGCCATTTGATTTACCTTATATTTTAAGTTATTCCTAACTTTATGACAAATCTAGTTCTGGGGTTGAATTTTCAATGTTTATTTTGAGGATGAAAAAGTATTTTACAGGGAAATTGGAGAAAACCTTTTTTGAATAATCAAAACATAAGCTATAGAAACACTGTTTTGAGAATTTGCTTTGGGATAACTTAAGTCTGGTGCATGAAAACTAGTTGGCTTGGAATTTTCCTGCAATGGTTGGGCACTAGTGAAGAAAAACTGACTTCAGAAGTAGATAATTTTTATTTTTAGCCATGTAACTTACATATCTTTGGACCAATGAACCACATCTTGGAATAAAGCATACTTGAAAACTTAGAAAAAGAATTCTCTTTAATTATCGGAGTTAATGATGAGGTGGCAACATTCAGAACCTTGAGATCGTTAGGTATGGTTATGGTACTCACATTCCTCATGGAGGGTTTTTTCATATCAGTAAAATTCATTTTCTCTACTCTACATGAAAATCCTTGGTTAAATTAGTGTTCTGGAGACAGATATGGATTTAGTCTTGGTTTGACTTTTTTTTAAATTGTTTTTCAAGTACAGTTGTCTCCATTTTCACTGCTCCACTTGCCCCCACCCTATCCATCCCCACCTCCTACCCTGGATCCTATCCTTTTTGTCTTTGTCTGTGTGTCCTTTATACATGTTCCTTGATGACCCTTCCCCTATCTCCTCATTATACCTCTCCCCCCTCCCTTCTGGTTACTGTCAGTTTGTTCTTTATTTCAATGTCTCTGGTTATATTTTGCTTGCTTCTTTGTTTTGTTGATGGAATTCCACTTATAGGTGAGATCATATGGTATTTGTCTTTTACCGTCTGTCTTATTTTACTTAGCATAATGTTCTCCAGTTCTACCCATGCTGTTGCAAAGGGTAGGAGCTCCTTCTTTCTCTCTGTGATGTAGTACTCCATTGTGTAAATGTACCATAGTTTTTTGATTCACTCATTTACTGGTGGGTACTTAGGTTGCTTCTAGCACTTGGCTATGGTAAATTGTGCTGCTATGAATATTCAGGTGCATAGGTATTTTTGTATTGGTTTTTCAGTATTTTTAGGGTGTAATCCCAGTAGTGGTATTGCTGGGTCAAAAGACAGTTCCATTTTTAGTTTTCTGAGGAAATTTTATATTGTTTTCCAGAGTGGCTGCACCAGTCTGCATTCTCACCAACAGTACACTAGGGTTCCCTTTTCTCCACAACCTCGCCAGCATTTGTTGTTTGTTGATTTGTTTATGATGGCCATTCTGACTGGTGTGAAGTGGTATCTCATAGTGGTTTTAATTTGCATCTTTCTGATGGCTAGTGATGCTGAGCATCCTTTCATATGTCTCTGGGCCCTCTACATATCCTCTTTGGAGAAGTGTCAGTCCAGGTCCTTCACTCATTTTTTGATTGGGTTGTTTGTCTTCCTGGAGTGGAGTCATATGAGTTCTTTATATATTTTGGAGATCAAACCCTTGTCTGAGGTATCATTTGCAAATGTATTTTCCCATACTGTTGGTTCCCTTTTCATTTTGATGATGGTTTCTTTAGCTGTGTAGAAGGTTTTTATTTTGGTGAGGTCTCATTTATTTATTCTTCCCTTTATGTCCCTTGCTATAGGAGACATATTGGTGAAAATGTTGCTGTGTGGAATATCTGAGATTTTCCTGCCTATGTTCTCTTCTGGGATTTTATGGTGTTGTGACTTATATTTAAGTCTTTTATCCACCATGAATTTATTTTTGTATATGGTGTAAGTTGGTGGTCAAGTTTCATGTCTTTGCATGTAGTTGTCCAGATCTCCCAATACCATTTTTTGAAGAGGCTATTTTTACTCTATTTTATGCTGCTTCATGCTTTGGGAAATATTAATTGACCATAGAGAGCTGGTTTATTTCTGGGCTCTCTATTCTGTTCAGTTGGTCTATTGTGTCTGTTCTTATGCCAGTACCAGACTGTTTTGATTACAGTAGCCTTGTAATATAGTTTGATATCAGGTATGATGATCCTTCTTACTTTGTTTTTCTTTCTCAGAATTGCTGTGGCTTTCAGGGTGGTTTATGGTCCCATATACATTTTTGAAATGTTTGTTCTATGTCTGTGAAATATGTTATTAGTATGTTAATAGGTATTATGTTGAATCTTTAAATTACTTTGGGTAATATGGACATTTGCTGATGTTAATTCTTCCAAGCCATGAATGTGGTATATTATTCTATTTATTCCTGTCTTCCTTCAGTGTTGTGTAGTTTTCTGAGTATAGGTCTTTTATCTCCTTGGTTTATTCCTGGTTGTTTTGTTTTTCTTGTTGCTATAGCAAATGGGATTTTTTTCCTGATTTCTGATTCTGATATTTCATTGTTAGTGTATAAAAATGCCTTCAATTTCTGACTATTGACTTTTTATCCTGCTTTTTGCCAAATTCACTTATTTAATTGAGTATTTTTTTGGTGGAGTCTATCGGGTTTTCTAGGTACACCATAATATCATCTGCAGACAGTGACAGTTTTACTTTCGCCTTTCCAATTTGGATGCCTTTTATTTCTTTTTCTTGTTTGATCACTGCAGCTAGGACTTTCAATACTATGTTGAATAGAAGTGGTGAAAGCAGACACCCTTGTTTAGTTACTGATCTTAGTGGGAAAGCTTTTAGTTTTTGCCCACTGAGTATGATGTTGGCTGTAGGTCTCTCATATATGGCCTTTGTTATGTTGTGGTATGCCCCCTCTACTCCCAGTTTGCTGAGTGTTTTTATCAAAAATGGGTACAGTACCTTACCAAATGCTTTTTCCACATTTATTGATATGATCATGTGATTTTTGTCTTTCCTTTTGTTTATGTTTTGTATTATGTTTATTGATTTGCTAATATTGTACCATCCTTGCATCTCTGGGATGAATCTCACTTGATCATGGTGCATGATCTTTTTAAGGTATTGCTGGATGAGGTTTGCCAATATTTTGTTGAGGATTTTAGTGTCTATGTTCATCAGTGATATTGGCCTATAGTTTTCTTTCTTTGTTGTGTCTTCATCTGGTTTTGAAATTATGATGATGCTGGCTTCATAAAAAGAGTTTGGGAGTCTTCCCTCTTCTTGGAGTTTGTAGAGTAGTCTGAGAAAGATAGGGTTTAGCTCTTCCTTAAATGTTTGGTAAAATTCTCCTGTGAAACCATCTGGTCCAGGGCTTTTGTGTTCAGGGAGTTTTTTGATTATTGCTTTGATTTCATCAGCTGTTTTTCATCTGTTTGGGCTTTCTGCTTCTTCATTCCGTTTTGGAAGATTATATTTTTCTGGAAACTTTTCCATTTCACCCTGGTTTTCAAATTTCTTGGCATATAGTTGTGCATAATAATTTCTTACAATTCTTTGTATTTCTGTGGTATCAGTTCTAATACCTCCTCTTTCATTTCTGATTTTATTTATTTGGGTCCTCTCTCTTTTTTCTTGATGAGTCTGCTTAAAGGCTTGTCAATTTTGTTTATAACAACCAGCTCCTGGATTTATTGATCCTTTGGATTGTTCTTTTAGTCTCTGTCAGAGAAGTCATTCTCTCCAGTTTCTGTGGTGTGAAATTGGGACGGGACTGAGATTTCTTTCTACTTACCCCAGCATCCCAAAACAAAATTCTTTAAGTCTTTTTCTACTTTTTTCCTGAATTTTTATTCCTTTTTTGAACATTTTTCTTGTCCTACTGAACACCTTCTTTTCAATGGCCTGTAAAATGTGATTGAAAACTCAATTAATTTGGTTTCTGATATTGCTTGTGGTTTCCTGATAGTGGAGTGTCCACGTTTGCTCTATTTCCCCTTGTGTCTTGTTTGTTGACTGCTTCTGTGTTCTGTGCAGTGCCAAGAACAAAGCTGGTTAATGATTTTTTCACAGGACATCAATTTTGTTCTCTTGTGAATAAGTAGCACAACAGCATTGTATGGTGGAAAGAGCTTTTGCTGAAGTGTTGGGAAACATGCTTTCTATCAGTAATTTGGGCTCTGCTGCTTGCCAGCTGCTTAAGGTTTCAGGATCTTCAACTATAAAGTCAGGGTAACCCTTCCCCTATCTACTACCTCGCATAGGGCTATTTTGAAGGTGCCATAAAGATAATGCATGAAAAATTGCTTAGCAAACTATAAAGCGCTGCATAATATCAATGCATTATTATTATTATTTCACATATATTTATTAAACAGAAAAATCTCAGGGCTTGTTTTATGAGGCTGAATAAGAAAGGAAGTAAATTAAAAATAAAAATAAAAACCAAACTCTGTATACAGTGCTTATGCTGGATATTTTTTATTTGTGCCTCTTGCTTCTCTCTACTCTGAAGACTCCGTAGTCCAGGAGGCTAACCTCTATGGTCAGCATTCCCTGGGCTCCTTTGCTCTCACTTGCTCTCTGGAAGGCACTGGGTGGAAATCTGAGAAGGCAAAGTTGGGATATTATTCCCTACCTTCCTTGCAGCATTACTGGTTGGCAGTGGCTGTCTGTATGCCTCTAAGGAAGGCCACCGTTTGTGTGGAGGGCCCCTCTTCTACAGGTACACTTTTTCCGCCATCTGGTAACTGCTCCTTTCCCATTTAAGACTGGGGTAGTAATGGTTTTATTTTTGTTAACTCCAAGGTACTAGACTCCCCTCTAGGTGTCCCTTAACCTTGCCTACATCCTTCTTGAGATTTACTTCAATTACCAGACAGTGAAGGTGCTGTCTCTTTCCTGCTGTACCTTAATTGCACAAAGGGACTTCTTTATATTTCTTCCTGTCTCAGTTTAGTTCAACAGATGTCTTTCTAAGACTTATGATATGTCAGGGATGTAGTAACTATTTATAGTAGATTTTCAAGAACTCACATTTTGGTGGTACAGTTTGGAGGGATTATAAGTTTTTTCAAAAGCAAATTTTGGTAAATTGAAAAACTTTGTTAACCCTAGTATATAAAGATATCCAATATTATATACATTAGGAGTGATCTTTTAAAATTCATTTTTATTTTTATCAAACCAACATACCTACATTATATGAATAAAACAGTACTAAAAAGCAAATATGGAAAACTGCAACACTTTCCTTCTTTTTATTCCTTTCTCCTTCTCTTCTTACCCCTTACCCAGAAATGGCCACTTTCAACTTCAATACTCCTGGTGTTTATCTATTTCTAAATGATATACTTAGATACTGCTTTTTCCTGACATATCAATTTTAGCAATAGTGATTCCACATGCCCCACTTCTACCACTTTTCATTCTCACAGCCTCCTAACACAATCACATAATTATATCACAATTTTTGTTTAAGTCCATATGTAATATTTACATTATCAGAAGGCCTAGTTGGCATTGTTTTCTTCAACATATAACTTTTTGTCATCCTTGGAGTTAACTAACATGCTTTTAAAAATTCACTTACTTTCCTAGGCATCTATGTTTTGAGGTAGATAGTAATAGCTTTTGCATTTTATAGATGTGGAAATTGAGGCAAAAGGATTTTGTCCATAAGTGTTAGAATTGGGATTAGTTTCCGGCCAGTCTTTCTGCAAAGCCTGAATTCTTAATCATGACACTATTTACAAACCCAGTCACTTCAGTTTTAATCCCAATGGCTACACTTAAAAAAATAATAAAGAAAGCAAAAACCAAACCAAAACTTGAGCTCTATCTTCAGAGATTCAAAAATTAGTACATTTGAGATGGGGGCCAAGAATCTGTAGTTTTAAAAATTCCACAGGTGATTCCATTAATCAGCAGCATTCAAAAACTTATGTTCTGTGTCCTGTCATTACCATAGTTACCATGTTCACCATCATCACCACCATCATCATCACCCTCAGTGGCAACAAATGACAGTCTTACCCAGTGCTCTCAGTAGTTGAGTAGACATCCTGGTGTCCTTTAAAGCAGCTGCTTTTTGACCTAGTTGATGAGCTCACACTTGTGGGTGATTCAGGTAATGGTTTATCTGGCTATTTTTAAGTTTGGCAAGTGCTTTGGGAGGAACTGTGCCCCATAGAAGTGGACAAAGTTATTTCTTTCAGCTCAGCTGGTTGTTACTCTGTCTAGTATAAAAGCAAAGAAAACATTGTCCCTGTACTTGACCTTGGCCTTGACCTTAAAGGAACTCATTCCCCACCATCCCCAGAGTCCTCTAAAATGGCATCCAGGGGGAATACAGCTCAAGTAAAAGAGAAACTTTGATGTCTTTGTCCTATTTGATTTCCATCCTCCTCTTCCCCCCAATGCTTGTGGCATTTCTTGTTTATCAGGCAGGAGTAAAATTTGGCCTGGGGTTTTCTCATCCCTAGGTGTGAAATTATTTCAGAACTATAATAATAATACTTTGCATTTCTATAGTTCTTTTATTTGAAGATCTAAAACTGTTCCTTTGGTGTTAATAGAGCTTCCCAGCACCCTCTGAAGTAGGTAAGTATTATTAGAGATTTCCTCCAAGAATATTTTCACTTCATATCCCATTCGTGACTTAAAAATGCTTTTGTATTATTTGGGAATCTCAATTATTTAAAGTGCCATGCACATAGGGCATTTCTTTGTATTCAATCTTCATTAATTCCCAGCACATTGAGGGAAATACTGTCATTTCTTATAAATGAATGGGTGTGGCATTATTTAGAGAGAATTAAAATAAAAGCATCTTGTTATTGTTTTTTATTTGAATGTTTTGAAAGTATTCGATAATGCTCACCAGCTATGGAATTGTCTATCTAAGAGTTAATTTTCCTGTTTTAGGTAGCAGGACTTGTAGGAATATATTGAGTAACTAGTGGCCTGGTAGTATGGTATCCTTTGGGAGCTCATGTCATGTCTAGCCAATTAAAAATACAAACTGATTTTGCATTCAGATTTAAGGGTTTAATTTGAAAAATTGATTTTAATCATGTGTGCATGCATACATGATTATTCTATTTTTCCCTAAACATTGAGAAGTTCTATCTCAATGATATTTGGAGTTTATGGCCACTACTGTCATTGATCAGAAGTGCTACAGGTCTGCCATAGCACAGAACATTCAGGAAAAGTCTCTCTGAGCCTTAGTCCATGCTGGTCACCCTGAGGGTCTCCTTGTCCCTGCAGTGTTGGATGGCCCTCCTGTGTGTCTCTGCAAAAGAAGATGGGATTTTTCGTAGGCTTTAAGACTGCAGTATTCACTTTCTCAGCATTCCCTCACCATTCCCAATAAAAGTCTTATCACCTTGCTAGACTTCTGCTAGGTTGAACAGTACCAGCTTCCACTACTTTGAGGAGCTCGAAAAGCTCCAGTTTCTCCCCAGTATCAAGAAACACCAGTTCCATCTAAACAAGATCAAAGGAAACAAAACAGTTTTAAACAAAGCAAAACAAAACAAAACAAACAACCCAAACTTGTTTTTATCCCTGTTCTTTCTGTTGGTATCTAGCATGTGCTCTTCTGTGAATTTAGGGTTTTGAAAGAAAAATCTTTAGTGGAGGCCAGCTTTGGCGGGGTTAGAGATTGCCTTCAGTTTCGGGACATGCCCCTGAATCAAAGGGAATGCAAAATATGTTGAAGTTCTTGAGGGAAGAAAGGGAAAAATAAACACAAAAGGAATGACAAAAAATACAAAATGATATTTTTAAATTACGCTTCCCAAAATTTACCACTGAGACAAGGTGGTGCATCAGTGTTTTGGGGTGTTTTATGACTCTCATAATTGAGAGAGTGTCAGATGATCACATCCTTAATTCTTTCCCTGGCATTCAGTTGTCTAACTTTTGGGGAAAATTTTACTTCAGACCCATTATTTGAAGATTTGGACAAATGTGAACAGAATTATGAATCTCCACCATTTTCTCCTGAGTCTTTTGAAGCTCAAAGGAAGTCAGATAAATTTACTGCTAATTATGTGAAGATAGATTCATCAATGAAGATGCTTTTGGCTGCAAATAATCACAGAGTCAATTAAAAGTGGTTTAAACAGTAAGGGCATTTTTTAAAAAGCTTCCCCCCTCTTTGTTTCTACCTGCTGAGCCCCATCAATGTCATGATTGATGGGAAAGCATTATAGAACCCTGGAATCCAACCTCAATCCACTTTTCCCTGGTGCCAAGCAACTGGGGACCTACCAGGGTGCCTTTGATGGTTGTCACTGTGCAGCACAGAGAGAGTTTTGAGCACTAAGCTGTTGACAGATTGCTAACCATTGTCAACTATTTTGTGAATTTCTCTACTACACTGGAACACAAAAGAAGACCCATTAGAATAAGGAAAATGAAGTATCTCAAGGAGCAAGACATCCTGAGGTGGGTTGAGGGGGAGCTCCAGGCTTTGTTAATTCAGTGACTCAGTGATGCCATTAAAGTTTCCATTTTTTGTTCCTTTTCTTCTGTCATCTTCAGTGTGTTGACTTGGTCTTCAGATTGGCTGCCTTCATGGTTTTAAGTTGGCGACTTCTTATTGGGGAGCTACCTGCACTTATGGTAGCATCCATTGGCATAAGAGGCTGTCTGTTCTTGTGTGTCCTTTTTGAGAGCAAGGGACCTTTTCCATAACCCCTCTGGCAGACTTCTCAGGTCCCATTTGGCCCATTGCAGGAGTACATGTACTCCTTTCTATCAGACAATGGTACGTGGGATTATTACCTTAATTGGCTTAGGTTGGTGCTCTTCAATCTAATTTTGTTCTTGTCACCGTACACATAGAAAATAATATTTGGTCAGCCCATTGAGTAAACAGAAGAGGCTGTGCACAGCTGGAGTTGGCTTGCGTGTGTGTGTTTTGGCTGTGTGGGTGGGGGGCCCTGGCTGCCCAGATGCTGTTCCTGCCTGGCTTCACTCGGAGCTAAAGGGATTGATATTTTAGCAGTCTTTGGTTTAAACCAATTAGGATTTACCCCTGAGCTGTGATAGTCCCTGGACACATGGCTTTGTGGAGGAACTAGACCACAATAAAATTGGGGTTTTAACTGTAAGGCAGAAGAGGGGATGGCTGTTGGATAGGCCCTCAGCAGTGCCTGCTGGGTGGATATTTCTTGTCTTTGTATATATACCTAATGTCCTTCTTTGAATCATTAGTTCCATATGGAGAAAGGGCCAAGTCTTGCAAATTTTAAGTGCTTAGTGACTATTTGTATATTGCATGAATGAATACATACTCACGTACCTGACTGACTGATGCATTCAACACCATTGACCTCCTATAATGTGCCAGGAACGTGCTGTATGAGGTGCAAGCAACATGGGCTCTGCTGATGGCTTTACACTCTAGGGAGGGAGACAGATCAAAACTGTTAAACAAGCAATGTGTATATAATTAAAAGCTATCGTAAGTTCTATTCAGGAAAGGATGGGAGGCAAAACACAGCAGACTCCTCATATGGGGTGGTCTGGAAGGCTACTTTGAGTTAAAGACAGTTTAGTTGAGATTAGAAGGATATGCAAGAGGGGGGAAATCAGCCATGAAGAATGGGGAAAGAAGGTTCATAGTTTTGACCCTTGTAACTATGTCTTAGTTAGGAATCATTTGTTTTCAAGAAACAAAACAAACAGCAACAAAAACAACAAAAGTTGGGACACTTGCTATATAGCCAGAGAAGCTTACAAGTATACCTCTGAGATACTGAGGGTTTGGTTCCAGACCACTGCAGAAAAGTGAGTATCACAAAAAAGCAAGTTGTAATCTTTTTGCTAGTTGAGGGTCTTGCCTTCAATTTATAAAAAATGCAGCATCTGTGAAGCACAAAGACAAAAAAAATGAGATGTGCCTATACTGATCCAAGGGTAGGTTGGACCCAGAGTCTCCTGAGACATTGGACTTGGTAGTGATTGACCCTCAGCAGCTAACAGGAACAGGACAGGTAAATGGATAAACACACACACTGTGTCTAGGTGTCTCCATCCTGAAGCACAGTGACTGGTTCAGGAGCTGCACAGTCTCTCACTACTGCTTCTCCCTGCTTTCTGCTCTGCTCTGCTTTGTTCTGCTTAGTCTGGCCCACCTTTACTGCCTTTGCAGCTCTGCCCTACTCAAGGGATCGATAGAGACTATAGTGATTACTGCAGTCCAACTCCTTTTTTTTGAGTGAATGTATCCGAATTGCTTGATGTAGGTCAGGTGCCCACCATTGCTGGAATCAGCTGTGGCCTGGGCACAGGGTCCACCTATTTAATTCTGCTTAATCCTGCTCAGCAGCATTTGGAGAGAGTTTCTGAGAAGGTGGAATATAGGGCAGGTGGATTAACACCCTTGTTAAATGCTTTTTCAGGTTTTCTAACATTAATAACATTGGTAGGATCCCAATGATGTAAATAATTTAGTTACTACTTTAGTTATTTAATTGAGAACTGATGCCTACTGAAGGGCACTGCATACAGCAGGTACTTAAGAAGTAGTGATGGGCTGGGAGGAGCAGGGGAAGATGGGAACATCTGCAATGGTGTCAACAATAAAAATAAAGAAAAAAAGAAGTCATTGGTGATGGCAATAGTATCGAAGTTCATTGAGATATGTGGTAGTTCTTTCTCAATGCTCAGGTCAATTATATTATTTTAATGGAAATGCTTCTTTGTTTTGCAGAGGAAAAACCATTTTGTAAATGCCAGTCTGAATTTTTAAATCACTTTACAATTACTTTATTTATATTATAAAAGTAGTTCATTTGCATTTTCAAATATTTGGAAAACAAAATAGCAAAAGAGAAGAAAACAGAAGGTGCTCATACTCTTACTGCCGAGAGATAACCACCTATGGCATTTTGGGGTATTTTTTCTAGTCAGTTCTCTATGTAGGCATGTATTTTTTAAAAATGGTACCAGAGGGAAAGGTGATGGGGCAGTAGTAAAGGGGGTCAAATATATAGGGATGGAAGAATATTTGACTTTGGGTGGTAAACACACAATGCTGTGTACAGATGATGTTTCATAGAATTGTATACTTGAAACCTATATGATATGATTAAAGGCTGTGCTGCATTCCGTGGTGTGGGTATGGCATATAGACGTGGATGTACAGGTTTGGAAAGCTCTTCTGCTGATGATTGTGGTCCTGAGGCTGGAATGGATGGGAATTCAGACCCCGAGGTCCTGTAGCAGTGCAGATACGGCAGGGTGACTGTGGAAACTGGTCAGAAATTAAGTTTGCATGATAATGATCACTCTTATCCCTGGGCCACCACTTTCCTGAGGATAATTTGCATGAAGCTCATTTACTGTTTTGTAAGGAGGATGGCTCAGCTTGAGCATCTCTCTAAAAAAAAAAAAAAAAAATCAGCATCCCCCTAAGAGTTCCAGGAAGCTTCCTTGCTGCTCTCTCAGGTCAGGGTGGCCCCTGCAGACTGCACTTGCTTCTCCTGATAAAGCAAATGCAAGCATGCCAAATTGCTTTGCTCCGGCTTAACCCTACTCCAGAATGAATCCATAAATGCTACAAAAGGAAAGTTTATGAACATATGCTACACAGAACTCAGAAAGTGTCCTGCATACTTAATCCTTTTCCTACTTCAGGGGAAAAAGTCTGTTTATACTTGAACTGAGAATTGAGGGATCACAAAAATGAAGATTGGATGCCACACTAGAAATCACCAGTGTGTTTTCTAATTTCCCTTAGAGCCACAGGTTGATTTTTTCAGTACAGCTGTATCAGTGGGGAAATACGCACTCTTTCTAGAGTTCTTAGATTCACTCCTGATGATGTAACTGTGTCTGAGTTCCCATTGTTTAAACATGGAATATTCATTACATTGGATTCTGAGGACTGGGGCCAACTCGTCAAGTCATTATCTGCTCCTGTCCCCCGTGACTCTCCATTTAGATGATTGCAGATGGTGAAGGGCACTTCTCCCCTTTCTGTTTTTGGAGAGATTCTTCCACAGAGAGACTAATGGAATCCCAAAGCTATGTACTACTTCAGAGCCATGAAAGTGCCCTGGCACCTGGAATGCAAGCTGGTCCTTTTGGTTCAGTATGATTCCCCTGCAGAAAGTTCCTCTTTCTTTGCTGGCAAAAACCCACTGAAGCAGCTGAGGAAAGCTTTCTGACCCTGAAGCACCTCAGGTTTTTGATCTTGCTCTGCTTGCTGTGGGCCATCCCATGCTGGAGCTCTGGAGGACTTAAGCAGGTCTGCTTCAGTCTCTTTCCATCTTAAGGAACTGAATGTGATTTGCTTGCTTTTGTCTTACTTAATGTGTGTCTGTATCTTCTGGCTGTCTTGGACTAGGAGTCTATGAGACCATTTGGTTTGACACCAAAGGCACTGTTTGCGTATAGCCCGTCATAATGAATATCTGTAAACATGATTAGATGCCTGCCCAGAGGGGGTGTTCACCAAGAGGTGTATGAATCTGCTTGGAGGACCAACAGCTGAGATGTCAGAGTAGTTTACCATCGCTGGGGTAAAGGCATTGGAAGTGTTTTCTGTCTGAAAAATATGATAGGCATCAGACCCTAAGCTTTCTTTCCTGTGGCTGCATATGCTCATCCTACTGATTTAGAAATGAGGGTATTAGAGGTGTAGGAGATTCAGAGAGAGAAAGAAGTGAAAATGCAGGGGACATCAAAATGGGAATGAATTGTGTCATCATCAACCCAGGATAAATTTGTTAAGATGCATTTAGGAAGAACTGTTTGCACATGATACTTACCTGCTCATGCCACCGAGACCTGCTGACCTGCTCCATTCTCTCTTCAAGTATGAAAAACTCTGATACTAGCAAGTAGGGAAGATACCAGGAGAATGAATGAAGGCATGTGGATGTTATGTTGTAATAACATGAAACCATTATGCCCTTGATATTTATCATGCTATTGTAATCTGGTCCAAAAAGGCACCCAACATCTTTAGCTTATGATATACTCCAGGCAGTGTGGTAGTTACTTTACCTAATTCTCTCATTTAATCCTTACCGCAGTTTATGGGGCAGATATTATTCTTCAGAATTTAACTGAAAAGGAAATGGAAGTTCAGAGAGGTTAAGTAACTTGACCAAGATTGCAGAGTTTGTAAGGAGGTACTTTAAAACAGAGCATGCAGTGGCTCTTTGTCCAGCTAGGGAAAGGGAAAGGGGAACTTATCATTTCTCTGAAAAGGCAGAGTGATACTGGTGGGATTTGTGCTGTGTTCCTTGAAAAAACTTTGGATGGGTTTGGAATGATTTGGAGACATGCCTTAGGATTGCAGGCACTCCTTTCTGCAAAGCTGATCTATTTTCAGTTATGGTCTATTCATTCAGATTCACTCACTTGCTTTTTCTATAAATTGAGCACCTATTTTGCTGAAAGCTAGGGTTAAGAGCAATGGAAAGGATCAGAAAATTGAGAATCTGGTTGGAGAGGAGGTTATCCAGGGAGAGCTAAAACATACAGCACTTAGTGATGAATGTGGCAAGAGACAGCAGAATTCAGAAGCTTGCTGCAGGAGTTATTGGGCTCACCTCTAGGTAATGTCTCTCCTCCCATTGGGAACCCCTGTTAGCATTCTAGAAATTTGGTCTCAGGACAGATACTGGCATTTGTTCTGCGCTGTCAGCCACAATGAAGAGACCTATTAACCACTTGTGATTTCTTCGTGATGGGTAATTTGTGAGCTCAGACATGTATGACTAAATGAGGTGGTGAGTAGAAGCGGAGGAAGGACCTTCTTTTCAAACGTGGACTTCCTCTATGATGCACATGCAGGGGCAGCCCCAGATAAAATCACTGTGCAGTAGGCAGCAGCTGCTCTTGTGTATCTGTGCTTTTCAGAGCTTGTGACATCCACCCCACCCTGCCTCAAGCACCCAACCTTCACACATACTCCTTCAGGTTTTCAGTGCCTTCTTATCTCTTTTTAGTGGTCCCTACACCTTGAATGAAAGTATATCATGGCGGGGTGTTGAAAATTCTGATATTACTCAGTTAGTCTTTAGTGTAATTTTAAACCTACAATTTATTATAGTATTTCATGTGGTACATGAAATGATCTTACATAGTATGGGAGTGAATAATTTTTTGGTTAGTTACATTAATTTTTTAAGTTTTCTTTTATTTATGGTAAACAGTATATTACAGTGGTAATATAAAATTTTCTTTCCAAAGATAATTAATTTTACAAATTAATTTAAGTTGGCAAAATTGAATTGATTAAAAGAAAATATTTTATTAATGATAGAACTTTGGTTCATATATATTATCAGAGTCATGAAAAGGGTATATGAAGGACTGAAGTTTTAGAACAATTTACCTGGGTGTATTTGCATTTCAAACTTTAACTGTGGAATACTGAGTTTTGTGTTATAGGAAGAGAATTTAATCAATCAGGGTGGAGAAAGCACCTTTGAGATCTCACTTCATAGGCGGTCAGCTCCTTCACCTTACAGAATTGTGATTTACTGGTGTTACAGATGATTCCTGCCACAATAGGCTTTTCTCTTTTAGTTAATGGTTACACTTCAGATAAAGTGATTCCTCCTTTTTAGTATCAAATTTGGTGTAACTATGAAGCGTGTAGCCACAGGGTTCTCCTTCGTTAAATGCTCATGTGGGCTGGTTAGAGTATGTAAAGTAAACATGCTATCTAAAGCAGCCAGAATGAATAGTAGCAAACATCTAACCATACAGTTATAGAATAGAAATGCAATAAAGTAAATATTTATTTCATGTACCAAAAATAACGTTTGAATCTACTCCTGAAACATTTGTTTTCCCACTAAGGGACAGGACAAATTGTCAAAACAAAGAGAGATTTTTCTCTGAAATAGCAATCAGGCCAGGACAGAAAACAAGTTGTTGTAATCTTCAGTGGCCTGACGTGGCTGGACTCAGGGGCTTGCTTGGTAGGGAGTTTGGGTCTTTGAGTGGGTCTGTTGTCAGGCAGAGCCAAGAGAGGGAACCCAGAGGAATGAGAGCAGCCTGTGGTAGTGGACTTAAATGAAAGTTGCTGGTAATGTGCACCTGACAGGCCAGGTGACATCTCGGTCTTCTTGCCAACTTGTGTGTGATTCAGATGACCTTTTTCCCAGTCCCACAGTGTATTTGATTGAATGCATTCTCAGAGTACCAAAAGGAATGCTTATTCCTAAAGCTCTGTTTTAATATCTTTTCCTAAATGCTGTGAAGAGGTTATTATAATACAAAGTAACTTTATCCTTTTTGTAGAGATAAACATTGTTGTTTCTACAGAACATATTTATTTGTTATAGCCTCCTAATAGTGGATGAGAAAGAGTTAGAAAAAAAAGTAAGCAATGTTACTGCTATTACTCTTCTTGGTTATTACTTGATTGGGATTTTATATTTTGGGGACCAAATTATTCTTTGTGTTGACAAAGAACAATTAATTACTTTCAGATAATTTGGGCTGATGTATCCCCTATAGGAATTTTGTAAAGCTAAGAATATCACTTTAACTTACACTATGTTCACTTCTCTTATTTGGTATGAGCAAGGGAAAATAATCCAAACTTTTGGAAAAAAATTGAGATAAGTGTACTTGAAATGCATATATCTTGTAAAAATATTGCATTGGTAACTTAAAGACACTCAGGTCTAAAATGACAACTGTCATTAACTATCCTTCACTTGGCATCAAGGTTGCTGAGGTAAATAGTTCAGTAATCACCTCCAATGCTCATTCTGTAACTGCTCAATGCAGGGTGTATAGTAGTTAACATCCTTGGTAAGTTCCCTGACCCAGAGTTCTTGTGGTCTAGCTTTAAGTAAAAACAGGGCAATTAAACCAATCAATATGTTGCTTAGTACTTTTTGTGATCAAAGCAACTGTTATTTCTTGAAATAACATCAGTTTTATCTGTACACACATATCTTTGGTATTTAGTCTCAGAAGACATGCAAAACACAATTCAAAAATGTGCTTCCTAAAATAGTGGAAATTGATTAGGTAAGAGAAACTGAAGTAGGATTCCCATTGTCTTCACATTTCATATTTATGGAAATAGAAGACAAAACTATATTGAATTTACTATTTAATATATTGATTGTTGAGAGGGGAAAAGTAGAATGAAAATTAATATATTATCTTCTGATTATGGTAAAATGAAAGGCACATAGTTGGTACTGGTGTTTCTAAAAATGTACCAAATTTTAACATCTTAAATGCAATTTTTTAAATTGTTTATTACAGTTGCCCCATTTTTTAACCCTTTGCCTCTCTCTACTCAGCCCTTCTCTCCCTCCGTCAGTCAATCCCCACTCCACGTCCCTGCCCGTGGGTCATTCAAACACCTTTTTGACTAATCAGATTAAATGCAATTGTTAATGAGCTGTTACTCTGAAGTTCACTACATTGTTCACTGAGCCACCAGAGACCTAAATCCCAGAAAACATTTTCTGGAATCTGTAGGGCACAATTATGATTGACTGCAAACCTCCTTGCACTTTCATTACAGGAATTAATATAGTTAATTGCTATATGAATTGTTTGATACTGGGAGGGAAAGAATGTTAAAAGGTTCTCATAAGACTGTCAGTACCTCAACCGTTTGCAAAGTCAAACTTCTGTGTGTTTCCAGATCGCCCACCTCTTGCTCAGTGTATATTTTCTTCTTGGGTTAGCTGGCAAACTGCTGAAGGAAGAGAATGATTGTTCAATGTCAACCTTTAATGGAAGTATAACATATTTATAGGAGTTGTACACTTGCCAATCCCAAGTGTACATCTTGATGAATTTTCACAAAGTGATCATAGGCCAAGAAGCTGCATCCAGAATAAAAAATGGAACATGACCCTCTCTTGCCATCTTCCAGTTACTACCCTTCTCCCAGGTCACTGCCATCTTAACTCTAACATCACAAATTAGTTTTGCCATGTTTTTGAATTTTATATAAATGCAATCATACAGTATGGCCTTGTTTGTGTGTGGCATCTGTTGTTCGACATTATGTTTGTAAATTTGGAATGATTTTTTTTGTGTGTGTGTATAATGTAGGTTCATGGCTATCAAATGAAATGTTTAGGTGGGAAAACCATTAGGTGGGAAAATAAATGCCAGTTAGTGTTGTTATAATCATTCTTTTTTATGTATTTTCCTTTTAACACATAGAGTTTTAATGATTCAAATCAAGTAGGTGATCTTTAGAACATGTCTTTCTTAAGCTTTAATAAAAACAACCCCCCCCACTCTTGCAACTGTAGTGCTGAGTTACTTGATTGGGCATTTCAGTAGTCTGGATTATTTTTCATGTATTTTGGAAGAAAAAATTTATGTCATTAAATTATTACTGACTAGTTCAGCCACACAACTTGTATTTACAAATTTGATAGTGATTTACATGTATAACTCATTTATATCCTAATAGGTAAAACTGTAAGGTTTTTGGATATTGGGGTTCTAAAGGTCATCTTAGAAATGTACTCCCTGAGGTTTATTCTTGTACAGTTTAGTGGATAACTTCTTATAATTGACTAATTAAATGGAAGCGAAAGTATTTTAAGCCTAAGGCTATATCTTAACATTTCTACCATTTCTATCCAGTGGGGCCACTGATCTGTTTCCTAAACTGCATATATGTACAAATTGCATATATGGGTGAGGAGTCTATAACATTTTCTCTTCCACTGTGGGACCATAGATAGGATTTGGCTCACAGGTCTGACTGCACAATGGATGACCCTCTTCTGGGAGATTGATTATGTAATGATTTTCTTGAAAACACCCCACCCCACCCTCATCAAAACCAAATTAGACCCTCTGTTTAGCAGCATATCACAGTGGCAAAGAATGTGGTCTTGGTGTCTCCTAGATATGCAAATGGGCTCTGTAGCCTCTTAGCCTTGTTTCTTCCTATGAAAATGGGAATACCAATGATAATAGCACCCCTCACCAACGGTTATTGGGAGGAGTACAGTGACACCCAGAACTGAACACAGTGCTTGGCACAACCTAAATGCTCAATAAATGCCAGTTAGTGTTGTTATAATCATTCTTTTTAAATGTATTTTCCTTTTAACACATAGGGTTTTAATGATTCAAATCAAGTAGGTGATCTTTAGAAAAGTTCTTTCTTAAGCTTTAATAAAAACAAAACTACCTACTTTATCCCTCAAGTGGAACAGACCCATTTCAATACCATCCAGACTAATGGGATGCATCTCTGATAGATTTTTATTCTTACAAAACAAAAATCCCAGGAAGTGGTGGTATTTTAATGCTGGAATAAACACTGTATCATTTTTCAGTGTCTATCTGATGGCAGTCTGGTTGTTAGCTTGTCAGAGTTTTTTGACAAAATGTAGTGTTGGATTATCTCATTACGTTGCTTCAGAGTCCAGTGGGGCCGCTGATCTGTTCCCTAATAATTTTTGACCAGGGTTGTTTTCTTAAAGGCAGACATATCAGTCATGTGAAAGATGTTTGCTTTTTTTGTTCACTAGTCTAAACATAAAAAACCTGCTTAGGCCTGATATTGTGGAAGCACTAATAATACACAGTCCTTCTCAAAACCCAGATGTCCCATCCATCTGAAAGTTTTAGGTTGTTGGGCAAAAATGTGAAAGAGCCAAAGTTCTGCAGGTTTTATTTTATTTAAATTTTGGTGTGGGAAAGTACTTAATGAAATTAACAACCTTAAATACATGCATTTAAAATCACTTTTCCCTACTTTCCCATCTTTACTTTTTATTTTTAAATACCAGGAGTTTTGCTATAGAGTGAATATTTGAGCAATGGAGAATACAAACTAGAATACTTTTACACACCTTTGCCTGTATCAGGGCAGATTCAGGTTTTGTTGGAAGCTTATAAAATTTGGGAGGGAGTTCTCTTTAAGAAAGAGAATAGAAAATTAAGAAAACAAAATTAAATAAAAAGGTAAGTATTTATTTCAATGATTCAGTTAAATGTTTTGCTTCTTTCTCTTTCATAATCTGTTTACCAGAAATGCTTTACAAAGAAATGCTTTTTGGCATTTCCTCCCACCTAGACCACTGATGCCCACCAACCCCCATCCCTCCGGGGTCTGTGCAATAGGAGGAGCCCTGAAGATTAAGCTTCATCAGCATCATGTCAGTCCTTCTCTGCATATTTGAACATGCTGCTGAGTCAGTGAGAATAGAACTGGTTAGATGATATATAGAAAGTTGAAGAAGATATCTAGTTGGCATAAGCTGTGAAATCAAGTTTCAAGTCAACCTGGAGATAAATATTAGAGATTCTTGAGTTAAGTGGAAAAAAAGAAGTTTTATGAGGTATAATAAAGCTTTAAAAGTAGTTCTTGGAAAGTAGGATAATTTCAGGATATGCAGTCTCTAAGATTAAGTCTTTGCCATGAAAGAGCCATTAGAAAATGTATTAATAAAAAGAAGAGATGTTGCCGTTTTCCAGAAAGCTGTATTTTCCAAGGCTTTGATTTCTTTGTAAGATTCATGCAGTTAGCTCCTTGGCAGCAGAGTGACATCTAACCTTGACATCTGTGTACATCGTTATGCTGTGTTCAGAATAAGGTGACCTACCATCAGAGGGGCATGAGTTGCTGATATTATTTCATGGGGTCCAAGCTTACTTACTGTTTTTGCCACCATGGGCCTCAATGGCTGAAACTCTGGAGATAGCTGTTGAGGTAGAAGTTTCAGTCGTTGGCCACAGTACCCTGAGGCCCAAGGAAATCTAAGACTCAGGTCAATCTTTCCATTCTGTACATTCGTCACTTATCTACACATTTATTGCCCACCAGTCACTTTGTTGAACACTCTGAGATACTGGTATTTGTCAACTATAATTGGTTTATACAGAGATAAAAAGAGATCTGAGCTTCTGCTTTATCTGTTTAGTGCCAAGGGATGTCAAAGTCTACTAGTTTGGGAAATTAGATAAGTTACCTATGTTGTAAGATCAAAGCTGAGTCTCTAGTACCTGTCATGTGCTCATTATTTAGTGGAAGATTTCCTAGAGCTGTTTGTTGACTTTCATGGAGGGGTCAAGCTGCTATCTGTGTGGAGATGATGAGAGTGGCAGGGATGGACAGAGAGGTTTTAGGAGAGTTTGTGGTGGTTTAGGAATGTATTTTTTTCCCATCTGACCTTTGTTCAAGAGAGAACATACGTTTAAATTACTTGAACTGTTGTACTTTTAATTATTTTTGTTTGCTTTTTAAGAAATATGTGCTCTGTGTGATGGACTAAAGGTTTTTATATGCATTGCTACTTTGTTTTTCTTTCAGATTCTTCCCACAAGAACAGTAGGTCACATTGTCTTTGTTACGCTCTATTCTTTATTGTTTTTGCATTCTTTCTTGTGGGTTTCATGGCAACCCTATTTGGATCCAGGTTTTCTCTTTTTCATTTAATAGGGGAGGAGAAGCAAGTATAGAAGGATGTGCTTTTATGGTTTCTGTGAGATCATACAGTGTTTTCCACCAGAACTGGAACCCAGAATCCTGACTCCTACGTCTAATGCTCTAGAAAGATGGATAAATAGGCCATTTTGGATGATGGTACCCTCTTTAGAATCCCACTGGAAGTAGATACATAGAATTGACATTCTAATTGCCCATTTAATTTATATAGATATGCATTTCAAGATATGTAAAAATATCAGAATACCCCAAGATATATGCACAAATAATCTCCTGTAGTTAATGAGTAGGGAAGTTTTAAAGATATATCAGTGTCTTAACAACTGGAAACAAAGTTCGGCATGCCCATAGCATGTAAAAAAATTCACTTTTTATAGAAAATACCTGCCAAATAAAGTGGTTTCATTTGGAAGTTAACCTAAAGTTGGGCTGTAAAGATGGAACCCTGAGGTTTTTCCTGCTAGAGCATGGTCTCTGTATAGATTACATTTGACAATGTAGATGGATCACACAAGTTTTGAAATTCTTTCCTGATGCTTTATTTTTCATGACATGCCTATTTATTTAGAAACTTAAAATTATTATATTTGCTTACATAAATTATATATATAATTAAATGTCTCCTTCCTCAGAATTACAGTGTAATGGTTTTTCTATCATGGGGTTCTTGGTTTTGAAACTCTGTAAGAATTGTCAGTTGCTATATTTACTGTAGATCTAGACCATATTTAATGTAAGTGTATTTTGTATGTACTGTGAGATCTTGAGTTTCCCAATCTGTTTTTATGTTACTTAAAACAGTAGAAAACATAAATAGAAGCAAAATCTGGGCCCGTGTGTCATGGGGGAAGGCTTACGTTGGTACCTTCTCTAGCAACTGCATGTTCCTTTACCCACTTTTCTTCATCTAGCCTTTAGTAGTGGGACCCACTGCACCCCCACTTCCATCAACTTTTTGAGTATTGTGGGGTCTCCACAAAGTTTTCAAGTAGTGGAGGTCATGATTCAGTGACAAGGCTCATTTTTTCATTGTTGTTTTTTCAAATAAAGCAGTTTCCCATTTCACATTCATATTGCTGCAGGGGGCATAGGGTGATGACAAACAGGTGACAAGTTAGAAGGGACAGGCTGATGTGATTGCCCAGTGGGTACTTTCAGAGAGTGAGCTTTAAGTGAGAAGCAGTGCAGGCTGGAGATTAGGCTGCTGTTACAAAATTTGTACAAAGTTACTTCACAACTTGGATCAGTGCCCAAACCTCCTCCTCAAAGAGTCACTTTAAGTGTTAAATAATACCTCAGTTTCTTTTTTTAAAAAATTAATTTTTTTATTAAAATTTCACTGATTTATTTTTCATATATTTTATTGATTATGCTATTACAGTTGTCCCATTTTTTTCTCCTCTTTATTTCCCTTCCACTCTATACCCCCGCTCTCTCCAGCATTCCCCCACCTTTGTTTATATCCATTGTTCGTACATGTAAGTTCTTTGGCTTCTCCATTTCCTATACTGTTCTTAACCTCTCATTGTCTATTTTGTACCTACCATTTATGCTTTGTATTCCCTGTACCTTTTCCCTCATCCTCCCCGTGCCCCTTCCTGCTGATAACCATCCATGCATTTTCCATTTCTGTGATTCTGTTCCTGTTCTAGTTGTTTACTTAGTTTGTTTTTGTTTTTTTTCCAATTCAGTTGATAGTTGTGAGTTTGTTGTCATTTTACTGTTCACAGTTTTGATCTTTTCTTAGATAAGTCCCTTTAACACTTCATGTCATAAGGGCTTAGTGATGATGAACTCCTTTAACTGGACCTTATCTGGGAAGCACTTTATCTGTCCTTCCATTCTAAATGATGGTTTTGCTGGATAAAATAATCTTGGATATAGGTCCTTGCTTTTCATGACTTTGAGTACTTCTTTCTAGCCCCTTCTAGACTGTAAGGTTTCTTTTGAGAAATCAGCTGATAGTGTTATGGGAACTCCTTTGGAGGTAACTCCCTCCTTTTCTCATGCTGCTTTTAATATACACTCCTTATCTTTGATCTTGGGTAATTTAATTACTATCTGTTTTGGTGTGTTCCCCCTTGGGTCCAACTTCTTTAGGACCCTCTGAGCTTCCTGGACTTGCATATCTATTTCCTTTGCCCGATTAGGGAAGTTTTCCTTCATTTATTTTTTCAAATAAGTTTTCAATATCTTGCTCTTCCTCTTCTCCTTCTGGCACCACTATGATTCAGATGTTGGAATGTTTAAATTTGTCCCAGAGGTTCCCAAGCCTATTCTTATTATTTTGAATTCTTGTTTCTTTATTCTGTTATGGTTGATTGTTTATTTCTTCATTCTCTTTCAAATCATTGTTTTGAGTCCTGGTTTCCCTCCCTTCACTGTTGGTTTTCTATATGTCTTTATTTCATTTTTCATAGTCTTCACTTCTTCCTTTATTTTGTGGCCATATTCAATAATTCTGTGAGCATCCTGATTACCAGTGTTTTGAACTCTGCATCTGATTGGTTGGCTATCTCCTCATTGTATAGTTCTTTTTCTGGAGTTTTGATCTCTTCTTTCATTTGGGCCATATTTCTTTGTCTCGGTGCACCTGTTATGTAGTAAAGGGTCAAGCCTAAGGTATTTACCAGGGCAGGACAACTCACTTTGCTACATTGTGGTGCTGTATGTGGGGAGGGGGCCACAGTGGGAACAATGCCACTCGCTTGACTCTTGCCCCACTTTCAGTCACTTCCTCTTCTACCCACAAGTGAACTGGGCCCTTCTGGTGCTGATTCCCGGGTGGGTGGGTTTGTGTATGTTCTAGGACCCTGTAGGTCTCTCCAACAAACTCTCCTGTGAGGCTGTGAGTTTCTCCCAGTGCCACAACTCCCACAGGTTTTTATAGCCAGAGGTTTTGAGGCTTTATTTCCTTGCACTGAAACCCTGGGTGATAAGATCTGTCTCGCTCCCCAGTTGTTCTTCCTGGTTTATCCACATGCAAATGTGGGACTACCTGGTTTGCCAACTGCCACCTTGTCTGCCTGGTCTGCCAGCCGCTGCCTTGTCATTCATCCTCTCCACCTTGGCTACCTGTCTCCACCCCTCCTACCAGTTTGGATGAATATTTCTTCTTTGACTCCATGCAGTTTGTCAAGCTTCCATACAGTTTGATTTTCTGGCAGTTCTGGTTGTTTTTTGTTTTAGAATTGGTTGTTGTCTGTCTTTTGGTTGTGCAAAGAAGCAAAGCGTATCTACCTACACCTCCATCATGGCTGAAGTCTTCTTTTCTTATAGTTTAATAGTCTCTTTAGGTTGTCACAGAGTGGATTGGTAAGAAATTAAACATTTTTTCTATGAAATTTTGTTCCACTGAAATGAGAAGTATGTTTTGCAAATAAGCCCCAGCAATATAATAAGCCCTGAAAATATATATTCAACTGTGAAATACTGTCATTTCGAAATACCTTCAATTCCTGCCACCAAAGACAGTCTAACAGTAATAAATAGTGAAGGTCTTTAGAAACAACAACAACACACACAACACATACATGTTTGCATGCACATACACACACACAAACTCTAGTTTTTAATCCTTAGGTAAACAAAATTACTGGTAAATAACTTCTCTAGCACCTTTTGGAGTGATAGATGGATTAATAATTATTAAATAAAATCAAAATGTAACTAATTATTTTGAAAATATATTTTTATTTATTTTTTTTTCAGCAAATTCAACTAGAATACAACAAAAAGAGAAAATCTCATGGAGATTTACTTGAAGGAAGATAGAACATATTGTAAACTGGTGACCTGAAGGTCCCATCTAGGTCGTATGTCATTGGTCTGCATGGTGTTTTAAAAAATTAGTTTAGTTGCCCCATTTTAAAAACTGAGGTATTTAAGATAAAATTCAGTGTCCAGCATCTCTGGAAAGATATGGCAACCTCTGGCCATCTCTCCTCCATGGCAGTATTTCCTTAGAGAAGAATAGCTTCTGCCTCTCTCAGTCTCGTAGGTACGGTGCTCACCACTCCTCATTGTGTCCTTGTCACTAGGTGGGGGGTGCTCTGCCTGTTTTGTCTTGGCTAGGCCTGCTTTACTCCTTTACATTACCTGCCTGCCCAGCCAGCTTTTGTTTGTGACTTCCCACTAAGGCCAACCATGATAGCCTTCTGCAAATGTTTTAAAGGCTGGGAGAGGAAAAGGCTTACTCTGTGTTGCAGAGAAAAAACTAGATGCAGGGTAGAGGGCATTAGGGGTTGGGAGGTGGAGTGGTGGTTCAGCATTCAAGGAATATAGACTTTAGCTCAGTGTCTGAATGAATTTTTGACACTTGACTTCTCAGCCTTGAACTGTCACAGGAAGTGTTGGGCATAGTCAGATGACCATCTATCAGGGAAAATGAAGAAGGAATTCCTCTGTTACCTCGGGACTGTATCCCCTTTAAGGAATTCTTCAATGATCAGATTGAAAAACTTTAATTAGATAATATAGTTATATAATTCAAAAGGTATTGGAAGGTGCATGGGAGAAAGTCAATCTCCATCTACTTCTGTTCCTTATGCCTCAGCTACCCTCCAGAGAGCAAACACTGTGCCTTTCTTATCTATCTTTCCAGAGATATTCTGTGTATATATGCACTTAGGTATTTTTTCTACATAAATGATAACTCAAAATGTATACTGTGCTGCCCTTGCATTATTTCCCCTTGTATTGTTAAAGCGAAGTTTATCCTAGCATATTGCATATCTTAGATCCTTGCATACTGGTACATGAAAAACTATCTTGTTGTTGTTTACTGCCTTCATTATGTTCTCTTGTTTAGTTGTGTCATAATTTATGTAACCATTACTGTATTGAGTACATACACTGTATGTATAATTGAGATTGTTTTCTGTCTTCCAATGATAAAATTCTGTGGGTCCACAATTTCTTGTTTTTGCATCCCCTCATTTTCCCTGTTACTTTAATTTTACTCACAAGACTGAATAATCAATATGAAACTTTTGGTCTACCCCGAGGCTAAACATACAGACTACTAGGGTCACAATAAAATCTTTCCTGTTTGACTTCTGGTCAAGATGGAGGCATGGGTAACATGCTTTTCCTCCTTGCACAACTATAGCAAAAATTACAACTAAACTACAAAGCCAATATCACCCAGATTCATCAGAAAATCAAGCTGTATAGAAGTCCGACAACCAAGGATTTAAAGAAGCCACATTCACCAAGATTGTTAGAAGAGGCAGAGATGTGGAGACATGCAGTGAGGCACAGAGAGCCGTGGAGAGGTGGAAAGGCATGAAACAGGCGGTCTCAAATCCATGTGTGGTGAATAAACATTGGGAGGGTTACCTCAGGGGTGAGGGATCCCTACCCCAGCCTAGAACACCCAGCCCAGGGTGCCAGCACCAGGAAGATAAATCCCCATAACTTCTGGCTGTCAAAACCAGTGGGGGTTGGGGTAGTGGAAGAAACTGCAGGATTCTCAGGAGACTCTTCTTAAAGGGCCTGTAATGACCTTAGGACTTATGCAGAGTCATCTCCTTTGGGATTCATCACCAGGACAGCAGCTGGAAGTGCACTGGTGGCATACAGGGTGAAAGTGAAGTGACTGGAAACAGGGTGAATGATGGAGGTCAGCCTCCTCCTGGGTAAAACTCCAGAGGCCAGGCAGCCTATGTCTCCTCTCTGAGCCCTCCCCCACACAGAGCCACAGGGGGGTGGCATCTGTTGCCCCACCATGGTGATTACCCAGGGTCTGCCCTATACAGCTTATAGGTGTGCTTTTGTATAATAGGCCATGCTACTAAGACAGGGAATCAAAACAGCTCTACCTAGTACAAAGTAACAAGCACAGGGAGGCTGCCAAAATCAGGAGACAAAGAAATATGGCCCAAATGAAAGAATAGAACAAAACTTCAGAAAAACCAAACAAAATGGAGTAAAGCAACATATCAGATACAGAGTTCAAAATACTGGTTATCAGGATGCTCAAGGAACTCAGTGGGTGTTTCAACAGCATAAAAAAGACCCAGGTGGAAATGAAGATTACATTAAGTGAAATAAAGAAAAATCTACAGGGAACCAACAATAGTGGAGGGGATGAAGCTGAGAATCAAATATCAACAATTTGGAACACAAGGAAGAAAAAAGCATTCAGTCAGAAAAGCAAGAAGCAAAAAGAATTAAGAAACAAATGAGGAGACTATGGGGCATTTTAAATGTACCAAAATTCAAATCATAGGGGTGCCAGAAGAAGAAGAAGAGCAAGAGATTGAAAACCTATTTGAAAAAATAATGAAAGAAAACTTCCTTAATTTGGTGAAGGAAATGGACATAGAAGTCCAGGAAGTACAGAGAGGCCCAAACAAATTGGACCCAAAGAGGACCACATCAAGGCACATCATACTTAAAATACCAGGGGTTAAATATGAAGAGAGTATCTTAAAAGCAACAAGAGAAAAGCAAATACCTACAAAGAAGTTCAGCTGACAGTCTTATGAGAAGACTAGAAGGTTCTGGCAAGGCTAGAAGGAACTGGCAAGGAATATTCAAAGTGATGAAAAGCAAGAACCTACAACCTAGATTACAACCTCTATTCAACAATGCTATCATTTAGAATCAAAAGGCAGAT
Organism: Trachops cirrhosus; assembly: GCA_028533065.1. Lineage (NCBI taxonomy): Eukaryota > Metazoa > Chordata > Mammalia > Chiroptera > Phyllostomidae > Trachops > Trachops cirrhosus. The sequence goes on along the minus strand of CM052544.1, from coordinate 48,980,454 downwards.
ATTCTTCCAAGACAAGGTAAAACTAAAGGAGTTCATCATCACCAAGCTGTTATTACGTGAAATATTAAAGGGACCTATTTAAGAAAAAGAAGAAGATGAAAACTATGAACATTAAAATGGCAAGAAATTCACAGCTATCAACAACTGAATCTAAAAATTAAACTAAACAAACAAGCATAACAGGAACAGAATCATAGATATGGAGATCATTTGGATGGTTATCAGCTGAGAGGGGGTAAGGGAGAGAATGGGAGAAAAGGTGCAGGGATTAGGGAGTACAAATTGGTAGGTACAGAATAGACAGGGGAATGTTAAGAACTGTATATGAAATGGAGAAGCCAAAGAACTTACATGCATGACCCATGGACATGAACTAAGGGGGTGATTGCTGGAGGGAATGGGGGTACCATGCAGAGGGGAGCAAAAGGGGAAAACTGGAATAGCATAATCTACAAAATATATTTTTAAAAAATCTATAAAAACACTATACTTAGTTGTATAAGAAAGGGATAACTGAGGGAATATACTAATAATCACAACCCCAGCTATGTTATTCCCACACTGCTAGATCAATGTTTTCCAAACTTTAATGTGCATAAAATTATATGGGGATCTTGTTACAGTGCAGATTCTAAAACAGGCAGTGCCTGAGATTCTGCATTCCTAATAAGCTACCAGGTTATAGGTGGGCAGACTGCACTTTGAGAAATAAGACTTGAAGAATTTCGTTGGCATTCTGTTTTAATACAGTGAGTACTGTTGTTCAGATTTCATAGATATAGTGCTGTTTACATTTCACAAATAGCCATAATTGCCCTGTTCCATAGGCTGAGTTGCTGAATTTGGTGGTCAGTGGTGGTATATTCTGCCTATGAAAGTAGAGCAAATAGAATATGCTTTGTTTTCGTTTCAGTATATTATATAAAATCCCTGATTTAGGTATATGATGCACTTTAGTTGGCATACTGTCAAATTATTATTTAGTCTACTAAGATTATAGAGAGTGAAACAACTTTTAACTTATCATTTTACATTTTTCTTTGAAGAGATTATTTACATATAGATCCTTATGGGTATAAAATTTAATTGCAAATTAAACCAAGGCAATTTGGACAAGTTGGGTTACTTATTTATCTTTTACTATATGGTTAATTCTCTGAGAACAAAAATTGTTTAACCATTTGCCCTCTTATAAATGTGCTATTGCCTGAGACAAAGACTCTCTTCTTGAGCAAACTTCAGTTACGTTCTTCTGAGCCCTCTTCTCAAACAAGGCCCTCATTCTCTCTTTGGCCTGCCTAGACCCCTTTTAGCAAGAATCTGCTAAGTGATATCTGAGCAGCCTAGTATCTGATAATGGTCCTCAGCTCCCATCCTAATGTCTAAGTCCTTGGCCTGCCTTTAGCATGAATCCTGTTAAGCCAGTTTAGCAACCATATCCCTACTCTTGATGTTTCCTGTTAGTGATTTTCCGTCCATTGGCACCCTCATTCTGCTGTTGGCTGTAAATCCCCAGCTGACTTTGCTGTATTTGGAGTCAAACTTGATTTCTCTCCCCTATTGCAATAGCCCTGAATAAAGTCTCCTTTACCATTTTTAACAAATGTCAGAATGTTTTTAATACTTATTTCTTGCCTTTCTGCACAACTTTTGTTTTGTTTCAACTCAAAAGCATTAAAAGGGGATAAAAAAGTTTGTTTCGCATCTCCATTCATTTTTCTATATGGTTTAAACTAATTTAATATTATTCACAGCTGAATTCATATTAAAAGTGAGTATCACTGAAAATTTAAAGATTTAAAAAATAGCATTTGAAATAAATATGAATCCTTACCAACCTTTTAGTTGTTAAAAGATAATTTTTACAAAAATGTAACTCATTAGTATAAAAAGGAATGTGTGCTAAAGATTTTATTTTACTGATGTGATGTGAAGGAACCAAGTAGACATTTTAACTGGCTTAAAGGAAAAGTCAAATTACCACAAATGTATATAGTGTAAACTGATGTTGAGGTGAATTGCAGATTGAGACAAAACTGGGTTTTCTACCATGGAATGGAAGTAAATTGAAATCACTACCTGTCAGGACAGAATTGATATATGTATCAGTTACTTACAGGTTACAAAATGGTGCAAAATAGCTCAAAGACAGTGAACTGAGCTAGAATCAGACAGCTGGGAAGGGTATGCTATAAATGATGCATAGTTTCCCATTCAAACGCAATGGTTTTTTTTTCTATAAGGTGAAAGATATCTTTGACTTAAGGTGAATGTATTGACTTTCAACTTGTATTTGAAAAATAGAAAATGACCCAATATTTGAGGATGATCATATAGGAGTAAAAAAGAAGGCATAGAGACCAACATATTATGTGTTGCTACAAAACACTGGAAAAACTGGAGTCATAGCACATAGCCTCTGGCCTTCAACCTTGTAGCCTGAAGACTGAAAAGAAGCAGTAATATTTTTCCCTGTACTGAAAAAATTGGACTCCATGGTGTGAATCCACTGTCCACTTAGATTGGGCTGTTTATAAGAATTCATTGTCATAATGGAGCATACTCACTTGAATCAGTAAATATTTAGAGAAGAAAATATAGTTGGAAATCAGAAAAAACAGTTTGAAACCATTCCTGGAGCTAAACTGGTATTGTTTAAGAACCAAGCTGAGGCAACAAATACGGAGTGAGACATTGTGAAACTTCCTTTCTGAGAATGCAAGTTGGAATGCAGCTACTGCTCAAGTCGGAACATGTTAAATCCCTGTTACAAGATTGACCTACGACTTCCTCAAGAGATTGATTTAGGACTTCCTCACTAGGATATAGGGCCAGAAATATGAAACCTCCAGGTGAAACTGGGCAAGTAGTGCTTTAAGCAACTGCCAGAAGGTTAAATTCTTTCACAGAGGCATTTTATAGCCATTCTTTGCATATGTTTTTGTCACTCATATTTGAAGTAACATTTCTAAGAGCGTGTTTTACTTTTATTTCTGTGAATTCTTTCCTCTTCCTTAGAGGTTTGAAAAATCTTTCAGTAAAGAGCCAGATAGTAAATATTTTAGGCTTTAAGACCTAATCGATTATTTCCCAACTGCTCAACTCTATCTTGTAGCTTGAAAGCAGCTATAGACAATAGGTGATGTGGTCGTTCCAGTGAGATTTTATTTATGGACACTAAAATTTGAATTTTATATAACTTTCACATGTCATAAAGTCTTATTCTTCTTTTGACTTTTTTTAACCATTTAAAAAATGTAAGTATCATTCTTAGTTTGTGGCTGTATGAAGAGGCAGCTGCCCAAATTTGGTCCTTGAGCCCTAGTTTACCAACCCTTTGCTTTGTGGAATGGGTGGGAATAGTTGCCACATATATATGAGATTTTTATGTTTATGTTATATTTAGTCAGATCTCTTTTCTCTCACCTGTTGAGATATCTTGGCAAATAAACCTTGACTGAATCCTTAAAGCAGATATGTTAAAGCAGATAACCTACTCTCAACTCATCTATTATCTTATATTTCCACATATTGAATTTTCATATTAGAATTTCTGTGTCAAGGTAAGCTTTAGTTTTTATTTTTTTGTCTGATGAGAGAGAGGCTTCTGACCACCCTGTCTGGAGGTGCCACTCCTGGATTTCTCCAGCCCCTGTAGAGAGGGAGGTGACCTGTTCTTTATCATTTGCCTGTTGCCCCTCCACAGTGGCCCTTCCCACAGTCTGAGGCTCTTTTTTTTAAATTTGTTGGATTAATGTCTGATTCCCTCGCTCTCTTAGGATGGCAGGCCCCACATGTGCCTTTTCATCGCTGTTGGCCATTGCTTCTTCTCAGAGTGCCAGGCAAAGAGGACATGTTTTGTGAATACTTGTTGCCAGAAAGAATGGATAACATTTATGGAAGTGACCACATATGAGGAGCTGGGAAGATGCTCCATAGCTTTCTGTATTACAAGTGAATATTTGAAAAATTGGGTTGTTAAAAGGTTGGCATCAAACATATTTGAGTTCAACATGAAGTATTAAAAATAAAACAAACATACGACAGAAGGGACCAATTATTACTAATAAGGAGTTTGACAATATGGACTGCTCCTTTAATTGTGAGGTTTATAAGTAAGGACAATCAGAAGAACCATATGCCAGGGTCCAAGAAGCTCTTTAAAGAATGTCAGGCTTATTTTATCTTACAGTGTGTCTGGTGAGTGTCTTTTTCCTTGGGAAAGTGATATAAGCAAAAGCAGAAGTGTAGGCAGTGAAGACTAGAGGGGAAAAACACTGAATTTGGAATTAAAATATCTGGGTTCAAGTTCTGGATCTGCGGATGACTTGGACTAGATTTGTGACATTGGTCAAATCCCCTGAGTTGTCTGAAATAACAGGATCAGGTTTTTTGTGATAATCAAATAGCATGTTTGCCAAGTGGCTGTGTAACATTTTAAGCACTGTAAGTTAGAGTATTTTATTATAAATCACCAATAAAAAATTGTGGTGTCAGTCAGATTTTTCTACTCTGGGTTTCTAGGCCTTAAGAGTCTGGATAAGAGGATGATGTGATGGTGGTGGTGGTGGTGTAATGAAGAACAAACACTATAACAGATACAATTTATAACCATGTTTTGCTGGGTGATTTATATATTACTTAAAATTTTCCTTAAAACAATTCTATGAAATAGTCTTGTTATTGTTATTCTGATGAGTAAACTCAGGCTTAGAGAGTTTGGGTAATTTGCCCAGGGCCTCACAGCTATAGATAGCAGTCTGGGTGAGTCTGAGGCTCATCTTTATTCTGTGTCAGCAGTTTCCTAACATTGTCAAGTATCAATTCACCTGTAGGGCTTGTTAATATCCAGATGGCTGGCTTCTCTTCCAGAATTTCTGATTCTGTAGGTCTGAGGTAAGGCCTGATAATTTGCAGGTGTAGGGACCACATTTTTAAAAACCATTCCTCTATCATTCTGCTCTTGTTTCATAAAGGAGTCCAACTGGTTTCTTTATTTGCTTTGCCTTTGTTCTGGTTCAAAATTCCCAAGAATTCCTAGGTTCTCTTGGATTTTAGAAGTCTGGAGGAGAGGAGAGGAATCTTAGAAATCCTAGGTCTGTTTTGATCTAGGCCCCTTCTAAAGTCTGAAGGAGTACCATTGCACCCTCGGATGGGTTATCTCCATAGTCTTCCAATCATTGGCACTTACATCTGAGTACAGTCTCTCCTTTTCCTTCTCCTTGGTTTGGTCCAGAACAGGAGTCTTTATGGCCTAGTCCATTCATTGATGGAACTATTGCTTTATTGATGTATACAGGAAATTTTCTGCATATATTTAAGCCCTCTGTATGCCCAGCACCTGGCTGAAGCTGGGAGTACAATGGTGTGCAAAACCAGATATGGTCCTTGTCATTAGGGAACATTGATTCTAGTGAGGAAAACAGATATCAGTCAGAAAAATCAGATAATAAGTGTCAGTGGTAAGTGCCGCAAAGGAGAGGTATGTGGTGCAATAAGAGCATAGAACAGGGAGATCTGAGCCTGTCTGTGGAGAGAAGGGATGGTCAGGGAAAGCTTGTTTGTGGAAATAATGAGTGAGCCAAAATCTGAAAGCAGATGAGGGATTAAGTAGGTGCAGAGGCTGTGACAGGAGGGAGCATGGCACAGGCATACAATTTAAGTTTAAATCAGATATTTCTGGTATTAAAAGATAATTCTCAAAAAAGTGAAATCATGACTCTCATACTAATATAAAATGAATATTTATTAAAGATTATATTCAACTTATAATGAGAAAACCAGTCAGATGTTATAAACAGTCTAAAGAGAATTTGTAGGTATAAAGAACAGTCTAAAGAACACATTTGTAGATCAGGGATACTGAAATAAATGTTACAAACAAAGACAAAAATGGTATTCCAAGGGTGAGCTGGTTAATCAATCGAATCTCCAATGGCCAGGATATAATTTGCATGTCTACAGACAAAAATTATCCTGCGTTACTATTAGTTATCTCTAATTTACAGAGTGGTAAAACAACTATTATGGAACCTGATGCCCAGGAGGAGTGTTTCTTTATACTCTAGACAATGCATAGTTTACCACTGAACACATTTGTTTTTCTATAAATACATTGATCATGACTTTATTTTTTTTAATCCTCACCTAAGGATATGTTTATTGATTTTAGAGAAGGAGGAAGAAGGGGGGAGGAGAGAGAGAGAGAGAGAGAGAGAGAGGGAGAGAGAGAGGGAGAAAGAGAGACATCAGTTTGAGAGAGAAACATTGATCTGTTACCTCCCCTACACACCCTGACTGGGGACTGAACTTGCTAAGAATATAAATATCATTCTTAGTTTGTGGCTGCACAAAGAGGCAGCTCCCCAAGTTTGGTGCTAAAACCTAGTTATGTGCCCTGACCAGGAGTTGAACCTGCAATCTTTTGGTGTATGGAATGATGATCCAACCAACCGACCCACATGGCCAGAGCTGATCATGACTTATTTTTATAGTTCAGAGCTAGTTGTACTTCATCTCAAGATGCCCAAAGCTCATATGCTAAATATTCTAAAAAAAAATATGGGGTACAATTTACTGCTAGGCCATTTATACTCTACCTTGAGTATGACCCACTATGATGAGTAAAATGTCCAGTTGGTCACCCTTTGCTAAAAACCTTTAAAACACAAGTTTAACGGATGCCCTATCGCCAGTTTCTTCCTTCTTATGGCAGAAAGCAAGAAAAACATCTTTGAGAGAAGGCAATCAGAAGTGAGAGTAGAACTTGGCCCTCATTCAGAAGCCCCTCTGAGAACAAAGGGAGACAACTTTCCAATGAACCAGAAAACCAAAGAAGTTTCGCCAAGTTGAGGTCTGGCACAGCCTCCAGGAGGTTTGCAACAAAGAAGGATTTCTTCAAGTGTGTTAGGTTGCCTCTTAACTAGGAGAGGGATAATCATTTGGTCAATTAACAGAATGACTGGTGCTGTTGAGTTTAAATTGATGATTTGCTTTGTTGAATGTTAAACCAGCATTGACAGGTTCTACAACACCTTAATTGGCAACCCCACTCAGGAGCCATGTGTTAAAAACTTCTTTAATGTTTAGTAGAATGAGTCACCCTCATTTTTCCATTGCAGACTGAGTGTGTTCAGTGCAAGCTCCATGTTTTCTGTATGAATGCCATATTGTACCAGGAGACAGAATTAGAAAGGCTCCATTTGATTCAATTTGTGGCAGGTCAGAGTTCAAAACTACAATTTCACAAATGTTTAATAAAGAATGTCACTGATTTTGATTGAGTTGTGTTGTTAACCTCTGGCTAGTGTCTTTTTTTTTTTTGAATTAGTGTTAATGTGTGCTTCTCAGTAACGCATACTGTCTCTAGTTTTGTTTCTGCTAGAATACTCCAACCAGTGGAATAATGCATTCCATTGGCTGGTTCAGCACAAAGACTTTAAATAAAAAATGGCGAGATAAGTAAGTTACCTACAAGAGACAGCAATGCTGGTATTTTTCCTTCTCCAAATGTAGTAAAAGGTATTAAAACTGTCTCTTAAAATAGCAATTTGTTTCCTTCTGCTATAATCACGGGTGAAACTGCTATGAAATGTTTATCATTTTTTGAACTGTGGTGATTTAGTTAAAAGAAAAAAGTAAAAAATTCACAACCCAGAAAAAGCAGTATTACTCTTTGCTAAATCAGACCTCTAATAGTAAACAGCTCAAAAAGCCTTCCATAATATTTATGAACAATTTCTCAATTTTATACCCAGATATTTCTGTTATACTCTGCAAAGGAGTTAATCCTGGCTGAACAAAAGAGAAGAACCTTTTTCAGATTGAATAGACTGGACAATTCAGTAGTGAAGTGAACGATTACCCATCTTTCAAGCAAAGCTTTTATGTAAGGCAACTTTATAACTTCATTTATTCTGAAGAGAAAAGCATTAAGACCATAGGGAAAATAAAAGGCAAAATAGAAATGTAGAAAACTGTCCCATCCTTTACATCTCTATAGCCACTTTTTTCATAACTACATGCACTGAGTTAACCCAATATAGAGCCACAATGTACCTTTTAAAAAGGCATTTCACTCTTCCACATGTTAGTCAGTCCACATGAATAATAAGGGAACATGACTACCATTATTTTTCTTTGCTGTATTGTTTTAGAATATACTCATCTTTTCTACTGTGTTTTACTGCATTTGAAAAGGTAATAAGAATCATCAATAACAACCATCTTAACGTGCTGCAAGAACTGTCAAGAAAGTGATTACTGAAAATAAAAAGGTCTTTCTAATTTCCTTGTGGCTCACAGAGTAATCTAAGATTTCCAAAACCATCCTTTTCCAACGAAACAAATAATTATTTTTCCTCTTGAGTAGATGAATCTACGTGCATTGATTCCTGTTTGATGGCAGATCATGGCATGTTTCTCAAAGCTTGGTTCTCCAACCATCTACACCTGAAAACAAGGAGGCACTTGCAAAAGTGCAGATTCCTGGGCTGATGAAATTTGCATCTCGGGACTGGGGTGGGGTGGGGGCCAGCAATATGCAGTTTTCTCAAGTTCTCCAGGTGAATTACTGGCACACTTAAAATCTGAACATTGCTTTATGGGAATGAAAAATTCAGTGACTGGAACAAGCTGTTGAATATAATTTAGGAAGAAAATATGCAGTAGTTATGGCAGATGTATATTTTTATCTTATTCCTTCCTTCATTTTCCTTATATCAAAAACTCAAGACACAGCCATTTTAACTTGGCATCAAAGTTCTGGGAAATGTCTTTTCATAGTGGCAGGCATGTACACACAGAAATCTCATTTTGTACCCAGTTTCAGTGGGTCAGTGAAGTGTTTGATATCCATTCATGGGTGTCTATGGATGTGCCTTGTATCCCAGGAACCCTTCACCTGATGGGATTATTTTCAGGGGAAAAGGGAAGCAAAGACACCAAGTGAGAAGGAGGAAGCATGGTGTAGGTGTGCAGACCCTCTTATAGCTGAGTATTCTGTGCACTGAATGGAGGTGTCTGGTGGGGGTGTGGATGCAGTGGAAATGCTGCTTATGTACCATTGGCCTAGTCATACATGCTGGGGTAGGACTTTTCTCTGAAAGGAGGGGCGTGTTCCTATAATTTTCCCTGTTTGTAGGTCTCCTCAAAAACACTATCCTGTCATGTGCCACCTGTCTGCATCAATGAAGCAGGCTAACTTCCTTAGTGTCCCTCTCAGTGGCTCAAAAATTTCAGGAAGACCAAATAGAAAATGTTAGCCCTATTGATCTCAAATATCATTATCTCAGATTATATCACAAAAGACACAATTAGTTTTCAAGTATTATTAAAATAAACTACAACTGTGTGGGCTAGACCAAAGCCAGAGAGAGAGCAGATATTTATTACAAGAACCTGTATTTTTCCCCCTTTAGGGATAGTAATATTGGGCAATTATACTTGGGTCTAAAACAATTAGCAGCAACACTGGATCCGTGTCCAGTGACACTTTCCCCAGTCTACTTTTAAGCCGTCCAGTCATTGCAACTACTGAGGACTTGTCACTGGGTGATCTACTGGACTGCTAGTGTTAACTATCTGCTGTTTTATGGTGCTTGGCAATGTGATCCCCTTCTGTGACATAGTTTATAGAGCTTTTTTTTAAAATAAGGATCATTTGACTATGTGTTCTCATTTGCTAAAAAGCATTCATTCCTTTGGTTCTTGTAGACGCTACTGCTATAGTGAACTAGGACCTGGTATTGCTATTTGTAAAAATGTCCTCAAAAGCAAATGTCATTGAATATAAAGATATGTCCAAAGCAGTTACTGATACGTAGAAGGTCAGGGGAAGAAGCGCATGTGAAGTGTTCTGGTCTTTATGTCAGACATGAAACCGTATTTGTGAGGACTGCCTTCATCAAAGAGCAAGGGTTGAAATGCCCATGATAGTGTAGCACTATACATTTAATTAGACATATCTCTTTAATTTAAAGTTTCCTGGAAAGACTTGTATTCTTCTTCTGGCTTCCTATGGTTTTATTTGGTTACCAATCATGAAAACTAGTTGTGTTTCAGAAAGCCCTCAGAAACATGTGCATTGATAATAAATCCTGTGCCTTGCCTGACGTATTGATGGTTCTATTGATGAGAGGTTGCACAAAGTCAATAGTTGATTCTGCTTTGCGGCAACATTTGCATTTAATGAAAGTTATGTTTATTGTACCTGCTGTATAAACACAACTAACACCTAGTGTGTCATGGCTAAAAAATGCTAAGTAGAGTCTGTGTATCTGAGGAGGAAACATAGGCGAGGATGATTATTGTTATTTTTGTTTGTTTTAAAATAATTTGGACTTCAGGTTACAGAGATAGATTAATTATAGTCCTTGGTTCATGACACACTGTCATCCTCAGTTCATGCATTAACCTCATCCTGATTTATTTATTTCATAATATAACAAATCGTCATAAAGCTAAGAACAAAATATCACCAATAACTCACATTCAGTGTGTGCTATTTTTATTTTAATTCTGTGCCCTTCTAAGAGGTAACTACTAACATTATGTTCATCATTTCTTGTTCTTTTTAAAAATTTTTACTTTGTATAGATATTCCCATCAATGGCCATTTGGTTTCTTTCTCTTTCTTTTCCTTTCCTTTTTTCTTTTAAAGAATGGTGCCACTATGGAAGTTCTTACACACATTTCCTGGTATGTATGTAAGAAAGTAAAACATTGCTGGCAATTGGAATATAAGCAATGTTCAGAATAAAACATATACAAAACCATTCTGTAACCCTGTAAATGACTGACTAAAAATAACTGAACATCCTTCTCTTTTGACTATCACTGCTCTTCTCTGTGTCGTCACTGCTTCTAGGCCAGTTCCTGTCTGTTTTGATCCCCCAACTGCTAGAAAAAGCTCCAGGTAACTCGGCCTTGTGAGGATGCTCCCAAGGTTCCTCTGGGGTGCATTTCTCCTTTACTATATATAAAGTTGAGATACTTAACTTTGACTGCCAGTGTGTTTCTGGCACAAAGTCCACCTTTCACTGCTGGACTTGAAATACATGTTAAAGTTTGTCTTGGCTATTAACATATACTTAGAGAAAAATTGTTGGAGGATGGGGTATATGAATACTCATACATAATTTTTGAATATATTGCCAATTGCCATCCAACTGGATCCCATCACATTTTATTTTCATCCTCCATGAAAAAAGTCTGCCGCACAAATTAGGTGTACAAGATGGTGTGTGCACATATAGATGTATCCCTTTCAGCGTATGGGAAGCTCACTTCTTTAAAGAAATACATGCTTATTCTATCTGTTGTCATATGGTGTTTCAATAGTGGAATGAACTTAGCATAATTTTTGTTTTACATTTTAGCTGTGGTACATTCATCTTTTTAAAAAGTCAGCTGAAAAGTCAAATCTATGTGGTTTTCTTCCTAATAGTTTTCCTTCTACTTTTGGAGAATGATGCAGAGTAGTGGTTCACAAATTTTATTGGATGTATATGAATAATTCCAAGTTTCCATTTGAATAAGAAGCTCCAGAGGATTGTAAGGTGGAAAAGAGGGTCCCACAATGTGTTGTAAATAGATCTGATAGTCATGGGAGCCCCCATGCATACTTGTGCCTCCTCTCCTACAAGAAGAAGCATTGGGATGATCTTGCTAATTATAAAATGATGACAGTGAAGTAGATACTAATCTGAATGAGTACATGTAAGGATTACACAGTAAGTGTGTGCTATTTAATGAATGAATGAGTGAGATGCAGTGGAAATCCTGGACACTGCAGCTCTTAAGCTGAAACTAACTCTTAAACTGTACTTGGAGAGAAGGTGTGATATACTCTTGGATCTTTAAAAAATGCATACTTTCAGTACTCATTGTTAGGGATACATGGTAAACCAAGCAGATATAGTTCCTGCCTTCAGGGAGCTGAGAGGCTTAAGTTGGGAGAGAGACCATAGGTAAATAATTGTAACATTCTGCAGGGCCAGTTTTGACAGATGCTATGTAGAGTTCAGGGTGTTATGAGAGTGGGCAATAGGGACCTCCCCTAGTTTGGCATCTCTCCAAGGTAAGAGATGTTTTCATGAAGTGAGGTTTAAGTTGAGGTAGTCAAAGGGGTCAGCAGTTCCAAGACCATACCCAGGTTCAATGATTTTCTAGGAGTACTCATGGCTATGATTTATTACAGGAGAAGGATGAAAAGAAAAATCAGTAAAGGTATATGACATATGGGGTGAAGTCCAGAGGAAACCAGGCACTAGGTTTCCAGAGTTGTCTCCCAGTGGAGTCACTCAGGGGCCTGTGCTGATGTGACAACACATATGAAGGTTGTTTAACAGGAAAGCTCATTAGAGCTTCAGTGCCCAACGTTTTTATTGGGGGCTGGTCACTTAGGCACCTTCTGCCTATTACATATCAAAACTCCAGACTCACAAACGGAAAGCAGATTTGGCATCGACTGTATTGTTTGTAGAAGCAGTTTAGGCAAAGGGAACCACTCTCATCAGTTCTGGGAGTGGTGAGAACCCTCCTGAAATTCAAGTTCCCAGACATCAGCCAAGAGTCAACTTTGTGAGCAAACTTTTCTAAGCATTTCAGCCCCAGGCCTGTTGTGTTAACTTCTTTCTGTACACCACAGTGCCTGAAGAAAGTAGGGATGAAATGACATGATGTGTTGACCTTGCTTTAAAATATTCAACCAGGAAGAAAAAGGAGAGATAAATGAAGCAAATGAAGGGAAAACCTTGATCATTATTGGTCCTGTGTAGATGGGTACTTGGAGGTTTATTATATTTGTTTCTTGTTCTGTTTGAGAATTTTCATAATAAAAAGTAAAATAACCAAACCCCCCAAAGCAAACTATGGAAATAAAGGTAAGTGTTGGCCAGGTATAAAGGAGGCTAGATTTTGCTTTAGTTCAATTTGGTTCAGGTTAATTCTAAAATTTTAATTTAGTAACTAATTCAGTATAACTCAATCAATTCAAGAAATCTTTTATTTCAAGCCTGTTTGCCAGGGCTGTAGCTACCTCCATGAAAGGTGCAGAGATCAACAAGACACCTGGTCTTTGTGTCTCCCAGCTCATCTATGAAATGGGTGTGTTCACGAGTTCCCCCTCATTTTGGTGCTGCAAAGACTGGTTGGAAAGTGAGAGAAACCAACTGCTGCAGGTTTCATTAGCAGCTATGAATGCTATCATAAATGCAGATTGCTACCGTGGGGAGGCATGTGACTCATTGGCTTAGAAGAATATTCAATGAAGCAGAACCTTCCTGAGGGGAGAGGAAATGATGACAGAGGTTTTGCCTTGGAGAATTGCTTTTGGCAGTTGCTTAGAAGGGGAGGAGGGCCTGTCAGGGTCCTTCCTTTGAGGAGATGTGTATGTGGAAGGCGAAATGATGGGCACTCGCTTTTATTTAAAAGGGAATAGATAAGCTATTGAATTGAAGCACATCAGAGGTGGCTTTATTTGAAAATGCTTTCAGAAGCTGTTTTGACAAAACTGTGGAGGAGGCAGTGGTATCATTAAATAAGCTGGCAACTTTTGTAACCAGTTTTTTGGTTTTCCACTTCAAGGGACAGCCAATAAACTTTGATTCCCAGCATTAATGTAATTATTTTTATTTTTCTGGCTCATTTTAGGTAAGACTGCAGAGCTGCAATATTAGATGGCCAAAAGCAATTCAGAAATCCCGTGTCCCTAAGGACACCCACTGCCTTTAGGAAGTAGCAGGAGAGGGGGTGGAATAAATTATTTCCTCTGATCTTGTTAGTGTTGAGAATATTATGGGGAAGCAAATGCATTGCAGCACTAATACCAAGAGATTACTGCAGGCAGAGGAAAAATAACAAAATTCCTCTGCTTTTTCAAAGGTTTACTTTTAAACATTATTTCCTCTTTATATATTAAAAAAACTGTTCTGTGATGGGTTTTCCTGTTCCCTTCTGACTGAAGGTTCTTCCTTCTGTATCATCATGTTGTCTGTCATCCAGGGATTCTCCCTGATACTGCCCCTGGCAGCTATAATAGACTTCTTAATGTCTATTGTTACTCCAGTCTGTGTTTGGTTCATTTAGTGTAAATGGTCCTATCTTTCTGCGGAGTTTCTTTGGACCCAGTGAGAAGTAGCTTTCATGTATAGACAGGTGTGCTTGGCTAGACTGACCTGTCACATGTGAGCCGGATGATCCCCTTCCCCTGAAATGCACTATACTTAATTTTTTTAAATACCAGTTTATTTGGGGTTTTTCTGATGATGGACAGTCACAGAATGATGGAGCAGAGTCAAAGAATATATTCATCTGAGTAATTAAACTTTGATTAGCATAGATGTACATAGTTGCAAAACTTGTCTCCTAAGCAACAAATTTAAAAGATGATATATACATATTTACATAATTCTTTTTTTTAATTTTGAGGATTGCTAACAATAATTTAAGGTTGGGCTTCTCTTACTGTAAATTATAAACAAACCTCAAGGCCTAGGCCATGGACATTGGCTGTAAATCATCATCTTCACACTAATAGCAACAACCAGGCCTTGACTTTCATTGCTCTGTGAACATTGTTTCCCAGAAGCAAACTTCAATTTACATGTTTTAGGCCTCTGATATTAGAAGGCCAGCAGGCCAGCCAACTTTTCTTACTTAAATATATCTTTACCTGAGAAGGGTTTTTCACTTTTATTTTTTCCAGTGACCTTCTCAATTTTATATCTACATCACCAACATTGTCTGTCAGGTCATTTAAAGACAAAAAACTGCTGCAGCCAACTTACTAGATGTTTGGAATTTTGAGAAGAGGGGAACTTTTGGACAAATTCAACGTTTTCCAATGGGTTGTTCATTGTCATCAATCATTTGATTAGTCTCCATATCCAATTTTCTATACACTAACAACTGTATTTCCTCCATTTGAAGAAGCATACATTTTCTATATTTTACTGTCTCAGAAATATGAGATCTTTCTTTTTAAAAAAATATACTTTAGACATGATACTATTACAGTTGTTCAGTTTTTGTCCCTTTGCCTCCCTCCATCTGGTAACCCCATTCCTTCCAGCAATCCCCCCACTTAGTTTATGTCCATGGGTTGTACATATAAGTTCTTTGACTTCTCCATTTCCTTTACTATTTTTAACATCTCCCTGTCTATTTTGTACCTACCAATTTATGCTTCTTAATCCCTGCATCTTTTCCCCCTTCTCCCCTCCCCCTCCCAGTTCATAACCCACCAAATGATCTGCATATTTATGATTTTATTCCTGTACTGCTTGTTTCCTTAGTTTGCTTTTTTAGGTTCAACTGTTGATAGTTGTGAATTTCTTGTCATTTTAATATGCATATTTTAGATTTTCTTCCTTTTCTTATATAATTCCCTTTAACATTTCATGTAATAATGCCTTGGTGATGATGAACTCCTTTAGCTTTACCTTGTCTGGGGTGCACTTTATTTGCCCTTCCATTCTAAATGATAGCTTTGCTGGATAGAGCAATCTTGGATGTAGGTCCTTGCCTTTCATGATTTGGAATACTTCTTTCCAGCCCCCTCTTGCCTGCAAGGTTTCTTTTGAGAAATCAGCTGATAGTCTTATGGGAACTCCTTTGTAGGTAACTCTTTGCTTTTCTTTTAATGCTTTTAGGTTCTGTCTTTAACCATTGGCATCTTAATTATGGTGTGGTGCTCTTTGCATCCATCTTGTTTGGGACTCTCTGTGCTTCCTGAACTTGCATGTTTATTTCTTTCACCAAATTAGGGGAGTTTTCTTTCATATTTTTTTAAAAATAAGTTTTCAATTTCTTGCTCTTCCTCTTCTCCTTCTGCCATCCCTATGATTTGGATGTTGGTATGTTTGGAGGTGTCCCAGAAGCTCCTTAGCTTCTCCTCATTCTTTTTAGATTCTTTTTTTTCCTTGCTGTTCTGATTGAATATTTTTTATTGCTTATGTTCCAAATTGTTGATTTGAATCTCAGCCTCATCCCCTCCACCGTTGGCTCCCTGTAGATTTTTCTTTATTTCACTTAGTGTAACTTTCATTTCTGCCTGGGTCTTTTTTATGTTGATGAAGTACCCAATGATTTCTTTGAGCATCCTTATAACCACTGTTTTAAACTCTGCATCTGATAGGTCGGTCATCTCCATTTTGTTCAGTTCTTTTTCTGGAGTTTTGTTCTGTTCTTTCATTTGGGCCACATTTCTGTGGCAGCTTCCCTGTTTTTTTTTTTTTTTTCTATATATTAGCTAGTGCTGCTTTGACTCCCTGTTTTAGTGGCTTGGCCTGTTGTAGAAAAGGCATCTGTAAATCATATGGGGCAGAGCCTTAGGTTATCGCCAGGGTGGGGCAATCTGCTTCACTGTTTTATGTCTCTGTGAGGGGGAGAGCTCAGAGAGGAGACAGTACTGCTGCCTGCCTCCAGGAAGTTTGCCCGGGAGACAGCTATCTCTGGGCACTCACCCTGTTTCCAGTCATTTCACTTTCTTTCTGTATGCCATTGGTGCCCTTCCAGCTGTTGCCTTCATGCTGAATCCCAGAGTGGGTGGACCTGTGTATGTCCTAAGTTTGTGTGGGCCCTTTAAGAGAAGTCTCCTGAAAATCCAGCAGCTTCTTCTACTGCCCGAACCCCTACTAGTTTTTGCAGCCAGAAGTTATGGGTATTTACATTCCTGGTGCTGGAACCCGGGCCTGTGTGGTCTGGCCTGGGGCTGGGATCCCTCACTCCCAAGGTATCCTTCCTGATTTTTATCTACCACATGTGAATGTGGGACCACACATTCTGCCGCCTCTTCATACCACATCATTGTCTCTGTACCTCTTTGCTTATTTTTATACCTCTGTCCCTCCTACCCATCTGATGAATGTGGCTTCTTTAAATCCATGATTGTCAGACTTCCATACAGCTCAATTTTCTGACAGTTCTGGGTGATATTTGTTTTGTGTGCTAGTTGTAATTTCTCTGTAGTTGTGCAAGGAGGCGAGTGTGTTTACCTGTACCACATCTTGATTGGTAGGCCTGAAATATGAGATCTTTCAATTCATATGCTCTTTTAGTGTTGTTAATGAGCCCAGGTTTGGTTGCCTGCCACTTTGAAAGCCAAATTCTAGAGATAGTTGCTGATACAAGGAAAGATGGCTTATTCAAGGGCGGCTGCTTGAGAAAATGGGAGACTTTCATCACAGAGATCTTCTTAACATCTCAGTGAAGGTAAGGGTTTTATGAATGGGGGAAG
The DNA here is from genome assembly GCA_028533065.1 of Trachops cirrhosus. NCBI lineage: Eukaryota > Metazoa > Chordata > Mammalia > Chiroptera > Phyllostomidae > Trachops > Trachops cirrhosus. Next base: position 48,963,215 of record CM052544.1, on the reverse strand, counting down.
GGAAAGGCAGAACAAAAGAAACCAGTGGAGGGTTCGGGCTCTCATTGAGGGTATGTGCGAGTCAGAACAGTCTGCTCCAGTACCCATCTCATAGCTAGTCTAGCTATGAGCCAGTCTGATTTGTTTGTAAGTAAGGGGTGAGCACAAAATGGTAGAAGGCTAGAGTCTGCTTTCTTTGAGGTTAGCTCCTAGAATCCTTTAAGCAAAGAGATTGTTTATCCGTAGCTACATGTGAATTTACAAGTCATCAATTACAGAACAATGTTAAGAGAATGGTGCAGTGGGTTTCAGTATCGTGTTATATGAAAAGCTATCATTAAGTCAATGTTCTTCCAATTAATGGCATCTTAGGTTCCAGGATGTATGTTTTCTCTGAAATTCCTCTTCATCTTCACTGCTATCACCTGAGTGTAGGCCAGCGATGACTCTTATTTAGACAATTGGAACAGTTGTCTGACTGGCCTACCCACAGCGGTCTTATATATTCCCTACCAATTTCCCACATGGATGCCATACTGATCTTATAAAAACACAATATTTTGTCATTTCTCTGTTTAAAGTCCTTTAAATGGCCTTTCATTGATTTTAAGATAGAGACCGATAAGACAGTGGCCATGGTGTTGGCCTACAAGACTTTGGATGGCCAGGCTCTTGCTTCCCTCGTCCATCTCATCTCCAACTGCCTTTCCTTCCCTTGACCTCCATGCTGTAGCTCAGAGCATCCCCGAATTCAGTTATTCAGGAGCCATGTATTTATCATGTTCTTGTCCCACCTATACTAATACTAAAAGAAAAAAAATTTACTTACTTTTTTATTTTAAAAGGACACGGTAAGTGGAAACTAGTATTCTTCAGATATGTATGTCAAGACACTTAAATCTATTAAAATGTAAAAGTTAGCTGTTTTGTCAACAAAATCAGCTCTGTGCCTTCAGTGGGTTGCCTACCATCTTTTAGCAACCATTTCTCCAGCTCAAATTCTCTCTTTCTGTTCTGTCAGTTTTTTGTACAAGAGGAGGATTCTAACTTGGAGGTCTGGACCCTCTTCCTATCTCTCCTGATTTCTTCCCTTCCACTTAGCTCACTCTTGCCCATCCTCTTAGTTTCAGCTTAAACAACCACCACTCCAAATTTGATTAAAATGAACTATTTAATCCCATCAGATAGATTGCCTTCTTTTTATAAAGTCTATTTTTTATGTCTTCTTTATTTTCAAAAAGTGAAATTCATAGACAATATAATCTATCTTTCCACATAACATAAAAAATGTTATGCCCTGATTGTGTGGCTCACTTGAGTGGAGCATTGTCCCATGCACCAAAAAAGTTTGCGGGTTTGATTTCCAGCCAAGGCACATACCTGGTTGTGGGTTTGATCCCTGGTTGGGGTGTATATGGGAGGCAATTGATTGATGTTTCTCTCTCATATTGGTGTTTCTCTCTCTCCCCGCCCCCTTTCCTCTCTTTCTAAAATCGAGAAGCATATCCTTCTCAATTTTAAGGTGAGGATTAATATAAAGAAAAGATAAAAGAGAAGTGATTTACAATAAATTCAATATTTCATGTAAATGCCCAGGCACAACTAGAAGGCACAGTAAATTAGTTAAGTGCTTATATCTACTTGATCTGAGTACAGTTGGATTTAGGAGAAGATCAGGAGCCATTCTGTTGAAAGAGTACAGAAATGAACGAGGAGAGGTATGTGGGACACTAGAATAAAAAGTAGTCAAGATAAATAATAACATATATGATGAGATAAAGAGAGAAATAGTTGAAATAGGACTAACATGCTAAGTAAATCATGCAGTTTTGAGGCAGAGAACCTAGCAAGTGTGCCATTCCTGGAAGTGAGTTAGACTTATTTATGAGCAGGTGCAATTACCTATGTTATGCTAAGGAATGGAGTGGTATTAAAGAATCATTAGAAGAATACTTCTAATCTGGAGATCCTCTCAGGTTGAGGCACATATTTTTTGTCTCTGATTCTTAAATAGTCCTTCACTAGACAGCAGGGAATAGGGACTGGATTAGAAAAAGAAACAATAATATAAAAAGTCATAAAGAAGTTGTGTGGGAGACCTCTAGGGACAGTTTCAGTGTAAGATTGAGAAATGAGGCAACTTTAAAATAAGTAAGTAATTTTAATTAGTAATTTTTATAATATAGATTTCTCATGCTACAGAATTTTTAAAAGGCATATGTTATGGCAATAAGGTCAAATATTTAAAGACATTCTCCATGAATGCAATTTGGTAATATTCCTGAGTTTCATGTGTCATGACCAATTTAATAATATTTGCCGCTAAGCCTATTTATTTTTCTCTCTACATATTTGCATGTGACAGATGAATGCAGGCTAATGCAGTTGTGTTTTATATTGGTAGGCTGAGTAACATATGCCACAATGCTGTCAGTGATGTGATTTTCTGAAATAGTGAACAACTGGTAAAATGTAGAATAAAACAAAGTACAACCTTCCTTTGGTCTACATGCTAGTTTCACTCATGAAAATTTCAGTGAAGATTAAAAATGTGCAAAGATACTTTGGATTGTATATAAAACAAATACACATAAATTGTGTAGTTTTTTTTTTTTTTTTTTTACCTCCATGAATGGCCAGTGGGTCATTTGAAAGTTATGGGGACACAGGGCAGTTTTTCATTGTATGGGCCTGTCCTGCACATTGCAGGACATCTAGCTTCCTGGAACCTTTCAGAATATATTAGTTACATTCCTCTTGAAATTCTAGAAAGTCACTTTAGGGGACAATATTAACCCTGTTGAGAACTACTGTATAAAACGTTTTCAAAGGCCTCTGCACCTAACATAGTTGTGTGTAACTTGTTCCTTGGCTCTTTTTTCTAACTCATTTACCATTGTATCCCCCATGCCTGGGACCATGCCAAACATGGTGGATCCTTTAAAAAATTATTTACTGAATGAACAAAAGGCAGCACCTTAGGTTTGATTTACTAAATTACTTTGGTAAGTCCTTTGGAAACAGTTGGAGATAACACTTGACTAGCATACCCAATTTGCTAGTGCTAGAGTTCTAGTTTGCTTAGGGTAATTCCAGTTTGTATAAGTTTTCTCTGCATCTTGTCCAGTTTAACATTTGTTCTGGATATAGATCTAGGTATCTAGCTATGAAAAGGGTTCAGAATGTGTCACTTCCAAAAATGCCACTTTGGCATATTGTTTATTTTGAATTAAAAGTATTTTAGAAACAGCAAATGCAAGAAGGACACTCTGACCCTCTTTTGTTCTCCTGAAAGCAGAAATAAATCTGTGTGGAGGGTACCCCGTCTGTACCAGGAGGATAGAAGACATCCTCATCACCAGAGACAGGGGATTCAGGGCCCAGAAGGCTGTATAAACAGAGTTGTGAAGCTGATCTGTATCACCCTAGTTAACATCTTTACCATTTACACATAGCCCAAACCCTTTGTTTTGTCAATTCTTCACAAACTCATTGGTTCTCTGTGTAAAAGGTATGAAAGCTTCTCATTCTGGTTACTTGTTCAGATCTTTATTGTGAAGGCTTCCCATGTATATGTAGAAATTCAATATAACTTGTATTTTATTGAAATTTGTATTTCCTCCTGTTTATCTTGTGCTAGTTTAATTCTTAGGCCCAACCAGATACCCAAAGAGGGCAAAGAAGAATATTTCTTCCCTTACAATGCACACATACACATTTTAACTAAAAATAACTATTTTTGGAAACCATTTTGGAATAGGACCATTTTTTAATGTCTGTATAATAAAAACCAATTTTGCAGTCAACAAGTAAATATTTCAAAAATTAAATAATCATATTTATTTTTAGTACCCATTTAAATCTCAAAAGTGTTTCATTGGATGATAAATTATTTATAACCACCCTACAGGTGATCCTTAAAAACATGATCACTGTTTGTGGTTGTCATTCCCAGAGAAAACCCTTCTTTTTCACCCTGGCTTGGAGTAATGACTGCCATTCACTGGTCCCATTTCAATAGTTTCTCACTTCTCTGTATTTTTTCCCTGACTGGTGAGGACTTTTCAGCTCTGAAATATTGCCTTTTAATTATTTGATAGATTTACTTTATAAATTATTTTTTCTCTATTACCCTTTCAGCTAAAGGAAAGTTTTAGTTGTTAAAACCAAGGGATTGAATAATGTTTCTGTGGAAGCCTTTAAAAATCTTTCCTTTGGAGGTCAAGCAAATCCAGGAGAAGAGACAGTAACCAGTTTTCTGGGGTCCCAATGAAGTGTATAATTCCTTTATCTTGGTGTGAACTCTGCATCTTGGGACACAACATTTTACAAATTTGTGCTTTGAGTTTTGTGTATTGCCTTTCTTAGGTTGAAACCATTAAGATCAGATTTTTAAGTATTTTCCTTTAGCTTTAAATACAATGGCCATAAAAACAAATACTAGACCTTACTTTAAAATTAAAAACTATAGCCCTCACTAGTATGGCTCAGTGGATTGACTATCAGCCTGAGAACCAGAGGGTCACTGGTTTGATTCCTGGCTCATGCACATGCCTTGACTGCAGGCTGGGTCCCCAGTAGGGAGTGCATAAGGGGAACCACACATTGATGTTTCTCTCTCTCTCTTTCTCCCTCCCTTTCCCGCTCTAAAAATAAAGAAATATAATCTTTAAAAATAAACAAAACTAAAAAGTATGTGTTATATATTCCCCTTATATTATTATACAAATATTTATGCACATTACACACACTTATAGCAGCTTTATTTATAAAAGCCAAAAATCGTGATAAAAATCCAAGCTTTGATCAATGGGTGAATGAGTTAACATATTGGGGCATAGTCGTACTATGAGATACTACTTCAAAAACAAGGAACAACAGATATATGTAACAGCATAGGTGAACCTCAAAAGCATTATTGTGACAAAATAAGCCACAAACCAAAGTACACACTCTATGATTCCGTTTATATAAAATTTAAGAATCGGTAGTATGAATCAATGGTAAGAGAAGTCAGAAAAATGGAGGGGTGAAAGAGACTATAGCCTGGAAAGAGTCACAAAGGAATTTTCTGGAAATAAATTTTTGTCTGGTTTTGGGTGTGGGATCTTTGGGTTTATGAAGATGTTAAGGATCTATCTACTTAAGATTTGTATAATATACTGTATGTAAATTATCCATTTAAAGCATAGAGGAGAAAACATACATGTAAAAGTTTCTTTTTCATGAAAATGTGACTTGTGCTTGTTTAGAAATGAATAAAAATTCAAAGAACCTAAATCGTCGAGAGTCTCATCACACATAAATAATTTTGTGAATTTTCTTCCAGTCTTTTGTCTGGGCATGGATTATTTACTTTGTTTTTTTCTGTTTATCCCTCTTTACCTCCCTCTTTTTGACATATCTAATGTTCTTTTTTTAATGGACTTCTGAATCTGGGAATTATTCCTTCTAAAAGAAAATAATTTACAGAGAAAATTCTTTTGTTCATTTAGCCATGATAGATAGCCTTCAAATTGAAAAAAATCATGAATATAAAGGCCAATTGATAAAGGCAAATGTACCTAGAAAGAACTTGGGATTTGCTTATATATTTTTTTTCTAAAGGAAGGAAAAGACCTGGCTTTCTTGTAAATGGGTAGGTTTCCATGAGTTTTCCCGAAGTTTTCTTTGTTTTCTTTTCTGCTCTCATATTATACTTGTAAGCAGGGTTGCAGCTGTAGATGAGTCATTCTAAATCAATGGATATGAATAGTGTTTTGTATATTTTTATACAGTTAAAGGACTTATTCAAATATTGATAAGATTTTATTTCTGATCTTCAAGGAATATCCATGAAGTGTTTGTACTGGGAAATTTGGGCATATTGTGTGGTCTGACAATTCATCACACACTGTTCTTAAATTTCATATTGCAGAATATTAAAATCGGATCCCAAGATCCTTTGCAGAAGAGCCTTGGCACTCTGACTCACCTTGTATTGAACAAACATGACAGAAAAATACATCATTTTTCCTACCATGAAAGGAAACAAGTGAGAAAATAATGGAAAAGACATAGTCTAAAAGCAACAGAATTTGCAGTGTGAGTCGCTTAATATATTATGCAGTTATTATCTCACTTAAGCTCCCCAGGTAGTATAACTGCTAATATTAAAAAATCTGTTTTGTTTTGTCACCTCAACAGAATGTTTTGCCTTGAGACTTAATTAATGCATTTCTCTCCTAAGTATGTGTTTTAGACACAATGGGTGTACTCTTAAATAACCTTCAGGAACACCATGCATTTCTGCAGTGTTTCACAGAAAACAACAATAGAAGGAACTTGGGACTCTATATTCTTTCTGTAAGAAGAAAAGAAGAATTTCGCCGTAGTCATCTTTATTAGAAGCAGCTGTCAGTATGGGATTTTTCCCCAGGATGAAAACAAAAGGTGCCACAGAGGAATGTACATAAAGATGGCACCCACAAGGCATTAGGATAAATAAAAGTAGGCGATATTAATGATGCTCATTAGCAGATGTCACTGTTAGGGATGAAGTAAATTCCACACCACAGTGTTTCATATATTACACTTTTCAAAACTGTCAACTATTTGACTTTGATATATGTCCATGTGAATTGTTTTAATAAGTTTTACAGCCCTTTCTTTGAATATACCCTCAAAAATCTTTTGCAAATTGCTGACAACAATATCACAAAGACTTTTTTGCCTAATGATTGTTCCTTCACTTGGAAGTGTGAGGGCTCAGATCATTACATTTCCACTTACTCATGGTATAAATATTTGTATAAGAATTAATTTAAAAATATAGTATGACCAAGCAGGTTTTATAGTTTAAAGCAGTCTTGCACAGGCTGTTGCCTGTATAACATGCGTAAATTGGCTCTTACTGTAGAAGCCAAAATGCAGAATAATAGCTTGTCAAACTGTCATTTGCAAGTGAGATCATAGATTCTATAGTCCAAATTAGGTTGTATTCTTTTCGTTTTTGTCAGGTCATATTCTAATAACCATATTGTGCACTAAACCCTGTGATTATCCCAATACTTGACAGATGGTAGGCTGTTAATTTATATGTAAGAGACAGTGATTGCCAGCACTCTAACTGCATTCAACAAAATATGAAATGTCAAAATCCACTTTTGGTTACGTTTTGCTTGATTTCATTTTAGCAGTGTAATGCTAGGCAGAGGAGTTTCAGTAGCTTATCTTATGTTTAATTTTATTAGTCTGCATTATTTTACTAATCACTAGAATAGAAGGAATTAAGGAAGAAGTAATTTTTCTTGTTTATGTCATTCTTTTCACTTTACTGTGGAAGTGGTCATCAGTCTGAGGGGTTAATTGAGAGGTGGGGGCAGACAAGATTTAATTGCTCAAAATTAAGGATAATTGTTATATAATAGTACCATACACCGATGTTTAGAAGTATGGTGGGGATCAAAATAATTTAAAAGTTAAAGTTAAAAGTGCACTGGCAAATCCACGAAAAGCTTTTAGAATGAGTCCTGGCTGGTGTGGCTCAGTGAATTGAGTGCTGGCCTGTGAACCAAATGGTCATTGGTTTGATTCCCAGTCAGGGCACATGCCGGGTTTGGGGGCCAGGTCCCCAGTAGGGGGCTTGTGAGAGGCAACCACACATTGATGTTTCTCTCCCTCTCTTTCTCTCTCCTTATCCCTCTCTGTAAAAATAAACAAATAAAATATTTAAAAAAACTATTAGAATGAGTAAATGATTTGAGCAGTATGGCAAGATACAAGATTGATATACAATAAGCAATTTTATTTCTATACAGTACAATCTTAAGATAAGATTAAGAAAGCTATCCCATTCACAATAGCAACAAAAAATGCACAGGAATAAACAACAAAACAGTACAGACTCGTACATTGAATACTATAAAATATTGTTGAAATATAATTAAAGAATAAATATTAATAAATAAAAAGACATTCCATATTTACAGATCAGAAAACTTAAAATTATTAAGATTCTAATATTGCTGCAAATGATCCACATGGTCAATGCAATTCCTTTGAGAATATCAGGTGGGCTTTTTGGGTTGTTTGTTTTTTGTTTTTAGAGCTTGACAAGCTGATCCTAAAACTCATATAGAACTGTGGAACTGCAACAGACCCTGAATAACCAAAACAATCTTGAAAAAGAAGAACAAAGTTGGAGAACTGACACTTCCTGATTTTAAAACTTATTAAAAAGCTACAATAATCATAATTGTCAAGGGTACAGAAATAAATCCTTAAGTTTATGGTCAATTGCTTTTTGACAAGAGTGTCAAGACAATTTAGTGGGTGAAACATTAGCCTTGTCAACAAATGTTGGCATAATTGGATTTCCACATGCAAAAGAATGAATTTAGACCTGTACCTCACACCATACACAATTAGCTCAAAATCAGTCACATTCCTAAATGTCAGAGCTCACATTATAAGACTCCTAGCATAAAACAAGAGTTAATCTTTGTGACCTTGGATTAGTTAGGTTCCTTAGATAGAACATCAAAAGCACAGATAACAAAATACAAAATAGATAATTTGACTTCATGAAAATTAAAAACTTTTGTGTGTCAAATGACAACATCAAGAAAGTGAAAAGATGACCCACCGATGGAGAGAAAATCATATATCTGATAAAGAACTTTGTATGAATATATAAAGAACTCTTACAACTCAACAATAAAAAGACAAATAATCCAATTGAAAAAGGGCAAAGGATCTGACCCGGCATATTTCCAAAGAAGATAAACAAATGGTTAATAATCATATGAAAAGACCTCAACAGCATTCATCATTAGGAAATGAAATCAAACCAAATGAAACCCACAATTAGATACTACTTTATATGCACTAGAATGGCTGAAATAAAAAAAAATCAATAACAATTGTGGGGATAGGGAAACACTGGAACCTTCATATGTTGCTGGTGGGATTGTAAAATGATACAGCCACTTTGGAAAACTGGTTGCCAGTTCCCCAAAATGTTAAACATAGAGTTATCATAGGACCTAGCAAATTTCCTAGATATATACCTAAGATAATTGAAAAACAATATAATTTAGCCCTGGCTGGTGTGACTCAGTGGATTGAGTGCTGCCCTGCAAACCAAAGGGTCATTGGTTTGATTCCCAGTCAGGGCACATGCCTGGGTTGTGGGCCAGGTCCCCAGTAGGGGGCACATAAGAGGCAACCACACTTTGATGTTTCTCCCCCTCTTTCTCCCTCCCTTTCCTTCTCTCTAAAAATAAATAAAATATCTTTAAAAAAGAAAAACTATGTAATTTATATATATTATGCCCATGCATACCATCAAACATGTTATTCATGTCAGAAAGCAGAAAAAAAATTTCCATCTGCAGTCAGAAATAAACAAATATGATATATTCATATTATGCAATATTATTCAATCTTACAAAGGAATTAAGTACTGATACATGCTACAATATGAATAAACCTTGAAAATGAACCTTGAAAATGTTATGCTAACTAAAAGAGCCAGTCACAAAAGGCCACATACTGTATGAGTTCATAATATGCAAATCAATGGACAGAAAGTAGCTTAGTGGTTGCTAGGGTTTGGAGGAGTTAAGGGAAACTGGAGTGACTGCTAATTGGTCCAGGTTTCTTTTTGTGTTGATGAAATGTTATAAAATTGATTGTGTTGTTAGTTGCACAACTCTATAAATATAATAGTAATGAATTTCATAATTTAAATAAATGAATTTTATGATATGTGAAATATATCTCAGTAAAACTATAAAAAAGCACATGGGCAATAAAATAGAAAAAACAATTCATTTATTATTCTAGCACGATAATAATTTCCTAAACTAACAATACTGTATCACTTGAAGAGAAGAGAATGTAATTTCTCATTCAAAAAACTCCAAAAACAGATCTATGGAAAACTCTTTTTAGGTAATGATTTTCTTGCCATATCTAAATACTAAAATGATGACAAGACCAACTCTGGGCAAAGATCTTTCTTCTACAGTAATAATACTGTTTAGAAAGATAACAACCAGAGCTTTCCTGATTGTGAGAGCCTATCTCTAAAAACCAATAGATACACATAACATGCATGATAACCGTGCACTGTATGTCTTATATGCCATGTGTACTATACACATACACATGGATACATTATATATAAACATTATAAAATTATACCAAGCTGGATTCATGGCTGCTTTCTCCTTCCCAATAATTTTTCCAATAATTTCCCCATCATCTGCATAAGATTTCTATCTGCATTTATTTTATAGAAAATAAATTGTTGAAATTATGTATTATTATAATTTAAAAATCATTTGGGGTCTTTCCCCTCAAACTTGAAACTTCATGATTGGTTAGGCCAGCAATTTTCAACCTTTTTCATCTCGTGGCACACATAAACTATTACTAAAATTTTGTGGCACACCAAAAATATATATTTTTTGCCAATCTGCAAATTAGTTTTGACTAATTCACATCAGATGGATATTGTGTTGGCTGTTGTCATTTTTTAATTTGACAGTCTAAGAGAAAAGAGGTCAGTGCTTCTGACTAAATAGTCTGGTATTGCATGTTTTAAAAATTCTTGTGGCACACTTGTTGAAAATCACTGGGTTAGGCTATCACTAATTTTGTCATTTTGCAGGAAGTGAAGCACAACAGCCAGTGCTATTGAGAAACAAATTCGCTCTGGCAATGGGCAAGCAGACACCTGATTGGTGGTGTTGCTCTTGTATCAGTCAGGGATAAAGCAGAAGTACAGTCCTTAGTTCATCCCAGTTTGAAGCCGGAGTTGGTGGCCAGAGCTGTTTCATGCCTGGGGTACACAACAAAAAAAGGGGTAGACTGGGTAAAGAAATGAAATTCTAAAATATATATGGTAAGGTATATGTTATTGATCTTCAGTAAGTTGGTGGGAAAAAAAGCTTAATCCACATTTTTTAGGCTTTTAGAAAATTAACATTTTGCCTTATTTTTTTTGCTGTGTTTCAGAGATCTATTTCTCACCCTAAAATATGGTCTTTGAAGGCTAACAGCCTAATTTTATTATATTAAAAATTTATTATTTTTAACAGCCTAATTTTAAATGTTAACAATTTCATCACCCCTTTTGGTATAGTATGTTGTAAGAAAATCCTAATATAAAGAAGTTAATTTACAGAAAATTTGTGGAATAATTTTTCATTTTAAAGAGATTTAAATGTGCTCTGGCTGGGTCGCTCAGTTGGTTAGAGAGTCATCCCTGTACTCCAAGTTTGTGGGTTCGATCCCAGGTTAGGGCTTATACAAGAAGCAACAATGAATGCATAAATAAGTGGAACAACAAACTGATGTTTCTCACTCTCTTTCTCTCTCACACTCTCTCTGTCTCTCAAGTAAATAAGTTAAAAAATATGTAAATGTTATGTTGTAAGTATTATTTTTCCTTTCAATGTCATTTTTAATGGCATTAAAAGTCATTTGCATGACTTTTCATATTGAATCACAATACAAGAATTTTAGAGATGAGCTGGAGAATCTCCAGCCCTCTCATGAGGAGGGTAGTGTGATCACAGCAGGTTAGAACTCAGTATCTTTTCCCCACTTCAATGACGAGGGCCTTATTCAAATATACATTGCCTTGATTTATTTTAGCATGCAATTCTCAGGAGCACATCTGTAGCATGAAATGACCCGTATTCACATTGTTCTTAGATACTGGAGTGGGGGAGATAGAAGATGGAAGTTCAATACTAAAATTGCTTTTGATTTAGTGGACTAAACTTTAGTATCAGGAAGAGAAGGGAGTTGGAGGAGAGGGCATACTGGTATTTTCTATACTTAAGAGTGAAGCCAAAATGGGAAAAAAAGATATAATCAGAACCCACCACCATTCTGCTTCAGCACAGCATATATTTTAATTCTCAGTTCAAAAAAAATTTTTTAAGAGAAAATATTTTAAGATGATATTTCCATGAGCCATTTCTGTGAAAAGTGAGTGAAGCTTTGACTCCCCTGAGAAATTCTTTGCAGTTGAGAAGGTGCTGAGAGCCTGTGGCTAGGGAGGTGGACTGGTCCTTGTAGGTGTATGAATGAGCTGATCTGCATGAAACCTGAATGGTAAATAGGGCTGACCTAGAGTCATCATGGTGATGCAGATTTACCACAAAAGGAAGCCCTGGGTAACCAGCTGTGGCCAGAGCCTGGAAGCTTGGTTCCAGGCTTGAGTCCTTTTGAGAATTGACATTGCCATTACAATCTTAAGAAAGCTGGAGTCTGCCCTGGGTCAGTCAATTGATGAAGCTGTAAATGCCCTCCATTTTTGGCTGAATCTGAGGAGCACAAAGCAGAGAAACTGTAAAAAGGAACTTACAGATACACTGGAGTTACAACTCTGTTTTCTGTTTCTGTGACACATTCTCGCTGCTTCTGTGGAGTGGCTGGGGGGGGTGCTTTGTATTGACATTCAAATGAATGTATCAAATATCTCTCTGGGCTACAGAATTTCTTTATCTGATATTGCCACAACAAGCAGCTCAGAGATATTTGTCTGTATCACTTTGGTCCTTTTATATGCTGACTGTTGAATCAAAGGAGCAGACAACTAAGACTTGTCTTTGAAAAGAAGTCCATTATCAGCATCTTTCAAGCTCTGAAGAGTACTTTCTACTTGGATAAAGCGCCACAATAGGTGGAAGGAAGCAAAGACAGTCTTGTAAGTTTCCCTGTGAGCAAGCAAGCCTTTGTTGTCTTTATTAAAAATATGCCTCCAAGCAGGTGGTCCTGTTTTGATGATACCTCCAAGGGAATCTGCTTGAAAATAATCATTGGGAACTCCACGCGTCTCTAAAGCAGCTTAGGCTGTTTTGAGAAATGTGAAAGGAGATTGAATTGCTGTGCCTTGCGTGCTTGGTGTGTTGAACAAATTTATTTTCAAATTTTAAAACTTAGAACTTTGGCAATTATATTAGTAAAGATAAGTAAGCTAGTTGACATCAACACATACATTCTTTGTTTTCTGTGTCCGTGCACCTCCCAGAGAGGGATGTGACCCAGATTCTATATGCATTCAAGACTTGCATTAGATAAGAATGGCATATACTTATCATTAGAGCATACTAATTAAAGCAGAAAGTGACATTTCAAAGTCATGATGCTCCCTAGCATCTCACTGTAAAATACTCTCTAGTCTATTTTTAATGACCTGGTATGCTATGTTTGTTTAAAATATTTTGTTATGAACTTGTATTTTCATTGTCAATGGTGGTGAAGACCATTAAGGTAGGACAGTCTTCTAGATCCGCGATTTTCAACCTGTGTGCCGCAAGAATTTTTAAAACATGCAGTACTGTTACAGAACAGGGCCAAGGGTGGTACGATGTACTATTACCAAAAGGACCCCTGACTAGGTTCGCTGTGTCTGCCGCCAGAGGAAAGGTGTCTCTCAATGCCAGAGATTTGTGAAAAGGAAAGGAAATATTTATTTAAAGCTATACAGACTTAAAGTAGTGACCCAATGTCTTCATTAAAATATTAAAGTCCTTTAGGATACCCACAGCTGCAGACAGTCCTAAGAAATTCTCCCTCTGCCCTAGTCTGGGTACCCTATCTCAGGAGAAGAAGTCTGTGATTCAGGCTCCCAGCACCATCAGCTGTGTCAGCTGATCTCCAGTTAATAATCCAATGTCATGTGGCACCTTCTCATGGCCCACCAGCAAGATTCCTTTCACCCCTTTTCTTCTAGGCAAAGTCTCTCCTACTTCCTAAGCAACGTGGCAAAAGGGAGTACCCCAAAGCCATGTGGTCCTCACTCTTGCCAAAGTCTCGGGGGTTCTCTCCTACCGAAGCTGCAGGGGTCCCCACTTTGCCAAAACCACGTGATTCTCTCCTCGCATGGCTGCTGAGTCTGGGTTTAAATCCCCGCAACAATCTTCCTCTGTACCCCCATTTCCGACTTCTCCTATAATCAGTTACACCTGCCAGCATTCCTGTATTATTCCAAGTTTACTGGGCTGCCATCCTGAGTCCGGGCAGGTGTGGCCCCCTGTCATGGAGCCAGTCTTCTCCAAGCTCCCACCCAGGCACTGTAATCGGGGGAGCTGCCCCCCAGTTACATCTTCGGGGGAAGTCACTTTCATCCCCCTGGCTCAAAGCATGGCCACAGCTATTTAACATATCTATGAAACCAGTTAAAGGTTATAGATATGTTAAATGACCATGCCAGAGGTTAGCTGCAAAGCTGTTGCTGTACAAAACAGCTCTGTGTGTTCCTGCTCCATGTGTCCCTTCCCCTAGTTCACACCTGTCGGGGGAAGGGGTGAGGGCATCCTATATATCTTTCTAATATTTCCTGAACACCTTGAATTCTGGACCCCATTCCAAATCCCTATTTGGGACGCCCCTCTGGGCTGTACCCTGTTACAATACCTGACTACTTAGTTAGGGGCACTGACCTCTTTTCCCTTAGATTGTCAAATTTAAAAAATGACAACAACCAACACAACAGTAGCTGACTGGTGTGAATGAATCAAAATTATGCCTATTTTTTTTTGTCATATCATGAAAAAATATATTTTTTGGTGTGCCAAAGAATTTTAGTAATTAGTTTATGTGTGCCATGAGATGAAAAAGATGGGAAATTGCTGTTCTAGATGAATAAGGAAGGAGACCAGTGAGACCCGGTAAGGGCTTTGAGCTTTGATTTCAGTCACATGCAGGGCGCATCCATGCATCTTGCACTCATTCAGCACTTTGATCGTGTGCTTTCTACTTGCTAATGCCTTTGCTAGCTTCTAGGGACACATTGGTTACCAGGACACAGATGGTTCCTGCCCTCAAGGACCCCCGTCTTTGATTATGGTCAAAGCTGTTTTTTGTCTCCTCTTTTGCTTGCTCAGTAGTGGCAGAGTAGAGTGGATGATGTGTTCATAGCTGGTTACACAGGTGAGGAAAGAGTAGGTTCACAGTTGTGAGCACACAAAACACAGTTTATTTTTGTATTATTACTTACAATTTATTGTATTATTTTCCATACAAACAGCTGTAAACATACTTTTGCCCCAATGTGTGTGTACACCCTTACCTGCTGTTGCAAACTTCTGGATATTCTTGGTAGATAAGTATAACAGGAGAAATTTATCCTTATTTGTTCTGTAGTTTTTCTCACATTTGTATCTTGTTTGTCAGCTAAATTTGGATTTTAAATTCAATGACCTAGAATTATGTCTAATGCTTCAGTTCTCTGCCTGGTATATTGTTGATGCTTTCAAAATGCTCATTCCCTTCCCTCCTTCTCCCCTATATCCCCCCTAGGTAATAATAATAGTGCTGAATGAGATGGTTCCAGTGTTTGCATTGTGAATCAGGAGTACTCTAAAATTTCAATGGGCCTTGTATTGTGGACCCTGTTGTGAAAATTTGTCAACTAAGCCAGCTATCATTGGTTACAATAATATGTAAAAAGTAGAGTCTCCTTATGTTAAGATGATCAATTTCTAAAAGCTTTTAGCCCCAGAGGAAGCCAAGAAGTGGCAAATTCCTCAGCCCTCACCAGTTTGGGAAGAGAGGAAGCATGCTCTTCCTCTGTTGACAGAAGCTGTGTAGGGGCTTTTGCATTTGAACATAGATGAGACGTACAAAAATGTCCAAACAAAAGCCAGAAAGAGAAATAAGGAGATGCTCTTTCCCATTACTCATGTTCCTAGTAGTAAAAGCAGACAGATATCATTTTCGTTGGTGTTGTCATCTTCATCCTCATATTTATTAAGTATAGAAATCCCATCAAATAGCTGTCTCTATTATTCAAATTTTATGGATGACCAAACCAGTTAGAATGTTCAGGAAACTTACCCTAAACCACAGAGCTGGTAAATGATACAGGACTCCCATCCGGGGCTGGCTGTGCCCAAAGTTCTCTTGACAACAAGTCTCTACCATCGCGCATTATCTCTTATTCTTTTCCATACTTGTACAAAGTATGTTGTACAAAGAGTTGTTAAAGGTCTTTACCCTCGTAGATGGCAGCATGTTAAATATTTAGGCTACTTTAATCTGTGTGTGAACATTGCCATTTTCTGTTTTAAAAAAATTTTATTGAATTTATTGGGGTGACATTGGTTAATAAAATTATATAAGTTTTAGGTGTACTATTCTGTAACATTGTCATTTTCTGAAGACTTTTTCAGATGAATTTTTTAAAAGTGAATTCCAGGCTTTCCATTGACTAGTGATGGTGACTGACTTGAGGCTGCTCTTGTTATTCAAATGCACTTAAAGTTACCAGTATTCCTTAAAGTGGTGTGCCACAAACCTACCTGGATGATCGTAATGGCACAGACACATGAGCCAGGATTCACGATTTGAAAATGAGATTGCTCTTCATGCTGCAGGAAAATTGATTGAAGTGTCTATTATATGCGTACCCTGCTATTCACACTCTTAAAAGAAATCCTGGCTATTTATTTATTTTCCTTCCTGCTTCTAGAAAGGATTTGAGCTAGTTACTAGTATGTTTTATTTATCACTGAGAGCTAAAAATTCAAAGGCAGAATATTTTTATGAAAGAGAGCAGTGATGAAATCTTGATATTGGTCCCAGAATTGATTTTTCTAAGCACCAGTAGTGGTGATTTAGAGTCTGGAATTAGTTTTTGCTATGTGACTTTAGGCAAGGCTAATGGCTTTGAGCCTCAGTTCTTGATTTGTTAAAAAGGGGGGTTGGAAATAAATGTAATTCATCACTGTGATGGTCACCTGAGATAATTCTTGTAAAGCACTCAGCACCATGTCTGGTACTCTAGAAGTGTTAAATAAATGTTATGGTAAAAGGAATAAGGTAACAGACACACTGCTTCATTTATTCAAAGGAAATCTTCAATGGAAGCTACATATATGAATCTGATTAACTGTTTTGGTTGGGTGGGTATAGGGCCTGCCACAGAACACAGGTGATCAAATATGTCCACACAGATAGTTTAGAAATGATGATCCTTGGTTTAAAACTAGGGAAAGCAAGTGACAGCAGGCAGTGGTAGGATAGAGAAAGCACCATGGGCAAGGCAATGGCTGATTTGGGTTTAATTAGGGCTCTGATGCTTTCAGCTCACAGGATCTTAGGCAACTGTTTTAACTGTTCTCAGCCTCAGTTTCCTCTTCTGTGAAAAGATGATAGCAATACTCAGGCTTTTTGAGAAACACAGGAGATAATGTGTTATGAGAAGAGTCCTTGTCTACAAACGTTGCTTTTTGTTGAGGAGATTACACTAGGATGAAAACAAGTTTGATAAAGAGTTTCAAATGAACTTTATTTATGAGCCAGGTTAGAGTCCAAGGCTGTGGTAACTTTCTTTTTATTTTATTTTATTTTTAAAATATGTTTATTAATTTTAGAGAGGAAGAGAGAGAGAAAAAAAGAAACATTGATTGGTTGCCTCCTATACACACCCTGACCAGGGATTGAACCTGCAACCTAGGTATGTGCCTTGATGGTGAAAGGAACCCCCAACCTTTTGGTGTACAGGACAATACTCCAACCAATTGAGCCACACTGGCCAGAGCACTCTCTTTTTATTTTAAATATGCAACTCCCCACCCTGGCCTGTTTGGCTCAGTTGATTGGAGTGTTGGCATGTGAACTGAAAGGTTGTGCGTTCGATTCCCGGTCAGGGGACATACCTAGGTTACAGGTTCGGTCCTTTGTGGGGCCTGTATGAGAGGCAATCGATTGACATTTCTCTCTCACGTGGATGTTTGTCTCTCTCTCTCTGTCTCCCCTTCCCTCTTTCTCTCAAAAAACAAAAACAAAAACAAAAAAACAAAAACAAAAAAACTACTCCTCCCCACCCTCCAGCTGATCTCATTTAACAGGAACATAACACCTTGAAGTCCAATGGTTAATTTTCTTTGGTGGCTTTTCTACTTTTGGCTATCAGATTCTGTGCCTATGTTCTTTAAATCCTGTCAGTGAGTGAGGAGGAAATCCTGTGTGACAATGGATTTAGTGGGGTGTAAATCTACCTAAGTAGCAGCTGGATGGAAGCTGATGAGGGTCGGCCCCAGAGCTGGGCCACATTAGTTGAGTTAGAAGGATGTGCTGACTTAAACTTCAAGCCACGGGGTCCATCAACAAACTGCAGGAAAGCAATAGCAGCCCATGGTGTGGCCTGTTGTGCTACTGACATTCTTGTCAGTGTCACCATCATCACCATTAGGCCTTTATGAAGTGCCAGTGTGTGGAGCTCCCCTAGGTGCCATTGTAGGCAGATGGGCAGCTGCGTGTTTTCAGTAAGAGCCTTGTGCTGGGCTGTGAGCTGAAGCAGCCCAGCTGTGATCCAAGGCAGGTCCACAAGTGTGGCTATACACATGGTGAGAGGATAGTTGGTGGCTAGAGTAGGGTTTTGTCTGTAATGTCAGCTTAGGCCATGGCCCATTTCTCTGAGAACTGTCCACAACTCTCACCTTCTGGGGTGGACCCTGGCAGTCATGTTTATACAGTGTAATTTGGCTCCTATGGCCATGCCTGAGTGGACCAAGGATGCACAGTTGACTCAAGCTGGGCCAGTCAGGTGTCTTTCCCAGAAGCTGGACATGGGACTAAGACATTGTAGATAGAATGGGAAGATAGGTAAACTTGGGGGCTGTGGAAAGCCATGTCTTAGATTTATTCTCTAATCTTCATAACAGTCGTATGAAGTAGTTCCTCTTCTTGTTTCCACTTTATATAAAAGGAAACTTGAGTCACAGAGAGGTGAAGTAATTCATTCAAGGTTGTATAGGTGGGTAGCGGCAGAGCTAGGCATGAATCCAGGTAGCATGAACTCATATCTTTAGCCACTGTACAACTGCCTTTCTGGGAGAGAGGAAGGAATACGACAGAGCTACAGAGAAATGCATGTTCAATGACTGTAAGGTGGCAGGGAGGGAAGAGAGAGGGAAAGAATAAGACTAATCAACTAAGAGAGTAGGTGCCCTGATTCTGTAACTTTCTGACTCCAGGGTCCAGACCTTAGTGACTACATTTTCTATCATTGGGCTTTCAGAAGTATCTCTGTGTCCTTGTAAATAAATACTCCTTTTTGTGCACAAAGTAGTTTCAATGAGTGTCCATTACTTGTAACTGTAAGAGTATTGAGCAAGTGAATGCACTGTCACAATTTGTTTTGAAAGACTTTGGGTCATCCATTGGTCTTTGTAGCCCCAGTCATCTCCACATTACCTGTAGGTAGAATCTAGACTGGTGGAGGAGAAAGGCAAGTAACCCAGTGATTGCAGCATAGTGTGATAAGCATTCTGAGAGGCAGCATAAGTTGCTATAGAAACACACACACACAAAAAAGAGAGAGACTGGGATAGGGTGTGGGGGATCAGGGATGATGCCTTCTTGGAGAGGAGATATTTGAGTTGTTTTTGAAAAATGAGTAGGATTCAGCAATATGAAAAATGAATGGGAGTAGGGGTTTTCCAGATAGTGAGAATGGTATATGAAAAAAAAAATGAAACCTATGACCCATTTTGGAAAGGGCAAGCAATTGAGTGTGATGGAAAAGAGGAAGGAGGAGGGATAGAATATGTGACCGCAGTTCTTGGCTGTACCAGGCCATAGGGTCTCCAGTGCTAAGCAATAGAGTTTGAACCTTATTCTAGAAACTAGCAGTTCGTTTACTACCGCATTCCTTCTCTTTCTCCAACATAGAAACATCTGTAGGTTTTGAAATGGAAAAGATGACATTCTGACAACATTAAAGATAGTTTTAGGAAAAAGAACACATGCAGAATCCCAACACCCAGCACTACTATTCTTTTCATTTTTGTACAGTATCTTCTAATTGTCAAACATACCCATTTTTATACATGGTTGCAATTCATCTACATACCATTTTCACTTCCCAGGAGATGAAAAAGGATTTCTATGTTTCTATGTTGTTCTCTTCTAATTATTATAACAGCATAATAAAAACACAGCTTTTCTGAGGAGCCACACTGCTCCAGGAAGTGCATTCAGTTCTGGTGAAACAAAGATGTATGACCTGAAGATTCCTGCTTTTGAGCAATTCTGGATCCAGTATAATACTTGCACTGAAATATTTAACCATGCACATTTTAAAAGCATGTGTGTTTACTATTATTATTTTCTGAAACATTTATTCAGTTCTTTGAGGATAGATTGAGGGATTTTCTATCCTTTCTATACTCACTGACCCCTGGCGCTGACCCTGTTATAAATGTTCTGTGGCTAAGAAATGGCCACATCTTCATGTGCTTCTTACATGTTCATGCACTACTTATGTGGTGTCTTTTTTATATACTATGCTCCAAGTACCTACCCTAAAAGCTATTTGATGGTTAACCATAAACAGGCTCCAAATCAAGCTCGTGAGCCAAGTTAATTTGATTATGAAACATTATCTTGATTGTGGCAAGTGTCCAGTTGTCATCTTTTTAATGATGCAGGCTTCTACTGCCTAAACTAATTACAAACTAGCTCCATTCCGGGGAGGGTTGCATTGCCTAACGAAACCTCCTTAAGCCAGTCCCGAGTGTGTTGGTGATGTGATCACATCTGCTTTTCCTTCCCCTGGCCTTCTGTGGATATCATCAATGTCATTCTCTTTCCCTCTCTGCTCTTGTGTTAAAGAAAATAGGATTGATTGGTCAAAATTGCTCCTTAAATTAAATTTTGCCTCCTACCTCCAGCATGATCATGAGCCTTCAGATTAAAGATGCAGATAATTTTGCAGTCAGATTTACATTTTGGTCTGTAATGAGTTTAAAGTCTTATCATGTTTTACTTTTCCCCTTTTATGAGGCTTTATTGACTTAATTTAGCTTGTGATTTGGGTGGTATTTTGTTGTTAGTTTTTGCTTCGGTTTTTGTATCCAAATGTCCTTATTTTTTTCATTCCCAGCCTTGTGTATTTACAGAAAAGACATTGATCAATTGGTATAAATAATAAAAAGTAAACCTTCAAAGAAGTATGTTCATTAAAGAGTTTAGAACTGCTCCATTATCCATGTAATGAAGAAATGGACAAGAAAGCTAATTAAACTTTATTTTTTGGAAATCCTCATGTCTGATTTAACCGTGTGTGTGTGTGTGTTCTCTGTGTATGTGTGTGTTTAGATACAAGTATGAGTTATTGACACATACTCAAAATGAAGTAGTTTGTTATGCTGTAGTGATGCAGGCATTCTGGGGGTCTGGGGACCCAAGGGTCTGTGACCCACTGTGGGTTCTTGGCTTCATGAAGGAAAGAATTCAAATACGACCTAGCAGAGAGTCCAAAGTGAAAGTGAATTTATTAGTGAAGCAGTGAAACAGAGAATGGGCTACTCCATAGACAGTGCAGCCCCTTTTTAGAGGAATTTTCTCCTTTTATTGAAGTTCATTTAATCTGGGGGTAGGGTATTCAATATGGGCCAGGAATATTCAGGATCTTTGCAGGGAAGGGGTGAAGATTTCTCAGACAAGCTCTGTCAGCCATATTATGCCCTTATATGGGCTTTCTGTTTCTGATCATGGCAGCACAGGGTGTGTTGTTCAGCATGCTAATATATTACAATGAGTGTATAATGAGGGTAGGGGTTACCGTTAGGTGAAATTAGTTGCCGTGTTGGATCAAGCTGGTCTCTGGTTTGAAGGTATCAGTCCATTAGGGGTTGGTCTTACTAACTCCTTGACAGCTCCCTTTAATTGATTGCAACTGTTTTGACACATACTCTATCTCAATTGACCTTACACACTTCTAAAAACTCTCGTAACCTCAGTTTCTTCCCTTTAAAATGAGAGCAATACTAGTTGTTATTATATACTGTTGCAGGGGTAGTTCATTTGATGATGCTGCAAAGTACCTGACACATAATAAATGCTCAGTAAATATCAATGGTTAATTTCATGACTCTTGTCTTGCAGTAGTACAAAGCATCCTTTATGATATTAACTTCAAGCTGCTAATAAGTCCCTGAGTTCATCTCTTTGTAAAGAGGCCAAAAGCATTGTGAGAAAGCTACAACCCAAGAAAACTTTTTGAGCCATTTTTCTCCTAGCCTTTCTTCCCTTTTTACGGCCTAGGCTACATGCTTAGTCATTTCCACCTAGTTCTCGCCAATACCACCTTTATGACAGATTCCCCTGGAGGCCATCATCACAGTCCTTGTCTCTGATTTCAACTGCAACTGTGGTGACAAGCTTTGTCAGTTCCTACCTCTTTTAGCACTTGCTGTGCTCCTTTTCTGCTTTCTTCCCCAGGACCATCTCTCAGGAAGGGAGCCTGCTTGGCCTGGGCCACAAAGGAGCCTGGAAGTGTGGGGGAGTAAATGTCCTCAGGGGCCATATCACCCTTGGGCATTTGAATATGTGTATGAATGCTGCAGACTTCCATTTGTCAGGTGCATAATTCGGTATACATTCTGTACACTTCTTCGGAGGTCCTGGCCCTTGCTATCAGTGGCCAACTTGATAATTACTCTTCTATTGGGTTTTACTCCATCCCTGCCTTACTCTGTATTCCCTCATTCGTGCTTCCTGGAACCACCTCCTAAATAAACTCAACACCTAAACCCTTGTCTTGGGCTCTGCCTTCAGGAGAAGCCAACCCATGATAGCCCGGGAATCTCTAGCCTCCTGAAGTTTCTAGGCTCTGCCTATATAATCTTTAGTCTTGGATTATATCTCCTTCCTTTCTACCTTAAAGGGAAGACCTATCTCATGGATTTTCATGGCCATACTCTATGATCTTGAGCTTATTCCCTCTTTGTTTAATTTTTTAAAAGATTTTATTTATTTATTTTTAGACAGGAGAAGAGAGGGAGAAAGAGAGAGAGAGAAACATCAATGTATGGTTGCCTCTTGTGTGGCCCCCTTTGGGGACCTGGCCTGCAACCCAGGAATGTGTCCCAACTGGGAATCGAACCTGCAACCCTTTGGTTCCCAGCCTGTGCTCAATCCACTGAGCTATGGCAGCCAGGGCAGTTTATTCCCTCTTAAGTCCTCCTAGCCCAAAGGCTATCGTAACTTGTTTACTTTTTTTAAGTTTATTTTATTGATTATGCTATTATGGTTGTCCCAATTGTTCTACTTTGTTCCCCTCTACCTGGTATCTCCCTTCCCTCCAGCATTCCCTCACCTTACTTTATGTCCATGAAGTAAGTTCATGCATATAAGTTCTTTGAGTTCTCTATTTCCTATACCTAACACCTCCCTGTCTATTTTGTACCTACAAAGTATGCTTTTTAATCCTTGAATCTTTTCCCCCATTCTTTCCCTTTCACTCCCCATTGATAACTCTCCAAATGATCTCTATAACTGTGGTTCTGTTCATATTCTAGTTGTTTGCTTAGTTTGTTTTTGTTGTTTAGATTTAGTTGCTGATAGTTGTAAATTTATTGCCATTTCATTGTTCATAGTTTGGATCTTTTTATTAAGTAAGTCCCTTTAACATTTCATATAATAAGGGCTTGGTGATGATGAACTCCTTTAACTTGGCCTTATCTGGGAAGCACTTAATCTCACCTTCCATTCTAAAGGGTAGCTTTGCTGGATAGAGTAATCTTGGTTGTAGGTCCTTGCTTTTCATCACTTTGAACATTCTTGCTAGTCTCTTCTAGCCTGAAAACTTTGTTTTGAGAAATCAGCTGATAGTCTATGGGAAGTCATTTGTAGGTAATTCTGCTTTTCTTTTACTGCTTTTAAGATTCTCTCTTAATCTTTAACCTTTGGCATTTTAAGTATGATGTGTCTTGGTGTGGCCTTCTTTGGGTCCAACTTCTTTGAGACTGTTTCCTGGACGTGTATGTCTGTTTCCTTCACCAAATTAAGGAAGTTTTCTTTCATTATTTTTTCAAATAAATTTTCAATTTCTTGCTCTTGCTCTTCCTCTTCTCCTCTGACATCCTTATGATTTGGATGTTCGACCTTTTGGAGATGTCCCAGAGCCTTCTTATTCTCTCATTATTTTGAATTCTTATTCCTTCATTCTGTTCTGGTTGATTGTTTATTTCTTCCTTGTGTTCCAAATCATAGATCTGAATTCTGGCTTCCTTCCCTTCACTGTTGGTTCCCTGTGGGTTTTTCTTTATTTCATTTAGTGTAGACTTCATTTTTTCCCTTATGCTTTTGCCTTATTCAATGAGTTCTCTGAGCATACTTATCATCATGGTTATGAACTCTGCATCTGATAGGTTGGCTATCTCCATTTCACTTAGTTCTTTCTCTGGGATTTTATTCCATTCTTTCATTTGGGCCATATTTCTTTGTCTCCTTAATTTCACAGCCTCCCTGTGTTTGTTTCTGTGTATTAGGTGGAGCTGCTTTGACTCCCTGTCTTAGCTCATTTGTTAAATTGTATTGGGTGGAGCTTAGGTATTTGCCAGGGTGGGGCAACCCACTTCACTGCTTTGTGGCTATCTATGTACAGGAGGGGTCAGAGAGAGGACATTGCCACTGAAGCTTGCTCAGCATTTGCCCTGTTTCCAGTCACTTCACCCCTTTCCTATATGTGACTGATCCCCCTCTAGTTACTGCCCAGGTGGTGATTCGTAGAGTGGGTGGATGAGTTCATTATAGGACCATGGCCCTTTAATTGGCCTCTCCCAAGAGACCAGCAGTTTCTTCCGCTGCCCCATCCCCCACTGGTGTTTATAGCCAGAAGTTGTGAGGCTTTATTTTTCCAGCCCTGGAACCATGGGCTATGAGGTCTGGCCTGGAGCTGGGATCACTCCTTCCCAAGGTACGCCTCCTGATTTTATCCACCACATGTGAATGTGGGACTGCCCATTCTGCTGGCCGCCTCACTGCTGCCACCTTACCACCACTACACTGTGTCCTCTTTGACCCAGCTCCCTGTCTCTGCCCCTCCTACTTGTCTGGATGCATATCGCTTCTTTAAATCCTTGGTTGTTGAACTCTCGTGCAGTTAGATTTTGTGGCAGTTCTGGGTGTTTTTTGTTTTGAGGTTAGTTGTGATCCTTCTTGTGGTTGTGTAAGGAGACAAAGTGTGTCTACCTATACCTCCCTCTTGACTGGAAGTCATAATTTGTTTACTTCTATACCTCCAATGTAGAGTGCTTGGCTCACAGTGGGAGCTCAACAACTGCTTATTGAATTGGTGAAAGAATGAATAATTCCCTTTCTCCTGCATGTTTTTTAGTTTCCTCTCCACACAGGCTGTTCTCATCATTAGTTGTTCTCTGAATCTTTTAAAGATTTTATTTATTTATTTTTAGAGAGAGAAGAAGGGAGGGAGAAAAGGAAGAAGAGAAACATTGATGTGTGAAAGAAACATAGAACAGTTGCCTCTTGCATGCCCCAACTGGGGACCTGGCCCCAACCCGGGCATGTGCTCTAACCAGGAATTGAACCTGCAACCATTTGTCTTGCAGGGCAGTGCTCAACCCACCGTGCCATACTAGTCAAGGCCATCATTGGTTGTTCTTTTAGACTTTCTTTCTGGAAGTCCTGAGATCTCTTACCTTGGAAGTAAATATCGTGGCCTGAATCATTGAGCCCACCTTTTTATTAGGCCTACTAGCCACCTCCCACCCCTTGGCAATATTGGACCTTACTGAACACTTCTCTGTTTTTTGAAATCTGCCTCTCTTGATCTGTTGAAATCTAATTTTCCTGGTTCTTCTCATGGCTCTCAGACTTTTCTTTCCTAGTGTTTTTGCTGGCTTGTTAGCTGATGCTACATTTTGCTTCTCTAGGACTCCTTCTTTGAGTTTGCTCTCTTTTGGAGTTACATGTTCAGCCTGAGTAAAGCAGTGACTCGCATCTCTTCATCTCTGTAGACGATTCCTAAATCTGTAGTCTCTAGATTAACCCTTCTGGGTTCAAAGCTTTTAGAAATCTCCATCTGGAATTCTTGCAGATATATAAGCTGGAATACATTCTTCTCCTTTTTACCGCTTGCTCTTTTTCCATATTCTGGCTTAGTTAATGGGCTCACCATCTACTTGGTAACACAGTACAGAAGACTTTGTTTGATCCTTAACTGCCTTTCCTTAATCATTGCTTTCAATAGTTTTCAGTTTGTACTAAGCAGGTGTATCCCCACCACCCTCTGCAGGGTGCTGGGGATACATGAACAACCAAATAGACCCTCAAGAGACCCATAGTCTGGCAGCAGATAAATAAATTAATCTAATTTATCTCACAAATACAGTATTATAAACTGAGGTAAGTGATGTGGAAGAAAAGTCCAATGTCCTTTGAGAGCATGTCACCAAAGGGCCTAATTTATTCCTGGGGTTTACACACCTTCCTTTAGGAAAAGTGGCAATTGATCTGAGATCTAAAGGATGAGTAGGAATTAATTAAGGGAGAAGAACTCTTTCCTTTTTATCACTATACACTATAGTCATCAAGTCCCTTTGATTGTGCCTATGAAATGCCTCAATTTTTCTATCTTCGGTTCTCAGTCTGGACCATTGCCATTCCCATTTTCATCTCCCCCTGAACCATGCACGAGTCTTCATATTGCTGCTAGAGTGCTTTGACCAAACACAAATCTGACCACATGTTTTCTCCTACTTCCAGCTTTAAACCATTGATAGCTCCCTAGTGCTGCCAGGGCAAAACCCTAACCATGTGGCATGGCATTCAAAGACTTCCCAAATTTTGATTCTCACCTTTATTTCATCTCCTGTCACTTCATAGCACATGGCCACTATAGACTCTGCAATTTCCTGAAGATAGACACCATGTCTTCATAGGCTTTTGTGCCTTGGTTCATTCACTTATCAGCTTTGAGTTCCTCTGTCCTCTCGCTCCTAGTCGGCTCCTACTGTACTGTTAGGCCCTACATATGTCACATTCTCACATCTTGCATGAGACTTTTCTTAGCTCTTTATCTGTGTCCTCATATTTATATTGGCACATATTTCCATCTGCTTGCCTTATATTAACTTAATTGTCTAGAGCATGTGTTCCTCGGGGATCAAGATTGTGTTGTGCTCATCTTTCCCTTTCTAGGTGTTTAGTAAATATTTGTGATTTAAATTATTTTTATTTATTGGTTTTAGAGAAAGAGAAGGAGAGGTTTGGGGGAGAGAGGGAGAGAGGAAGGGAGAGGGAATGTGCAAAAAAATGAAATATCGATTTATTGCTTCACTTATTCATGCATTCATTGGTTTATTCTTGTATGTGCTCTGACTAGGGATGGAGTCCTCAACCTTGGCATATTGGGAAAATGCTCTAACCAATATGTGTCAAGGCTAAATATCTGTGATTTAATTGTCCATGTGTGAATAGAGTAAGGGAGGCAAAGACATTAGGGGAGGGGAGGAGGGCTGAAAGAAGAAACCAGACCTTTTCTAATTACATGAACTGGTGATCCCAAGCAGGACTTGACCAAGACATACATGTAGGTGGTACAGGCACAGTAATCATTGGTGTTCTTTCAGCAAGCAAGTGAAATAACAGATTTTAGCAGTGCTGCTGGTAGAGAAGGATGATGACAGATTGTAGTATCCTGGCCTGCATACCCAACTCTGGGAAACAAGAGCCCTCTGGTTGTTGGGCACACTGTACATGAAGGCATTTTATTGACTTTATTTTGTTACTGAGCATGCCACCCTTACAGTCACCTCGGTTGTAATTCTTATAATTAAGCACAATTGTCTTCCTGAAGAAAGTTGTGATAAATGCCATTTTCTTCACTGTGTTACTTTTCTGGGGATATTTTAGTACTTCTAGATGGGTACCCTGTGCAGCTGCTGGCCAGTCCTGTTATTTCTGCTCTGGTACCGAGGAAGGAACACTGGGTTGTGTAAAGCTCTTTAACAACATTATACCAATTACCTATAAAGAATTTCTTTTTCAGGCCTGGCTTATATCCATTTAACTAACAAATAAAATTTTTTTAATTTCAAAATTGTCAGGATGTTGCTGTGAAATGCATGGCAGAATGGGGCTAGTGTTCTGTTCTGTGTTCTTATAAATGATAGGCAAATGTCAGTGGCCTATGGCCAAGAGTGGGCTGCTAGTCTCCAAACTTGCCAAACCTGTTGGTGCCTGGGCCACCTTGCAGGTCCAGCTCCCACCCATGCATCCTCTCCTGAGCCTGGTTGGAAGGAGTGTTTACTAATATCAATGTTGGGGTGGCTTTTAGGGCAGACAGGCTGCCTATGGCCTTCGCTTGAGTATGCTCAGGAAGGAAATTGTGTAAATGACAACTAAAGTGGATGCTAAGGGAATGTCTTTCTGCCTGTTTGACTTTGTCCCTGAGATGTCAACTTACCGATGCTGATGTCCACTAAAAATGCAGCAGACAATAGTTGTATCTCAGTTGCTAAGGGACAGGGATGTCGAGTAGGAGAAAGATTGGGTCAGCTTTCCAGAGTACCGTGTACAGAGTACCGAGCATCTGTGCCAGCCACTGTGTAGATGCTGGGAGAACATAGGGGAATACGACATGGCCCTCATCCCTGAAGAGGTATTATTTTTATTTATTGAGCTTTTTAAGTCCTTCCCACTTCTAGGTGTCAATGGAACTGGCAATTTGCGACTGGTCTTTTAGAAAATTCAGATTTATGTTCTTAATCTATAAATCTTTCATTGGAACTTAGGTGAACTGCCTTAACCCTGTGTGTTTTATAAAATGCTTTATATGGGGTTTTAGAAAATGATTTCAAAGATATTATCTCATCTGAGCCTCACAGAGGACTAGTGTCATTATGCTTATTTTACTGGTAAGAATAATGATACCCAGAGGGTTAAGTGTCTCTCATTCTGGATCTCCCAGCTGGTCAGAGACAGAGCTTTCTATGACCCTTGGTCTGCTGATTCTTTTCTTCTTTACTCAATTATCTCCCTGCCTAGACTGATGGCAGAGTTTGGGTTTTTCCAATAACCACAGCTTTTATGTATTTCAAATTCACTTTTATCCTACACATCCATTGATCTCTCTTATATTAAGAATTAAATGTGTGTGGTGTGCTCTCGTGTTGGTGTGACTCATGTCTGTTTTTATAACTTATGCCTTCTTTATTTACCCTCATTTTTTTTGAAAGGGGCAGTAGGAACTTAACATTTGTCCTTTCCCAGTCTACTGTTTGTATATTTTCTCTGATTCCTGTGAACAATGGTAATGGAAAGTGATCGATGATCAAATAGTTTCTTTCATGTTTGCCTTGTTTGGAGGTATGCTGTAAATTCAGAACTGCTGACTCTTTGGGGAAATGGTAAGAAAGTAGCCTTGGGAATTTTATATAAGAGCTCTTAGGTCTTTATGGAGGAAGTCCAGCACAGACCAGCAGGACTTGAGTGACACGACACATGGAGTTATGGAAATGGCAGAAAGAGAGGCGTTTTGTTTGTTTGTTTGTTTGTGTTTGCTGAAGAGACTGTCCTTGGACATACTTTGCTAGAAATAATATCTTCCTTCTCTGACTTTTTATAACATTTCTTTTTATCTTTCTTATGGCTTGAATTGCTTCTTACATTATATTGTAGTTATTTTTATAGTTATCATCTTTCTTACTAGTCTGTGGTTTTTTCGAGGAGAGGAATATTATGTGATGTGCTTTGACAACTCCATGGCACCTTGCATGGAGCCTAAATGCAATGATTAACAAATATTCATGTTTCTGGGGTTTCCAGATACACTCCCTTTATGCAATACTGTTTCGTTTGAATATTTTACGGTAACCATGATTTTTCACGCAATCAGGGAAAAAAAGATAAAATTTTTCTGAATGATTAAATGGATAAGTGAATGATTAAGAATTCAAGGCTGCTAAGGAATTTGGAAGCAAGATATCATTTACTGAATATCTAAAGCACTGGTTTTCCAAGAAGTATAACATTTTTCATACTTATTATCCTAATTACTTTTGCAGCATTTGATGAAATGGAGGAGAGGCACAGGTGTATAGTAACAGATATCCAAAGTTCAAGTCTTTCCTGTCCTCTTTTTATTCAGGTTCTCTAAGCTTCCAAGATCTTGCTTTGGATTTGTTTTTCATCCAGATGTTCACAGTTTGAAAGCAGCAGAGATTATTAGCCAAATTTATCCCTGTGGTGTAAAAAAGTGAATTCATTGTTTCCCTTGGGCTCCAGAGTAGATACAGTTCATTGAGGGAATCTGGCTCTTTCATTCCTGAGCTCAAATACGCTCTGAAGTTTTCATTATTCGAGGTCTTTCATCTCTATGCAATCTATCACCAAGGAGCCACACATTCTCATTATTTCAGATTTCCCAGAGCCAGAACAAAAACCCAGTTGGAAAAGTATATGCCTTTGTTTAGATGCCGCAAGTCACCTTTTAATTTTTTCATTGCCAGCAACTAAAACGATTTCAATATTGGCAGCCTCTCACTCAAGGATCATGTGGTTTGAATGTTTGCCTGTATGTCTGTGTCTTAGGCTGGGACTTCCATGTTATAGATGAATGCACAGAACATTCCAGAATATACAAATGAGGCAGATGCTTTCTAAGAGCAACACTTTGATTGTAGGATGCCATTGTCTTAGGTGATACAACATATACAATTCAGCAAGGCCCCACTTTACCTCCTTTCATTTGCTCCTTTGAATTTATGTAGGCCACAGTTTTTGGAGCTTGGCATTTTTCCTAAGTAAGACCAGATTTCAGGTAGGAAGCATGCATAGATCACATACTTCTGTATGCAGTAAACCTTTTGAATGACTTTCAAGTTGAGCATTGGAGAGGAAGCAAAAGAGTAGTAGATAACCTTGAATCTCCCAGAATAAGTATTGACAATTTTAAAAAATAGTAACTTGATTTTTTTATGGTAAGTGTTTCCCTATTAAGGCTCTACCAAGTTTATTATTCTTTTCAAACTTAAAACATCTGTTAAAATCTCAGTAGTGCAGGGTTTGAAATCAACAAACTAAAGAGGTCTCAAATGATGGCTGCTGTTGTCTTTAGTTACTTAATTTTTGGTACACAAAGTGAACACCCAACTAGGACAGGCCCACTTATGACCCATGCTAATAGGACAACTCCTGAAACACATGTAACTGATGGAATAACTGGAATCACATTTTAGCTCTGGAGAAACTATTGCCTATAAGTAATTGCACGTTAGATTAAGAAAAACTAGGAAGAATGATAACCTTTATTTAATCTCTGCTACCTGCCTTGAATTATGCTGAATTATGTAATTTAACCCTCCTGACAAGTTTAAGAGATCCTTTTATCTTTCATTATAACTGAAGAAATAGAGGATTGGGGATGTTAAGTAATGTGCCCATTCACATATTGAGTAATTGGTAGAACCAGGGTTAGAACTGTGACTGTTTCACTTCAAAATTGTATGTTTTCAATTTATTCCTTGGCCTCACACTGTTCTCTGTGACTATTATAATTAACAAATAAGTCCTATAAAGTCTTTCTTTTTCAGCTGGAGTTTATTATTCCTTTTTCTTTTCTAATTATTGTCTGTCTTGTCCATAATGTCCTTAGATTAAATAATTTTATTTACTGATTTTTCTCTTAAAAAAATTAAAATATAAGCACTGGCTTGGTGGCTCAGTTGGTTGGAGTGTCATCCTGTACACCAAAAAAGGTTACAGTTTCCATCCCCAGTCATGGTACATACCTAGGTTGTGGGTTTGATCCCTGTCATGGTATATATGGGAGACAACTGATCGATGTTTCTCCAGTCGATGTTTCTCTCTCTCTCTCCCCCTTCCTCTCTCTAAAAACAAATCAATAAACATATCCTCAGGTAAGGATTAAAAAAATTCAAAAAGTGAATCTCTAATTTCTGGTATAGCACCTTGTCCATAGGAAGTGTTCAGTCAATACTTACATAAGTGAATTTAAAATACAGTATAAGGTCAGTCATACAGCCTTAATATTCCATTTTTACCCAAATTTTACATTTTAAAAGCTTGCTATTTCATTGTGATAGACAAAACTGTCAGGGGGCTCCATTTTCTACCTATACTTTCATGTAGCCAATTCTTTGTCTTTTGTGGTTATCACAAGTATATGTTCCTGGTGTTTTATTTGTCTATTAACTATGTATAAAGTTAATAAGCAATTGAAGTATATATTTTGCTATTTAAGAATTTGAGATGCTTATATCACCTGTAGAGGTCTTTTACATAAAATATTCCTTTTGGGAGTTTGTGTCACACCGAACAAGTATTGGCCATGACAGTGTCTCATCTTCTACCCAGCATCCAACCACTCCTTACCCTTTCACTGCCCCCACTCGGGGTCAAGCCGCCAGCACCTCACTTGAGCTATAGCTGTGGCTCCTGACTGGTCTTCTTGCTTCGTTCTTTGCCTCTTTCAGTTAAGTCACAACACAGAAGCCAAGTGATTTGTGTAGGGTCTCTCCTCGGCTCACATTTTCATCCGAGAAGGGACCACAGTTGTAATAATGGCCTACAAGACCCTACAACACTTGTCCCTACCCTAATGGCTCTGTGACTTCCTCTCCTACTTTCTCCTCAGTAACTCCTTTCAGACTCTCTGCTATTCCACCAGCTTTTCAGAGGTGCTTTGCCCTTGTGTTATTCTTTCAGCCCAATGTGTAATATTCCCTGGTACTTGTAGGGTAGGGCTTGCTCCTTCCCCTTCTTATGATCACTACTTAAAGACTCCTCCAAGGTCTATCCTAACCACCCTGTTCAAGTTGCAACCTCCCTCTCTGACCACCTTGGATTCACCACACCCCTTCATTATTCTGTTGTTCTCTTTAGCACTTATCACCATCTAACATGCTTTATATTTTACCATTTATTTTATTTTATGGTTTACCTACCCCAACTAGAAATGAAACCCAGGCATGAAAATAAGTTCTTTGTTTTGGTTTTCATTTTCTATCTTGTTTATTGCTGGGCCCTAGTGCCTAGAATGGTGTCTGACCAAATAGACAAATATTGATAAATATTTGACTGAAGAATGAGTGAAAATGTAGCTATGATACTCATGAAAGCCATAGATGCTGCATTCAACTCTTTGAGCACTATGAATTTTACAGTTTACTCAATGGTGCCCTGATGATACAATGGCCCTTCTTGAGCTTACTGTTCAGTTCAAGAGACTGACATTTAACATAAATAAATGTCTAATTATGCAATGCTACAGTTGTGGCATGGGAACTCAGTAACAGGAGTTCCTGACTAAGTGTAGAGTGGGAGCTGGAAGGCTTCTCTGAGGAATGCTGTGTAATCCTGCTTTATGAGCTGAACTGTGAGCAGTGGATAAAGGTAGCCACAGACCAAGGGAAACTTTTGCACAGATTTCTTAAGCCCCTGTGTTTTTTAAACTGGGGGGGGGAGCATCAGAATTACCTGGTGACCTTGTTAAAACAGACGTCTGGGTCTTATCCCCAGAATTTCTGATTCAGTAGGTCTCAGGAAGGGCCTGAGAATTTGCATTTTAAACAAGTTCCCTGCTATTACTGCGGCTGCTGTTCTGGGGGCCACACTGTGAGAACAACTGGATTAAAGGATGGGTCTGGCATCCTATCCAAAATGAGGAGGCTTATTCTGGGATAAGGGCCAGGAAGACTTCTGATTTTGAAAAAAGGGCCATCTGCAAGGAATTTTGCACATAGTTGTGGTTGCCCAAAACCAAAGGGTAGGCATAGAAGGAGCTGGAAATAATAACATTTTTTTGGATATATCCACAGATTTGAAAGATTGATATAATTACTACTATTTTTTTCTTGTGAGAGGCAAAATACATTTGGCCTGGAATGCTAAAATTTTTGCTCCTCTGGAGTCAGGCATAATTGGGTTTGAATTTCAGTTGTCACTTTTTCATTGTGGAACTGTAGCAAGTGAATAGCTGGGGTGAACCAGAGTGGGGGGCAGTGGTTTGGCCTTTGAGCCTGTCCTGTGGACATAGTATCCTTTAACAATTTTTAAAGGTGGCAAAATGGTAATTGCTAAGACTAATTGGAAATTAGAAGCTGAAGCATGAAAACAAGTGGCCAGTGTCTTCAGCCACACTGGTTCCATGTCCAGCTCTATCCATTGAAGGTGAGACTTGGCTAAGCTCTGGATCTTGTCATTTACTTAATACTTGGAGTGATAACTGTCCAGTTATTTTATCTGTAAAATGGAATTAGTATTACCTACTTTACAGTGTTATATGGATGGGAGATTATTATGTATGTCAAGGTCCTACTTTATTGTTTGATACTCTATAAATATTAAATATTGCAATTATAAAATTGTCTTTAAAAGTTTATCACTCTCTCCCTCTTCCCATTTTCCCACCCCCCCAAAAATTCTGATTGCTCCACCATCCTTCTTTTTCACATACACTGTGGTCTAAAATGGGTAACATTGGACTACATAGTTTTAAACAGTTTTAACCTGATAGTTTTATCATTCACATTTTGAAGAAAAGATAATTGTTTTCCAGAATGATTTTTATAAAATTGTGAAAAAAGAACAAAGAGTTGTGTGGTTTGATTTTCAGTGTTTTGGGGGTATTGACTTCTTGGTTCCTCCTACCTGCTTGGAAATTTGCAGATTGTCTGTTGCGTTATTCATGAGTTATTTTTGGAGGGTGAATACGTATTTGTTAGAAAAATAGAATTAAAGTGAACAAGAACCTTTTTTCTTAATCCTTTTATTTGGTTTTTGACAAATAATTTTGGAGGTCTATTGTATTTTAAGTTTTCAAGCATTCACATGCCTAATATGAGGTAGTTCCAGCTTCCTTTCCTTGTAGTAAAAATATTTTGATTGAATAGGTTAAAATCTCAACTTGTTCATGCATTCAAATGTATTATTATTTTTGCTTATTGTTCAGTGAAAAAGTGTAGATTGAAATAGTACTTCTTAAATGCAAGTGATTTCCTATTCCTGTGTATAAACTAGTCTTCCATGAATCAAAGGGTTTATATTTCTCCTATTTATTATTCTTTGACAATTCCAAGGGAAAAACCTTTCTTTTGTACTGTATTAACCTCATCTGTATTTATATTAAACAATATTCTCTGGAGAAAAAAAGGTTTAGTATACTTAGTGAATTATGTACCCTCCTAGAGGCACTGCAGACTGTTAATGCTCAGTGGAACCCAGCAGTTGTAACTGATGAAACATCAGCATGTAGGCTATAAAATAAAAAAGAAGTAATTGGGGACATGTTGGGAGCTGGCAAATGGAAAACACTAGCAGATGTAGAACTGAAAAGAGAAAAGAAAGTTAAAAAATCACACTTACTAGAAGAACTTCACAGATGGATGATAGAAGTTAACTCTACATTTAGAAAATGGATTAGAAATTATAGTTGTTTCTAGTACTTAAACGAATACTCGAACTCTCACAGATAGCCATATAAAAATTGTTTTCATATCAACCACATTACCTGAGATGCATGTTTGTAGTGTGATTTTTATTCCCTTAAAATATAGTTTAGACATTGCTCAGGTCAACTTTTACCTGTTTGTAAGAGGTGATTATATACATTTCTTCCTTTTCAGTTATACCATGTTGGTAACTTGAAACCAGGCATGGTGACAGTATTTACACCATAGAAATTGGCAGACACTGCAATAAGTGTGTCTCCCCAATCCCCAGCCAACTGCTAAATCTTTACGACCATACTACCATATGTAGGGTAGAAGAACTAGGCTTGATGAGAGATAGAACACTCAAAGTAAGACTCCTTGTCTGGTTAGTTTGATGGGAAGTCCTAGATCACAGGCCTCTTCTTAATGCTGAGCTCTTCTGATACATAGGCAAATGTTATGCCAGTGGGTTTTTAAATATAAAATTCTGATCCCAAAATACATTTTGATCCACTAGTCATCCCCAACCCAGACTTGATATGTCTATGCACTATGTTGTCTGTTGTGTAGGAGAAGATACAACTATTTGTCTTCAGTCAGGTGATCATGTGTTTTAGCTTCTCCTTCCTAACTTTGCTTTTCTGTTTACATAGTTCTGTATGCTCTGAATTGTGAACTTTGCAAGAATGGGTTGGTGGTTCAGAAAGAACCTAGATCCGGAGGAGGGAAGATGGCGGCGTGGTAGGAAGGAGCAGATTTTACATCTCCCACACCCAGGGGGGGAAAAATAATTGCCAATCGGAAATCAAAAATTGCAGTGGACATTGAAAAACCTGAGGGTAAGGAGACTATGTGGATCAGCGAGGGGACCAGGGGGGTTGCGGCTCCAGACCCCGCATGCACCTGGGTCGGCCGCGGGGCCCCCGGGAGAGAGCTAGGTCATCCGCTCCCTCCCTAGCCAAACAAAGACTGAGCAGCACCTGGGGAGCCCAGTTTACCAGACGGCACATAGAGAGGACTGAGGACAAAGAGGCACCCACACAGGGTCTGTAAGCACCTACGCAAAGCCCTGGGGAAGGTGTGCACCTCACCCTCTGCATTCAAAGGCATCGCCTCTACGCCTGCGCCTCCAAGCAGGCGAGAGAGCGTGGTTTGGTGAAAATCTCAGAAACCACAGCGTTGAAAAATAAAAAGGCACTGGTGCTCCCCAGGACCTACGATACCCAAGCTGTGAATTGGGGGCAAGTGGGTGCCCTTTGGGATCCAGAAAGCGGGAACCCGGAAGAGGGGCGGGCGCTCCGCGGGACATCAGAGCACACTGCGGTGAACTCCCAAGCTCTCGCATAGCTGTACCCAGCCCCCACACTGGGGTCCCTTCCAGGAGACATCAGACCAGCTGGGGGAGAAGGCGCGCGCGCCTGCACTAAAAACAGTACGTCAGAGGCTGACTGAGTCCTGAAAGGGAAACAGAGAAAACCTGTCTCCTGTAACCCCTCAGGGGGTGAAAGCTAGCTGGAAAAACCGGTTGGGCCATTCTGAAATCAATAATAGGTGTATGTGTTTGTGTGTGTGTGTGTTTTCTTTTTTTTTGCTGTT